>CAUYUJ010002946.1:0-25000 GCA_963575745.1 Prorocentrum cordatum
ACCCCAGCAAGACCACACCCCAGCACGACCACACCCCAGCACGACCTCACCACAGCACGACCACACCCCAGCACGACCACACCCCAGCACGACCACGCCCCAGCACGACCCCGCCCCAGCACGACCACGCCCCAGCACGACCACGCCCCAGCACGACCACCCCCCAGCACGACCACCCCCCCAACACGACCACCCCCCAGCACGACCACCCCCCAGCACGACCACACCCCAGCACGACCACTCCCTAGCACGACCACACCCCAGCACGACCACACCCCAGCACGACCACACCCCAGCACGACCACATCCCAGCACGACCACACCCCAGCACGACCCGATCGATAAAACACAGGGTGCGGAGCACCCCAGCACGAACCCACCCCAGCACGACCACACCCCAGCACTACCAGACCCCAGCACGACCCCACCCCAGCACGACCCCACCCCAGCACGACCATACCCCAGCACGACCACACCCCAGCACGACCCGACCCCAGCACGACCCTACCCCAGCAAGACACACCCCAGCACGACCACACCCCAGCACGACCTCACCACAGCACGACCACGCCCCAGCACGACCACGCCCCAGCACGACCACGCCCCAGCACGACCACGCCCCAGCACGACCACCCCCCAGCACGACCACCCCCCAGCACGACCACCCCCCAGCACGACCGCACCCCAGCACGACCACTCCCCAGCACGACCACTCCCCAGCACGACCACACCCATCACGTACCTACACCCCAGCAACTACCACACAACAGCCGACCACACCCCATCAGGACCACACCCCCAAAAGGCCAAACTAAACTCATCGATAAATCAAAGTGGTGCGAGCACCCAGGCAGCGAAACCCACCCCAGCACGACCCCACCCCAGCACACCCACCACCCCCAGCACGACCACGCCCCAGCACGACCACACCCCAGCACGACCACACCCCAGCACGACCACACCCCAGCACGACCACACCCCAGCACGACCACACCCCAGCACCAGCACGACCACACCCCAGCACGACCCGATCGATAAATCACAGGGTGCGGAGCACCCCAGCACGAACCCACCCCAGCACGACCCCACCCCAGCAAGACCACACCCCAGCACGACCGCACCCCAGCACGACCTTACCACAGCACGACCACACCCCAGCACGACCACGCCCCAGCACGACCACGCCCCAGCACGACCACGCCCCGGCACGACCACGCCCCAGCACGACCACGCCCCAGCACGACCACCCCCCAGCACGACCACCCCCCAGCACGACCACCCCCCAGCACGACCACCCCCAAGCACGACCACACCCCAGCACGACCACTCCCCAGCACGACCACACCGCCTTGGTTGAGTGGTTGCCTGTCGTCGTGGAATGTTTCGTGGGGTGTCTCGTGGAATGTTTCGCGGGTGTCCTGCGTGAAATGTTTGTGGGGTGTCTCTGGAATGTTTCGTGAGGTGGTCTCGTGGGCTGTTTCGTGAGGTGTCTCGTGGGATGTTTCGTGAGGTGTTGCCCAGTTGGGTATCATGAAAACGTGTCCATGCTCCACATGTCTATATCCCTTTCCGGGTTCGTGGGTCCATCATGTTTTTAGCAAAGCAACCAGCCCAAGCATTCCAAACCCAAGTAATCGATGCGCACGCCCGCCCGCAAAGTCCCGCGAGGCCATGTTCGGTGACATCTCAGTGTCCCACGCCGCGTCGGGAAACTCCTCGATACTGCTGCCCCATCTCGGGCCAGCACTGCTTACCAAGACGTGCAACTCGCCCTCGCGCTCCGCCGGTCTGGCTGCCAAAGCTCGCCAGGCACGATCGGCATTGAGCTCGTCGCCCGGAAGTGAAACGTATGCGCCAGGCCCCATGTCGTTCAGCTGCTTGGCAACCCGATCGCACGCCTCGGCCGTCCTGGCGGAGATGTAGACCCTCGCGCCATTCGCCACCAAGCCCTTCGAGATCATGAGCCCGATGCCGCAAGAGCCGCCCGTGACCAGCGCCACCCGGCCCTTGACGACGCCGAAGAGATCGCCGACGGCTAGCCCGGGGGTTCGGCGTCACCTTGGACGCCCGGGTTATCCGGGAAAACTCTGGTCCAGGGTAGCATCTGGTTTGGCCCCCCCGACGCACGAACCCATCACCACCCCCAACCCTGATGATTCGGGAATGGTTGGGCGCCCGCATGATTCAGGACATCTCAAACTGGGATGCCGGTTTGGGCCCACGGGGCGCGAGTCGGGAGCCGCCCCTGACCAACCCCGGCCCTCATGATTCTTGGAGGAGGGCGAGTTGAGACAGTGGAAACTCGAGATGAACTCAAGTAGGGGGCCACATGCGAACCCTACCCCTACCCCCCACGATTTTTGAGGGTTCACTTCGCTCGGGAGCTCCCCAACGAAGTGAACCCCACCCTCCCCTTCCAAAATCGTGGGGGACAGGGGTAGGGTTCGCACGTGGCCCCCTCTGAACGGCGCCGTCCTCGCCCCGCGCGCCCGCCCAGTCCCGCAGGCCCCGCAGGCAGCGAGGGAGTATTTTCGTTTGACCAGTTTGGGAGATGTCTCGCATACTTTCTGACCATTTGGGAAGATCTCTTGAATCTTTTCGTTTTTTCCCGGAAAGGGCGGGGGCCCAGGGTTCTCTTTTAGTAGGTAAACCTGTCCCCCGGTGCCAACTTGAGGGAGGCCGGCGAATTTTTTCCCTGATAAATAACGAGGTCGAAGGAGGCCGGCGAATTAAAATTTGAGGATGTCTCGAGCGAAACGCTTGTTTTTGAAATCCCGATCGATAAATCACAGGGTGCTGGCCACTTTTTCGTGTGTTGAGGATGTCTCGAGCGAAACGCTTGCTCCGCAGAGTTTGCCGAGGATGTCTCGAGCGAAACGCTTGTTTTCCAGAGCCGACCGCGACGCGGAAAAGCGCCCCGCGCGAAGGAATTTCGATGATGTCTCGACTAATTCCTTTGTTTTTGTTAAATTTGTACGATTTCCTGAATTTTGGCAGGATGTCCTCGAGCGAAATGCGCCTGTAGCGAAATGCACGACCCCACCCCAGCACGACCACACCCCAGCACGACCACACCCCAGAACGACCACACCCCAGCCCGACCCCACCCAAGCAC
Source organism: Prorocentrum cordatum (assembly GCA_963575745.1). Classification (NCBI taxonomy): domain Eukaryota; class Dinophyceae; order Prorocentrales; family Prorocentraceae; genus Prorocentrum; species Prorocentrum cordatum. Next base: position 3,116 of record CAUYUJ010002946.1, read on the forward strand.
GACCCCACCCCAGCACGACCACACCCCAGCACGACCACACCCCAGCACGACCACACCCCAGCCGGACCCCACCCCAGCACGACCCCACCCCAGCAAGACCACACCCCAGCACGACCACACCCCAGCACGACCTCACCACAGCACGACCACACCCCAGCACGACCACGCCCCAGCACGACCACGCCCCAGCACGACCACGCCCCAGCACGACCACCCCCCAGCACGACCCCCCCCCCAGCACGACCACCCCCGAGCACGACCACCCCCCAGCACGACCACCCCCCAGCACGACCACTCCCCAGCACGACCACACCCCAGCACGACCACACCCCAGCACGACCACACCCCAGCACGACCACACCCCAGCACGACCACACCCCAGCACGACCCGATCGATAAATCACAGGGTGCGGAGCACCCCAGCTCGAACCCACCCCAGCACGACCCCACCCCAGCACGACCCCACCCCAGCACGACCACGCCCCAGCATGACCACACCCCAGCACGACCACACCCCAGCACGACCACTCCCCAGCACGACCCCACCCCAGCACGACCCCACCCTAGCACGACCACACCCCAGCACGACCACACCCCAGCACGACCCCACCCCAGCACGATCACACCCCAGCACGAACCCACCCCAGCAAGACCACACCCCAGCACGACCGCACCCCAGCACGACCTTACCACAGCACGACCACACCCCAGCACGACCACGCCCCAGCACGACCACGCCCCAGCACGACCACGCCCCAGCACGACCACGCCCCAGCACGACCACCCCCCAGCACGACCACCCCCCAGCACGACCACACCCCAGCACGACCACTCCCCAGCACGACCACACCCCAGCACTACCACACCCCAGCACGACCACACCCAGTCGCACCCCCGTGGAATGTTTCGTGGCGTGTCTGGTTGAGTGGTTGCCTGTTCGTGGGGTGTCTCGTGGAATGTTTCACGGGGTGTCTCGTGGAATGTTTCGTGAGGTGTCTCGTGGAATGTTTCGTGAGGTGCCTCGTGGGCTGTTTCGTGAGGTGTCTCGTGGGATGTTTCGTGAGGTGTTGCCCAGTTGGGTATCATGAAAACGTGTCCATGCTCCACATGTCTATATCCCTTTCCGGGTTCGTGGGTCCATCATGTTTCGCCCAAACTCCCCCTGTTGGGGGACACGCCCGACTGAAGCCCCGCGCGCCCGCCGCAGCCCCGCAGGCCCCGCCGGCAGGCCGCGAGGGAGCTGCCGGGGCCGCCGCCTCGCGCCCGCCGCCCGCGGGAGGGGAGGCCCCGCGCCGCGCCCTCCGCGGGGCGGGGCGAGAGGCCGCCGCTGGCGCGCGCGGAACCCGGGGCGGCCCCGGGCAGCCAGCGCCCCTGGCACAGGGCAGGTTTTGACACACAGGGTTGTGAAAAATCCACGGTTTTAGCACACAGGATTGTGACAAATATCTAGGGTTTTCACACACAGGATCGTTAAAAAAATCTAAGATCTGGAATGCATGGCTCACGTATGAACAAAAGTAGTGCGTGTATTCTTTCATGCAGGATTTGACACTTGTCATACAGGCCAGGGCCGTTTTGATACAGGACTCTGAAAATTGGAATACAGGATTCTGAATTGCTCAATACCTGATGTTAGCACAAGGCAGTTTTTTACACATAGGATTTGACAATTAAGTGATTTAAATACACGACTGATGTATGAACGACTCTGTGCACGAGCTCGTCGTTGCTTTTGCATGCGAAATCCCTGCATGTTTCATACACGCTCCGCGCGCGGAGCGTGCATCAAAAATGGCACTGTAGTAGGGTGAATTGGGCGCCCGAGTTATCTGGGGTAACTCGGGTCCGGGGTAACTCGGGTTTGGATTCCCGAAAAAGGAACCCGAGTTAGCCCTGACCCGAGTTGCCCCTGATGATGTGGGGCTCTGGACGCCCGAGTTATCCGGGGCAACTCGGGTCTGGGGTAACTCGGGTTTGGATTCCCGAAAAACGAACCCGAGTTAGCCCTGACCCGAGTTACCCCTGATGATTCGGGGCTCTGGGTGAAGGCCTTGCCCCGTCGCCGGACTGCAGCAGCCCAGGGCCTCGCGCCAGGAAGGCCTGCACGCCTGGAAGCACGGCCGCGGGCTGCAGCAAGCACAGCTCGGCCTTCGAGTAGAAGCCAGGAAGAGGAGGAGGAGGGGGAGGAGGAGGAGGAGGAGGAGGAGGAGGAGGAGGAGGAGGAGGAGGGGGAGGGGGAGGAGGAGGAGGAGGGACGCGACCACAGTGCTGTATTGAAAACGAATACCCAACCAAGGAGGGTTGGGAATTCCCGTTTTTTTCCCGGAAAGGGCGGGGGCCCAGGGTTCTCTTTTCTTTTAGTAGGTAAACCTGTCCCCCGGTGCCAACTTGAAGGAGGCCGGCGGATTTTTTCCCTGATAAATATCGAAGTCGAAGGAGGCCGGCGGATTAAAATTTGAGGATGTCTCGAGCGAAACGCTTGTTTTTCAGAATTTGTTGAGGATGTCTCGAGCGAAACGCTGGTTTTGCAGAGTTGGGGATGTCTCGAGCGAAACGCTTGGTTTCAGAATTTGTTGAGGATGTCTCGAGCGAAACGCTGGTTTTGCAGAGCCGACCGCGAGAAAAGCGCTCCTCGCGCAGGAATTCCGAGGATGTCTCGACTAATTCGTTTGTTTTTGTACGATTTCCTTGAATTTTGGCAGGATGTCTCGAGCGAAATGCACGACCCCACCCTAGCACGACATACCCCAGCACGACCACACCCCAGCACGACCAGACGACCAGCAACGACCCCACCCCACACGACCCACCCCAGCACGACATACCCGAGCACGACAGCCCAGCACGACCAGTCCCCAGCACGACGACCCTCCCGCACGACCACACCCCATGCCCGACCCACCCCCCAGCACGACCTCACCACAGCACGACACACCCCCAGCACGACCACGCCCCAGCACGACCACGCCCCAGACGACCACGCCCAGCACGACACCCCCGCACGACACCCCCCAGCACGACACCCCCCAGCACGACACCCCAGCACGACCACACCCCAGCAGGACCCCAGCACGACCACACCCCAGCACGACCACACCCCAGCACGACCACACCCCAGCACGACCACACCCAGTCGCACCCCCGTGGAATGTTTCGTGGCGTGTCTGGTTGAGTGGTTGCCTGTTCGTGGGGTGTCTCGTGGACTGTTTCACGGGGTGTCGCGTGGAATGTTTCGTGTGGTGTCTCGTGGAATGTTTCGTGAGGTGTCTCGTGGGATGTTTCGCGGGGTGTCTCGTGGGATGTTTCGTGGGATGTCGCCCAGTTGGGTATCGTGAAAACGTGACCATGCTGCACATGTCTTTATCCCTTTCCGGGTTCGTGGGTCCATCATGTTTCAAAGTGGGACTCCGACTCGGAGATCCCCCACATCCCCTGTCATCTAGCCAGTCAGGAGGAGGAGGAGGAGGAGGAGGAGGAGGAGGAGGAGCGCCACCTTCCGCAGCCGGGCCCCATTGCTAGATATGGCGCGCTGGGACCCGTCGACCGGCGTCCCTGGACAGAGCGCGCTTCGGGAGAAGCCGCCCCAGCGCGAGTCGCAATGCACCACTCGGGCTGCTGCTGCTGCTGCTGCTGCTGCTGCTGCTGCTGCTGCTGCTGCTGCTGCTGCTGCTGCTGCTGCTGCTGCTGCTGCTGCTGCTGCTGCTGCTGCTGCTGCTGCTGCTGCTGCTGCCTGGCGATCCTACAGCGACAGCTCCTTTTCGCAATCCTGCAAGGAGGTTTCCAGCAAGGACTCGCCAATCGGAGGTCAATGCAACCTCATGGTGGGAAAAAACACTGAAAAGTTCAAGGCATGAGAATGCACCAGCCAGCAAAATGCAACAGCACGCAACATGCACCTGTCGGCAGGATGCACCAGAGAGGAGGTGTGGGAGGAGAGAGAGATAACCCGAGAGTTCTCACGGTGGCCTAACATTGAATATCATCACGAAATGTATCATTTGTGGCCTTGGTGGTCACCAGCTGTCATCTTCGTATCTGTCGTCAATCCAGCTCAACAGGATCCGACGAACAAGCCGCTGCCCGAGGTGATCATGGGCCCAGCGTGTGTGCAGGTCTTCCTGGTGGTGGCAAGGAAGGTGACCGAGGCGGGCGACAAAGTGGGGCTCGCCGACGCGAAGACGTGGAAGGAGCAGCAGGAGCGTCTCGACAGCCTCACCTCGGTCGCATATCTGGCAATGCTGGTCAAAGGGCTCAGAGTCAGCATGGCCTTCAGAGAGGGGCTCGCGAAGATGGTCTTCGGCTTGGCGGATCCCAACATGCAGCGGGCGTTCCAGGAGAATTGAGACCCAAGGAGGAGGAGGAGGAGGAGGAGGAGGAGGAGGAGGAGGAGGAGTAGGAGGAGGAGGAGGAGGAGGAAGAGGAGGAGGAGGAGGAGTGTTGATCGGCCAAGCATGGCACCGCGGTCGCACACGGAGAGGGTGCTCCAGCGCGCGCCCCACGAGAATTCGAAGTGTGAGGCGCCAGCTCGGGGTCACAGCTGGCCAGATTGAGATCGCTGATAGCTACACCCTCTGCGAGGGTGACCGCGTCGAGTTTGCAGATCACCAGTTAGAGATTGCAGATGCCACAGGGGAGAATGGCCGCGTCGGGGAGAGTTTCCAGGTCGAGTGAGGATGAGGGCGCCGTGAACGCCCTGAAGGAGGCTCGTGCTGTCGCCGCCGCCGCTGCTATCCCCACTCCTCCTCATCCTCCTCCTCCTCCTCCTCCTCCTCCTCCTTTGAGAACTCCCTCGTCCACTCCGTCCTTCAAAGATCTCGTGGCCTACGCCACGCGACTTTAGCTCTACGTGCTTTCTTTTTTCCCGGAAAGGGCTCGAGCCCAGGGTTCTCTTTTAGTTGGTAAACCTGTCCCCCGGTGCCAACTTGAAGGAGGCCGGCGGATTTTTTCCCTGATAAATATCGAGGTCGAAGGAGGCCGGCGAATTAAAATTTGAGGATGTCTCGAGCGAAACGCTTGTTTTTGAAATCCCGATCGATAAATCACAGGGTGCGGGCCACTTTTTCATGTGTTGAGGATGTCTCGAGCGAAAAAAAAAAAAAAAAAAGAAAAGGAAAAAAAAGAAAAAAAAAAAAAAAAAAAAAAAAAAAAAAAAAATAAAAAAAAAAAAAAAAAAAAAAAAAAAAAAAAAAAAAAAAAAAAGAAGGAAAAAAAAAAAAAAAAAAAAAAAAAAAAAAAAAAGTAAAAAAAAGAAAAAAAAAAAAAAAAAAAAAAAAAGTAAAAAAAAAGAAAAAAAAAAAAAAAGAAAAACAAAAAAAAAAAAAAAAGAAAAAAAAAACGCTTGCTCCGCAGAGTTTGCCGAGGATGTCTCGAGCGAAACGCTTGTTTTGCAGAGCCGACCGCGACGCGGAAAAGCGCCCTGCGCGAAGGAATTTCGATGATGTTTCGACTAATTTGTTTGTTTTTGTACGATTTCCTGGAATTTTGGCAGGATGTCTCGAGCGAAATGCACGACCCCACCCTAGCACGACATACCCCAGCACGACCACACCCCAGCACGACCAGACCCCAGCACGACCCCACCCCAGCACGACCCCACCCCAGCACGACCATACCCAGCACGACCACACCCCAGCACGACCCGACCCCAGCACGACCCTACCCCAGCAAGACCACACCACAGCACGACCACACCCCAGCACGACCCCGCCTCAGCACGACCACGCCCCAGCACGACCACGCCCCAGCACGACCACGCCCCAGCACGACCACGCCCCAGCACGACCACCCCTCAGCACGACCACCCCCCCAGCACGACCACCCCCCCGCACGACCACCCCCCAGCACGACCACACCCCAGCACGACCACTCCCCAGCACGACCACACCCCAGCACGACCACACCCCAGCACGACCACACCCAGTCGCACCCCCGTGGAATGTTTCGTGGCGTGTCTGGTTGAGTGGTTGCCTGTTCGTGGGGTGTCTCGTGGAATGATTCAAAGGGTGTCTCGTGGAATGTTTCGTGAGGTGTCTCGTGGAATGTTTCGTGAGGTGTCTCGTGGGATGTTTCGCGGGGTGGCACGACCACGCCCCAGCACGACCACCCCCCCAGCACGACCACCCCCCAGCACGACCACACCCCCAGCACGACCACCCCTCGCACGACCACACCCCAGCACGACCACACCCCAGCACGACCACTCCCCAGCACGACCACACCCCAGCACGACCACACCCCAGCACGACCACACCCAGTCGCACCCCCGTGGAATGTTTCGTGGCGTGTCTGGTTGAGTGGTTGCCTGTTCGTGGGGTGTCTCGTGGAATGTTTCACGGGTGTCTCGTGGAATGTTTCGTGAGGTGTCTCGTGGAATGTTTCGTGAGGTGTCTCGTGGGATGTTTCGCGGGGTGTCTCGTGGGATGTTTCGTGAGATGTCGCCCAGTTGGGTATCGTGAAAACGTGACCATGCTGCACATGTCTTTATCCCTTTCCGGGTTCGTGGGTCCATCATGTTGTCCTTGAGCCTGGATCCCTGGGCCGGCTTCAAATCGCTCTGTCTGCCCGCTGCGAATCGCGGTCGAGCGAAGTCAATTCGGGGCTCCCGCCTGTCTGGGTTGGGGGCCGTCGTTCACTCGCATCTGATTGCGCACTATAGGTCGCACATAGCAGAATATCCTGGCGAATGCTGCTGTGTGGTCACTCAAACATACGGCCCGAGATCGTTGCACCACCACCACCACCACCTCCTCGTCCTCCTCCTCCTCCTCCTCCTCCGTCATTTGAGATCAGGTCCTCCCTCGTTGTTCCTTCTCTCTCGCTCTCTCTCTCTCCTTGGCGCCTCCTCCTCCTCCTTTTCCATCATCGCCTGCTTCCCCTTCTGCTCTACCTTTCCGCCCTCCCTGGCGGCGTTGGCGTCTGTCGCAGACTCCTACGCCACCAGCACCAGCACCAGTGGGAGGAGTTTCCGTGAGCTTCTCTACAAAGCTTTCCTCAAGATGTGGGGGTTCTTAGGGATCCGGGAGGCCAGGAGAACCAGCAAGAACGACAGAATCCATTCCCCTGCTTCACCTCCCTCCTCCTTCCTTCCTCCTCCATTCGAGCACGCACACAGCGAAGCCGCGCGTCGCATTATCATCATCAGCTTCCTCCTCCTTCGACCTCGACCTCCAACCTCGACGACGACGACGACGACGACGACGACGACGACGACGACGACGACGACGCCGACGACGACGACGACGACGACGACGACGACGACGACGACGACGACGACGACGACGACGACGACGACCCCCCGGCAGGGGCCTCTCACGGCGGTGCGGCCGGTCGCCCTGGACTGCTGCTGCGGCGCCACAACCGCGCCCGGCGCTCCCTCGGCGCGGGAGGAGGAGGAGAAAACCGAGGAGGAGGAGGAAAAGGAAAAGGAGGACGAGGAGGAGGAGGGGAGGGGAGAGGCGGAGGAGGAAGCGGAGGAGGAGGAGGAGGAGGAGGAGGAAGAGTAAGGAGTGAGGAGGAGGAGGAGGAGGAGGAGGAGGAGGAGGAGGAGGAGTAGGAGGAGGAGGAGGAGGAGGAGGAGGAGGACGACGAGGAGGAGAGGAGCGTCTGCGAAGGGGGGGCACCCCTCCGCCCCTCGACCCGCGCGGGCGACACGTCTCGGGGGCACGCGGGCGCCCTGCCTGCGAAACGGCTCACGAGGGCGCGCGGCAGTGCTAGGGCTCCCTACTTCGCGCTCTCGCGCTCCCCGGAGCGGGCAGCGCGAAGAACTTCGCGCTCTCGCGCCGCCCCCCCCCCCCCCCCCCCCGCGAAAGGGAGAAGAGGAGGACGAGGAGGGGGGGGGGGAAGGAACGAGGACCGCGAAGCGCGAAGCGCGAACAACTTCGCGCCCTCGTGGGAGCCCTTGTAATGATGCAAGGCCCTTGGACACCCAAATCCCACCAGCCTCTGGGCGTGAGCGATCTAGGGAGCTCGTTCTCCCAGCATCGGGGGCGCGCGAGCACGGATCAGCGACCCACGGACTCGGCGCGCGGTCGCCAAGTCCGTGGACCGTGGGAGGTGCCCTCCCCAGAACGCGGCCAGTGCCGCCTCGCTCGGCGGCGGCCCTCCCCAGAACTTGGCCAGTGCCGCCTCGCTCGGCGGCGGGTCCGCGGTTTCCCATGGAAGCGGGACCCGTCGCTGATCCACGCCCCCTTGATCCATGTTCCAGATCGCCTGACAAATCATCGTCGATGACGTCGTGGTGGTCGTCGACCCAGGCCAGAAGGACGTCCTTCAGGAACACGAGACCCTCCGTCGGCCAAAGGAGTCAGAGCATCCAGGGGCACCCTCCCCAGGATGCACAAGAACCTCCAACGAACACGAAGAGCACTAGAGTACACTCCCCGAGCCGACCTGGATCTGATACAGTCGGGGCCTTGACCTAAGGAACCCTAAATAAGGAACGAGGCCTCTGTTTTCCACGAGTTAAACTTCGACTTCATATCAGAAACCTGAGGAGAACCTGAGGCAAGCTGCGCAACGATCAAGGAACGCGGAGCCCCTCCCCAACAAAAGAGGGCTCCTTCCTCAGGGCCCGATCTGATGCCTCGGCCCGACTGTGCTCCCTTCTGGGGCATCCGCCACCCTGCCCCCGGGCACGGCGCCGGCGGGTTCTGGGGCCCTCTGCCCAGCCCCCTGCGCCTCCGCCCGCGCTCCGGGGGAGTTTCCTGAGGGCCGGGACCCCGAGTGCCAAAATCTCTCTCGGGGCCTCCTGCGTGCCCGGGGGGCTCCCCCGCATCTGCTCGCGCGGCTTTCTGCGGCCCAGGAGGGTCCCCAGACAGGCCCAAGGGGGCCTCGAGAGGCCCCCCAGACGGCACGAGGAGGGCCCCGACGCCCCCAGACATCGCCCCAAGACGGCCCAAGAAGCCCCCAAGACGGCCCAAGAGGCCGCCTGGAGGCCTCCCGAGAGGGCCCCATGAGGCCGCAACCATTGACTTCAAAATTGTTCAACCTTTTTAGGGGTCTTCACACTTCGAGGCTCCGACGCTCCAGGAAGTCCCAAGAGGCCCCCAAGACCGCCACAAGACAGCCCCAGAGGCCCCCAAGAGAGGACATGCGAGAGGACACAGGACCCTTCCGAGGGCCACGTTGCCACAGGAATGCAGGAGGCATCGACCGCAAGACACAGGACACGAGGGTACCCTTGATCTGGCAGGGTCGACCTACTAATCCAGGCCGCCTGTACATAGCCCCGAGAAGCGCCTAAGGTAGCCCAAGAGGGCCCCAAGACGGCCCCCAGGGGGGAACACGCACAGAAGATACGAGCCGCCTCGACGAGATTTATGTCGGGCGTGTCCCCCTACAGGGGGATTTTCGACGAAAAATGCAAAATACCCCAAAAACACCCCAAAAAGGTCAAAAATACTCAAACAATAGTCAACAGACTATTTTTTGATAATGTTTTTTGACTATTTTGGGGGTACTTTTTATTTGTCGTCGAAAATCCCCCTGTAGGGGGACAGGCCCGACTTAAGACGAGATCCCAACGAGCATCCCAGAGGCCTCAGAGATCCCGCTCAAGCGCGGGCCTGGGTCACACTCCTGGCCCCTGACGGCCCAGCTACGACGACACCGGCTCCCGCTTGATACTTCCTCACGACTGACAGCGTTACTCTTAAGTCGGGGCTGTCCCCCTACAGGGGGATTCTCGACGAAACATAAAAAATACCCCAAAAATAATCCAATTATCCCGGCAAAGCAACCTAACAGCGATGTGTAGAAGCATATCTGAAAGCATTCCCCTTAAGATTCAGATGAAAATCCAGTTGTCGAATTCTGCTGTTCTCGCAGTCGTAGTCGCATTCGCGATGACAGTCGCAGCGGCAACGGCAGTCGCAGTCACAGCCTCAGCCTCAGCCTGCCTCAGCCTCAGCCTCAGCCTGCCTCAGCCTCAGCCTCAGCCTGCCTTCAGCCTCAGCCTCAGTCTGCCTTCAGCCTCGGCCTCAGCCTCAGCCTGCCTCAGCCTCAGCCTGCATCAGCCTCAGCCTCAGCCTCAGCCTGCCTCAGCATCAGCCTGCCTCAGCCTCAGCCTCAGCCTCAGCCTCAGCCTCAGCCTCAGTCTGCCCTTCAGCCTCGGCCTCAGCCTCAGCCTGCCTCAGCCTCAGCCTGCCTCGGCCGCAGCATCAGCCTGCCTCAGCATTCAAAATGTGGCCCAGGAATGGAGTTCTGGGAACTCGAAGACCACGAAGTGGCCTACAGTTGGCTCCGGGCATTCAAAATCATGCCCAGGAATGGAGTTCTGGGAACTCGAAGACCACGAAGTGGCCTACAGTTGGCTCCGGGCATTCAAAATGTGGCCCGGGAATGGAGTTCTGGGAAATCGAAGAGCACGAAGTGGCCTACAGTTGGCTCCGGGCATCCAAAATGTGGCCCGGGAATGGAGTTCTGGGAAGTCGAAGAGCACGAAGTGGCCTACAGTTGGCTCCGGGCATCCAAAATGTGGCCCGGGAATGGAGTTCTGGGAGCACCAAGAGCGATTTTGCGAGGATGTCCCAAGCGATTTCGGCTTCGGCGGCAACCTCCCGGGTCCCGCCCAGACCCCCCTGAGGAGTCATGATGCTCTCTTTTGAGACCACTAGAAACCTATCAGCAAGAGCTGTTAGGTAAAAATAATCCAAAAATAGTCTGGGGACTATGTTTCGAATATTGGTTTCCCTTTTGTGGGTATGTTTAAGGTATTTTATAGTTTTCGTCGAAAACCCCCCTGTAGGGGGACACGCCCGACATAACGTTACTCCGAGACGCCATGACGACAGCGGCTCCCGCTTGTCATTCTTCACAGTTTACTCCGAGACGCCCTGGCCAGAGAGGCCGCCAAAAGCTCAGGAAAGGCGCGCTCGCCCGAGCCGTCCTCGCAAAGAAAGCAAGCCGGCGGAAGCCGAATTACTACCGGACGGCTCCTCGGGTTCTCGGGTCTGGTGCCTGCCTTGGGATCCTCGGATTCCCTGGTCTTGTTGATCAGGCTCCCCAGCATCTCAAGGCAATGCCAAGCACCGCGCCCATGCAATAGGAAGCTTCCCCCTGATCGGGGTCGCGCCGGGTTCGTTTTCGTCGGAGATCCGGCCCCCGGAAGCCTCAAGGTCCCCGGGGCCCTCCAGTGACCTCAGACCTGGGCGCCGTGGAGAAGAGAATCACGCCGGGCGTTCCTGCCCCGTCGCGGGTCCGGGGGCCCTCAGGGAGCGATTCTCGACTCCAAAACCTCAGCGGAAGCATGGCGCGACTTTTGCGACGTCGTGTTTCTGCACGCCGCCGGATTCGGCGGTGGACAAACCTCTCTTTCGTAGACCTCCCCTTAGTGAAAATGGCCCGGGACCGAAATCGTCGGACCTGGACCCGCAAGAAATGACGGCCGCGACGCCCCCCGCGAACCGAAAACGGCCAACTCCTTGATCGACGTGTCAGGGTAGGTGGTCTGTCCATCCCCGACGGATCCTCATCTGTGGGAAAAAACACACACACACACACACACGCACACACGCACACACGCACGCACGCACGCACGCACGCACGCACGCACGCACGCACGCACGCACGCACACACACACACACACACACACACAGTGTGTGTGTCTTGTTTTGTGTGTGTGTGTTTTGTGTTTGTTGTTCTTCTGTTCTTTTCCCCCACAGACTGTGTGTATGTTTGTGTGTTGTGTGCTTGTTGTTTGTGTGTGTGTGTGTTTTGTGTTTCGTTTTTTGTGCTTTCTTATTTTTCTTGCCCCGCGCTGGGCGGCCCTCTCCGCGCCCTCGCGCCGTGGACCCCTGGAGGAGGGCAGCTCTCTGGCCCGGGCGGGGCGGAGCGCCGAGCGCGGCCCCCCTCGCAGGTAACCCAGCTCCCCCCTTCGGCCCTCCGGCTTCTCCACAGCTCTCCTCCCCTCGGCCCCAGGATGGTGTGCTGACCCTCCTCCTCCTCCTCCTCCTCCCCCTCCTCCTCCTCCTCCTCCTCCTCCTCCTCCTCCTCCTTCCTCCTCCTCCTCCTCCTCCTCCTCCTCCTCCTCCTCCTCCTCCTCCCCTCGGCCCCAGGATGGTGTACTTTGAGGGATGAATAAACGACCCTGCCCTGGGTTACAAGTGCGTGGTCTGTAAACCTCCTGGGGGCCCCCAAAGCCCAGAGCCGCCAGGACGCGGCACATCACGCAGGGTTTACCCTGTCAGCCCACAGGAGTTTCAGCGCACAGCGCCTCGTAAACCAAGATAGGGGCGTTGTTGCTGCCCTTGAGTAATGACCCTCCCGGCACAGGTGGTGGTTCTGAGGTGTCTCCTGCGGATGCGGTCTTGAGAGCGGGCGGGGCGGCGGCGGCAGGAGCGTCGGGCGCTGCAGCGCTGCAACAGCCGCTGGTCATGATCCAGCGGGATGCGTCAGGACGAGTAGCAATCTGAAGGGGCACCAGGACACACAAATAAATACAAACAAATGAAAGTATTCCCCATATTTTCCAATATTGTCTGGGTTTTTGTCTTCCCCCCCACTTCCCATATTTTCCCATATTTCCTGGGAATCGACGATTAATTGTGTCTGTGTGCTTTTTCCTCTCCTGACAATCACACGTCTCAAGGTCGTGCCCGAAGCGAGGCCGCACCCTCCCGGTCCCTGCCGTGCTGGGGGCGCGCCGGAGCGAGCGGCGGAGAAGGGGGGGAGGAGGGGCCGAGCGAACACATGCGGCGGGGGCCCGACCACAAGAGACCTGCCACCAGGAACCCAACCCTGAGACCCCAGGACGCCCCTGGATTTTTCGGTGCGGGAACGCCACGCCCGCCACCGCAGAACCGTCGAAACCTGGGAAACCCAGGGCACCCTGGAGGCAAGCAGGGTTGCGCGGTTTCCCCCGGGGCCGTGGGCGGCCCGAGGAGGAGGAGGAGGAGGAGGAGGAGGAGGAGGAGGAGGAGGAGGGGGAAGGAGGAGGAGGGAGGAGGAGGAGAGGAGGAGGAGGAGGGAGGAGGGGAGGAGGAGGAGGAAGGAGGAGGAGGGAGGAGGAGGAGGAGGAGGAGGGAGGGGGACGGGTCGCCTAGGCCCTGCGGAGAAACCCTCCGAGCCGGGTGCTTCTTGGCAGGGGCCCCCTACCGTGTGCCCCGAGCCCCGGCAGGGCGCCGAGCACCGACGGCGAGGCGCGGTGCCGGCAGAGGGGCGGAGAGCGCGAGCGGACGGCTGCAGAGGCCGGCACGGGCAGGGCCTTCGCCTCCTCCTCCTCCCCCTCCCCCTCCTCCTCCTCCCCCCCTCCTCCTCCTCCTCCTCCTCCTCCTCCTCCTCCTCCTCCTCCTCCTCCTCCTCCTCCTCCTCCTCCTCCTCCTCCTCCTCCTCGAGGGAAGCAGCGGAACGGCCCTGCGATGCCGCCCCCAACGACGTCGAATGCCCATCCCCAGAGGGCCTCCGCAGAGGGCGCGCCCGCAGAGGCCCCCCGAGGGCGCGTCCACGGGCCAGAGAGAGAGGGGAATCCTGCTGGGTGGCGCTGCGCCCTCCTTCGGCCTCCCGAGGGGCGCCACGACGCTTCACCAGTTCCGCCACCATGAGAACCCCGTAAAGCTTTGAAGCCGAAGTCGACTTGGGCGCCCGAGTTCTCTGGGGTACCTGGGGCCCGGGGCAACTCGGGTTCGGAGTCTCGAAAAACGAACCCGAGTTAGCCCTGACCCGAGTTACCCCTGATGCTTTGGGGAAACCCGAGTTAGCCCTGACCCGAGTTACCCTTGATGATTCGGGGCTCGAAGGCCCTGCGACACCGCATCAAATCGAAGCAGCGACGTCGGAGAGGACGCCAACGAATCCCACCAGCCCTCTGGGCATGAGCGGTTTGGAGAGCTTCCTCTTCCAACCCCCTTCTTCCCCTTCGGGGAGAGGTCTATCACTGCTCCCTACTGATAAACACCCCCTCCCCCAGGCGACCGGCATCCAACCAGGACCAATGAGACCCCCCCCACACCATTCCTGTCAAATGACAATGTGAAGTCCACTGTGGGGCAAAATCTTAGGTCATGATCGGAGGGGGCGCGAGCACTGTGCATTGTCTTTTGACAGGGACGGCGGGGGTGCCCGCATGTTGCCTGCTGCGCGCAGGGCCAGCATCCCTTTCAAAAAGCAATGCAAAATGCACTTCGAGGCAAAATCTAGATCATGCGCGGGCACCCCGCGATCTGTGCATTGGTTTGGGACTGACGGCGGGGGTGCTGGCATATTGCCTGCTGTGTGCAGGCCCACCAGACATTATGATGGCCCCCCCGCCGCGATTGGGTTTTCGACAAAGGTGGTGGGGGCCGACACGTTTCCCCATGTGTACAGCCACGTGCGCAGGCGCACCTGGTTCACTCTGCGCATGCCCCGAACGTGGCGCACATGGCGCGACTGTAGCATGCGGCACACATGGCGCACGTGGATCACATGGCGCATCTGGCGCACCAGGCGTGCCTGGCACGCTTGGGCCAAAGGGGTGCCTGGCGCACCTGGCGCGCCTGGCGCGCCTGGCACGCGTAGTGCACCTCGCCCCAGCGTTGCGCACATGGGGTCTGTCGTGGTTCCCATTAGCTACCCATCCAAAGACGACCGCTGAACATGCTGCGGCTCGGGTGCGAATCACGTTTTGGGAGGACGGGTGGGAGTGAGCGAGACGGCTTGCGGGCGGGGAGGGTGTCTCAATCACTGTTCCCTATTAGTACACACCCCCTCCCCCAGGCGACCGGCGGCCAACCAGGAACCATGCGGGCACCCCCCCCACCATCCCCCTCAAGAACTATCCTGGCGAAGGACCCAACCATACGCAAGTGTGGGAACCGCAGGGCAGGTGGGACGAAGCAAAAAGAATCCCACCAGCCCTCTGGGCGTCGGTGGTTTCTCCTTCCTCCCCTTCGGGGAGGGGTTTACCCCTCCCCCTACCCCCTCCCCACTGACCTGGACAGGGGGGGCCGCGGGTAGTTAGAGCGTCCAAGACGGCCCAACACGGCTCCAAGAGGGCCTCAGGGAGCTCAAGATGACCTCCAAGATGGCTCAAGATAGCGCAAGATGCCTCAAGATGGTCCCCATGATGTTCCAAGACGCTCCAAGAACTCCTCAAGACGGTTCCAAGTGCCCACAAGAGCATCATTAGGATGCATCCAAGAGGCCAAAATGCGTCAAAACCCTAGGGAAAGTCAATGTTGTTGGTGTTCTCACTGTTTCGCTTGCGATGCACATCCGACGCGTCAGGATGGCTCCAAGATGGCTCAAGATAGCTCCAAGAGGGGCCCAAGAGAGCCTCAGGATGGCTCCAAGAGCGGCCACGAGCGCTCCAAGAGCGATCCAAGAGGGGTCCAGGAAGCGATTTTTGGAGCTCTTCGGGGGGGGCTGTAATTAGGGAACCCCACTTCCTTGGCCGATGTCCTCCAAAATTGCCCCAAGAGGCCCCAAGAGGCCCCCCAAGAGGCCCCCAGGAGGCCCCCAAGAGACCCCCAAGAGGCCCCAAGAGACCCCCCAGAGGCACCCAAGGGGCAAAGATGGCCCCAAGAAGCGCCCAGGAGGCCCCCAAAGGCCCCAAGATGGCCCCAAGAGGCCCCAAGAGGCCCCCAGGAGGCCCCAAAGAGGATCCCGAACGGCCCACAGAGGCCCCCCGAGGCACCCAAGACGCCGAAAAGCCCCTCAGGACGACCCTCTACTCGCCTGGGCGTCGTTTCTGGACGGGCTGGTGGGGATACGCGAAGCGTCTAGAATTCCCAATGGGGCCCCGAACCGTGTGAGGGGTGCGCCAAGATGGGGCGGGGCCGCCATGCGAACCCTGCCACTGGCCGTGTGCGGGGTGCGCCAAAATGGGGCGGGGCCGCCATGCGAACCCTGCCACTGGGGCCTTCGGTGGAGCTCCCTACGGGGCCACGAACCGTGTGAGGGATGCGCCAAACTGGGGCTGGGCCGCCATGCGAACCTTGCCACTGGGGCCTTCGGTGGAGCTCCCTGTGGGGCCACGAACCGTGCGGGGTGCGCCAAAATGGCGCGGGACCGCCTTGCGAACCCTGCCACTGGGGCCTTCGGTGGAACTCCCTATAGGGCCACGAACCGTGTGAGGGGTGCGCCAAAATGGGGCGGGGCTGCGATGCGAACCCTGCCTGCCACTGGGGCCTTCGGTGGAGCTCCATGTGGGGCCACGAACCGTGCGAAGGATGTGCCAAAATGGCGCGGGGCCGCCATGCGAACCCTGCCACGGGGGCCTTCGGTGGAGCTCCCTGTGGGGCCACGAACCGTGTGAAGGGTGCGCCAAAATGGGGCGGGGCCGCCATGCGAACCCTGCCACTGGCTATAGGGCCACGAACCGTGTGAGGGATGCGCCAAAATAGGGCGGGGCCGCCATGCGAACCCTGCCATTGGGGCCTTCGGTGGAGCTCCCTATGGGGCCACGAACCGTCTGAGGGGTGCGCCAAAATGGCGTGGGACCGCCATGCGAACCCTGCCACTGGGGCCTTCGGTGGAGCTCCCCCATGGGGCCACGAAACGTGTGAAGGGTGCGCCGAAATGGGGCAGGGCCGCCATGCGAACTTTGCCACTGAGGCCGTCGGTGGAGCTCCTTACAGGGCCACGAAACGTGTGAGGGGTTCGCCGAAACCGGGCGGGGCCGCCATGCGAACCTTGCCACTGAGGCCGTCGGTGGAACTCTGTACAGGGCCACGAAACGTTTGAGGGGTTCGCCGAATGGGGCGGGGCCGTCATGCGAACTGTGCCACTGGGGCCCGTCGGTGGAGCTTCCTATGGGCCACGAAACATGTGAGGGCGCCGAAATGGGGCAGGGCCGCCATGCGAACTTTGCCACTGAGCCTTCGGTGGAGCTCCCTTTGGGACAACGACACGTGTAAGGGGTTCGCCGAAATGGGGCGGGGCCGTCATGCGAACTTTGCCACTGGGGCCTTCGGTGAATGGGGCGGGGGCGCCATGAGAATTTTGGCACTGGGACCTCCGGTGGAGCCCCGTAAAGGGCCACTAAACGTGTGAGGGTGCGCCGAAATGGGGCGGGGCCGCCATGCGAACTTTGCCACTGAGGCCTTCGGTGGAGCTCCCTATGGGGCCACGAAACGTGTGAGGGGTGCGCCGAAACAGATACATGCGGAGAGGAGGGACAGGGATGGGAAGAGGGAGGAGGGGGAGGAAGGAGGCCGAAGGAGGAGAACGCAGGGCGCCGTCTCTTGAAAACGAAGACCCAACACTACAGGATGGCTAGGAACAATACAAAGTTCACCTCACGGCTAAATCTGGATCATGCGCGACCACCCCGCAATCACTGTGAAGCGGTTTTTGACAGGGCATTGCTGTTCAAGAAGGATGGTGGGGGGGGCATAGCTGTTCGACAAGGATGGTAGGGCCGACATGTTTCCCGATGTGTGCTGTCACGTGCGCAGGCGCACCTGACACACTCTGCGCGTGTCCGAACGTGGCGCACCTGGCACGGCTGGAAAATGCGGCACACCTGGCGCACGCGAAGCACGTGGCGCATCTGGCGCACCAGGCGTGCCTGGCACGCTCGGGCCCCAAGGGTGCCTGGCGCGCCTGGCGCGCCTGGCATGCGTGGCGCACCTCGCCCCAGCGTCGCGCACATTTGGTCGGTTTGGGTTACCAGTAGCTGCCCATCCAAAGACGACCGCTGAACATGCTGAGGCTCGGGACTTACTTGTGTGGTGGGAGGGCGGGTGGGCTAGACGGCTTGCTATCCAGGGGGTGTCTTGACCCCTGCCCCTACCCCCTCCCCCTGGACCTGGAAGGAGGGGGCGGCGTGGCGTTGGAGCGTCCAAAACGGCCTCGGCAAGAAGGCAAGAATCAGTGATGTTATTAAGGTGTTGGGGCCATTTGGGCCTCCTGGGGGCTGCGATTTACTACCCCCTTGTTGTTGATCGATCTCCTCCAAGATGGCCCCAAGATGGCTCCCAACGCTCCTGAGAGTGCCTCAAGAGGACCCCGAGAGGCTCTCAACATGTCCCGAAGAGGCTCCCAAACCTCGAGAGGCTCCAAGAGCTCCAAGAAAACTCCAAGAAATTGTCAAGAGGCGTCCGAAGAGACTCCAAACATCCCAGAGGCCTCTTGCGATCTTGCTCGCATTCCTCCTCCTCCTCCTCCTCCTCCTCCTCCTCCTCCTTCTGGTCCTTCGCCTGCGCTTCCTCCTTCCTTCTCCCTCTGCCCCCTCTCCCATCCTCCTCTTCCTCCTCCTCCTCATCTTCCTCTTTCTCTTCCTCTTCCTGCAATATCCTCCCTCCTTCATATTCCTCGTGTCCTCCATCCTCCCACTCTTGGGGTATGACGGCTTCTCAAGCCTGTTATTCCACTGCATGCTCCTCGACACCTCAGCAACTCCGCCTTGGCATCGTTTCTGGGTGGGCTGGCAGGACTACGCGAAGCGTCTAGAATATGGCAAGCAATGCTTACGGTGAAGACTGCGAGTTTTGTTTTAGGCACGCCATCAAGTTGAAAATCCGCTTGGCCCACTCAGCTACAGTCGCCTGATCCGGCAACTTCACGACGGGGAGAAACTCCGCGTGACCCGCAATCGCCATGCCAACAGTACAGTTACTGACGGTGAGATACCGAGAAGCCTTCCACCAGCATCGACAAAACCTCGACGCCGGTTTCTTGTGCTCTGGGCGGGAAGCTCAACCACGCAACGAACTCAGAGGTCATTCCTCGAAATTATGTGCTTCGGAATGCCCAACGTCGCCAAGCAGTGCCTCCGTCAGACGACATCTTGTCCATTTTCTGATCTCATCTTCATGTAGGTCCCGCATTCGGAAATCAGAAATGTTAGATCCAGCCTCGTCTTCCCTATCGGCGATGTTGTAACGCTTCGCCACGACAAAATCCTGCCCCGTCGACGGGTTCTTGACTCTCCTCGGTGGCGTTGTGCACCTCCTCGGCACAAACGACGGAGGCGGCGGTGCAGGAAGCGCAGCCATCGCGTCCGACCTCTCGACATGAAAGGTTCCCACGTCGTCCTTGTAATTCCGTGGCGGAGAAGGAAGTCGCAACGGAGGAGCCCTGGGCGAGAACGTAGGGAAAGCAGCCGCCGCAACTCTTCCTCCTTCCACCATCACCCCCTTGCCCGCAAGACAACGAAGGAGACGCGACGGCAACGACGGAAGGACAAGAGAAAGCCGAAACCGGGATGCGAGAGAGATGAGCGACGAAGAGAGAAGGCCTAGCCAAAAGGCCAGCCTAGACGCACCAAGCACATAAAACTTGGCGCACTACACTTGCGACCAAGCACCGCAAGCCAGCAAGGCAACACGGCGTGGAGGGACGACGGGACGAGGGGACGACAACGACTAACGATGAGCGGAGGCCAAAGCCGAGAAAGCGAGAGAGACGAAACGACCGTGACAGAATGAGAGAGAGGCAGCACTGCCACAAGGCCGGCGCGACGCAACGCATGGCAATGAAGGGACCCTGGGACACACAAATAAATACACACAAACGAAGAACTTCCACATATTTTCGCATATTGTCTGGGCTTTTGTCTTCCCCCCCACTTCCCATATTTTCCCTATTTTCCTGGGGATCGTCGATTAATTGTGTCTGTGTGTTTTTTGTTCCCTCTTGAGGCAAAGCCACGTGGCAAGGAGAGGGACGACGAGACCAACAGGACGACGCCGCGGACAGGCGCGACGCGGAGGCCGCAGCCGGGCACGGCGAGGAAGACGAGAGGACGACGGCGAAGAGAGGAAAGGAAGAGTGCGATCACCGACGCGTCGCACCCAGCGAGCTGGGGACGCAAAGGGAGCGGGAGGCAGGGGAGAAGCCCCCTCTGCACGGCGCCCCCCCCGACGCCGGAGCACCGCGAAGTGCAGCCGAGGTACGGAAGGAGGAGGACCGAGGGGGCCAGGGCGGAAACTGCACCGAACCCGACGCGAGGGAAACGCGAGAGGCACTGCGGACGCCCAGAGCGAGGCGCCGAAAACGCGAGGAGGAGGAGGAGGAGGAGAAGGCGGAGGAGGAGATGGAGGAGGAGGAGGAGGAGGAGGAGGAGGAGGAGGAGGAGGAGGGGAGGAGGAAGAAGGATCGGGATCTCGATTCTTTCCTCGAACTTGCCGCCAGGATCCCGACTCGTCCGCGGAAGAAGAGTCGGGATCCTGGCAGCACTCCCGAAAGACATCGACCCAAAGGGTGGGCAGCCTGGCCTAGGGCCTAGGCCCTAACAGCGTAACAGCGATGCCACCTTGAGCGACCTGGGAAAGGCGCGACCACGACAGAGCGGAAGAAGGGAGGGGGCAAGAGCGGCCGCCAGGAAGGAAAAGGCTCGCGACGCAGGCCAGGCGGTGCTGCGCGGCCGCCCACCCGCACGCACCCGCGCGGCCGCGCACGCACTCGCCCGCGCACGCACTCGCCCGCGCACGCACGCGTGCGCCTTCCGCCGCCAGCCAGGTGATCCGGTAGGGGGATGAACGCTCCCCTGCTCCCACAAACCTAAAGCTGGCACGCGCGGGGAAGATTGCGGCCGAAGTGCAACTCACCCGGCCCCCCGCCAGCATTGATCACTAGGGGGGGCCTCGACAGATGCACGTGGCATCACAGGGCTGAACCTGAACGGTGTTTTTCGTTCTCGTTTTGTTTTCGTTTTCCCTCGCTTTTGCCTCGGATCCGCCTTTGCCGCGAGACGAAGTCGAAACGAACACGGCCCAAGACATCACCAAAAGCACCGTTCAGTCACGAGCGCTCGCTGCTCTCTTCCGAGGCCTGTCCCTCCGCAGCGAACGGCAGCCGGGCGCGCGAGCCACCGCGCCTCCTCCTCCTCCTCCTCCTCCTCCTCCTCCTCCTCCGCCTCCTCCTCCTCCTCCCGCTCGTCCTCCTCCTCCTCCTCCTCCTCCTCCTCCTCCTCCTCCTCCTCCTCCTCCTCCTCCTCCTCCGCCTCCTCCTCCTCCTCCCGCTCGTCCTCCTCCTCCTCCTCCTCCTCCTCCTCCTCCTCCTCCTTCCTCCTCCTCCTCCTCCTCCTCCTCCTCCTCCGCCTCCTCCGCCTCCTCCTCCTCCTCCTCCTCCTCCTTTCCTCCTCCGGCGTGCGGGGCGGGCGAGCAGCCGGGCAGGCGCAGGCCGCGGGCGCGCGCGCGCGAGCGCGCAGGGCACGCGCCGCGGAGGGGAGGCGGCAGCGGCGAGGGCGGGCGCCCCCGCTCCCCCTGCGGCGCCGCGGGGCCTGCTGCCACAGCAGCAGCGCGCCCGCGGCGCCGAGGACGGCGGGCAGGACGCTGGAGCGGCTCTTCGAGGCGGCCGGCATGGCGGGGCTGGCTCCTGCGGGCGAGGGGTGACTGCCTACCAGACCACCCCCAACCCAGCCCGAAGACCCGAACTTCGGGTTGGGGGGGGGTAAAGGTTCCACGTGTGCTTTTTCGGTGTTTCCCGACCCCCCCCCCCCCACTGGAAATCGAGGGTAAATCTGAGCCTTCGGGTTGGGTTGGGGTGGTTTGGTGGATGGTCAAGGGGGGGGGAGGGGGGGGAGGGGGAGGGTCACGACGGCTCTCGGTGCAGTGTCCAAGCCTCGGGATTGAGGGCCACAGACGGCGGGAAGTCTGCGGCGAGGCGCCCGGCCCGCCCTGCCGACACGCCTATGGGGTGAGACAGGGAGGAGGTACAGTCGGGGCGTTGACCTAAGGAACCCTAAATAAGGAACGAGGACCCTTTTTTCCATAAGTTAAACTTCGATCTCCTATCGAAAACATAAGGAAAACCTGAGACAAGCCGTGAAACACGTAAGGGACGCGGAGCCCCTCCCCAACCAAAAGGGTTCCTTCTTCAGGGCCCCGACTGCATTCAGAAGCAAGAAGGATGGAGGAAAAAGGATGAATTTCTGTGCCGCTGCTCCGTGCTCGAAATTGTCCCTCGCTTCTGGCCCCTGGAGGCAAGCTTCGTGTCATGGGGACGTCAGAAATCGATCCTAG
>CAUYUJ010002946.1:27500-35000 GCA_963575745.1 Prorocentrum cordatum
TGGAGATCCTATCTCCTGCAGGCGTTTCTTGTCCTCTGGGGTGCCGCTCTTCCTGAGGGAGTCCAAGGTGTGCTTGTAGCCCTCGAGCTCCTGCGTGATGGCTATGATCACTGGATGCTCGTTGCTCATCGCGTAGGTGTCCGTGTTGATGCTGCTGTTCAGCCTGGTCTTGTGCGTCGTCTGGAGCAGCAGCTTCAGGGTCGACCGAAGCAGGTCCAGCAAGTTCTTGTCCTTGCTGCTCCAGGCCTTGGGGTTGTGAGTGCCGCGGCGCCCGCGGCGTCCTCCGCGGCGGGCTGGGCGTCGGCTGGGCTGGTCGGTCTTCATATCCTTCTCGCCGTTGTCTCCCTCGTCCACCTCGATGGGCGTGGCTGCTGGCGCGGTTGCTCCCCCTTCCTCGGCTGGTGTTCGTGGTGATCGCGATCGCCTCTGCGGCGGCGGCGGGCCTGGCGGGCGTGCAGCCTTTGTCGCCTTCTGACCTGCCGCGGCGCTGGAGGCGGCGCCAGAGCCCTTCGAGCCCTGGGAGGAGTCCAGCGGGAGTCGCCACGACGCTCTCTGCTTGGGCGTCATCCCCTGGTCCAGGAGGTAGCACAGGAAGAGTAGGCGTAGAGGAAACAGTAGCCACTCGAGGTATCCCTTGAGGTGTTGCATGTACTCCTGCTGCTGAACGCTGTGCTGCTCGTAGCCGTCGAAGTGGTCGGTGTCTCGCTCTGCTGCGAAGGCCGCTGCCCACGATGTGTTCCACCGACTGACGAATGGCAGCGCGTACAGCAGGGGTGTCCTCGACGGCAGGCGAGGAGCGGCAGCTGGATGGCGCGGGGCGCGGCGGGTGAGCACTCGGAGTGGCCGAGCGCGTGGTAAGCCTTCTGACGACAGGCTTGAGCATGGAACCCGATGGCGACGGTGGAACATGTCCTAGGACGTGAACTCGGAGTTTTTGCTGATCATGATATTCATGTTGGCATGCATGGTCCAAAGCGTAGTCCCGTAAAGGACATGTAGTACATGTGGCTGGGACCCAGGGGTATACATGATGCGTAAGTTCTGGAATGCATCTACCTGCTTGCCATGCTCGTCGTAAATGTCTAACTGCGTGATCTTGATTTGGGAATGTAGTTTGGCACACAATACATTTGTTGTCGATCTGTAGCGTAGTCAATACCGCTGGCATACCATGTCCTAGGCTCTTAGATTTGGTTTGATGTGTGGCGAGCTGTTTGAGCGTCCCGAACCGTTTCTGGCACGACTCGATGTTGCACACGAAGGGGCGGTTCGTCTCGTCATCGGTGTCCGTCTCGTCGTATGCTGACGCCGAGGGGAGAGAGGAGGTGATCACGCTGGCCTCGGGGGGAGCCCACTGAGTCGTCCAATAGGAAGCCCTGAGAGCCCGAACGTCGCAGCTAAGAAAGGCCTCTCGAACCCACTCGTCGACCCACAGGTTTTTTACAACTCGAGGTTGCCGCGCTTCCTGAAAGCTCTCGCCGATCGTGTGAGACGGTAGGCACAGCAAATCGTCCGCGAGCTGTGTGGCCCACGGGTGCACGTTCGGGTCTGCGGAGATCTCACCCTGCGAATTGAGGGTGCCAGCGCTGACGGGGCGGTTGCTTATGGCCGCCTGCTGCTCGAACTTGCACCTTCCGAAAAACAGAGGCGAGAACGTGGCCATGATGAGCGTGCGATCGGATGATGCTCTGCCACCAACTGAGCCTGCGCACGAGTAGTTCGATGGCAGTCGGTGCAACTTGCCATTCAAGAAAACTTGGCGGGTGGACAGGGATCGATGATTGTTGTACTCATCCTCCTTATGTACCGCTCCTCTCATCATTGATCGTAGTTTACGGGCCAGCGAACTGTCGAGTCTGTGGAGCTCTCTGGGGGTCAGCACATAGCTTTCGAGGCCAGACCAAACCCTCCCAGCGACGTTGGACACGAACGCGAGCCGTTTAGCCTTCCAAGGACCTCCAGAAAACCAGTAGTCGCCCAGACGGCACCACCCAATCTTACCTGATTGTATGCGGGCCTCGACTTCACGACGATTATTGTTAGCGACATGTACATGTCCTCCGAGATGAATCAAGTCCTGGACTGCATTCCCAGAAATATTCCGTTCGGCCTCCTTCGTAGCCCCATGGGTGCCCAGTGAAACCAGGGTGTCCTGCTTACTGATGTTCTGTGCGTAGCCGCCAGCCTCGAGGGCCTGGGAGAGCGCGTCGTTGTCGATCCTATCAATCTGCAGCGCCTGGAGGAACGCGCCATCTGGCACCAAGAAGATCTTGACTAGATCGCCAATGAAAGCTCCAAGATGCGCATCGTACTCATCGCCAGTGAAAAGGACAATGTACCTGAAACGGGTTTCCCTGGACATGGGCCATCTCCTGGGACCACTGCACAACTAATGGATAAAATGATTCCATGAAAAGTTCAAGCTCGTTTGAGTCGCCCATCCCCCCTCCTGTCCCTGGTCGAAGAGCTATGCTGGCATCAGACGCCTGCAGAAATACTACAGCCTCGTGTCGGTGCTGCTCAAGGAGGGGATGGAAATGCTCGTCTTCGCATCGAAGTGCGTGGGCTGCGACCAGTCGCTCGTGGGAGCCTGTCGCGAATGCGTTCCGCATGTCGCACGACTTAGCAGGAAAAGACATTCTGGCTGATCTCATCTGCCATATCAAAAGCTTAGCAATAAGCATGAGCGACTCGCGGCGGCGGGAATGAATGCCTCCGTAAGCCCACGGCGGTGGGTCGAATTGGGTTCCATACTGAATGGGCCCTATCCTAAGATACAATCGCCAAAAATGGTCGAAACAGTGAAGTAAACGCACGCATGCATGAATATCCTGAATCACGTTGCCAGTGGGGCATTTTCCTTTTTTGCCGATGGCGACCGCCTGGCTAGTGAAGGCCTGGGCGGGCAGAGATCCACATCGATGGACGTGGGCGAGCAGTGCGACGAAAGTCTGGATGATGGTGGAGCTGACGTCGTGATCGATCACGAGCTTCCGTCGACTGGGTTGGTAGACTCGCTCGGCGAGCGGGTCCGCGCATTGATAGTCTGCAGTGTCATGTCCCATCCCTGCCCGTTGAACACCAGGGCGCGCCAAACACTGCGGGGCGAGGAGCATGATGGTGAGTTCGATGGGCCACGCCCAAGGTGGATTGTAGCGCCTCCGTTTCTCCCCCCACAGTCGTTTCTGCAGATGGTTGAGCTCCTCCGCTGCTGTCTCGATGTCATGGATCTCAGGGGCGCCGATGTGCTCCCCCACTGGTTGAATGCCATTTGATTGAGCCAGTAGTCGTGGAATAGATGCCGGGTCGTCGATATACATACTGACGTAGGCAGGCGTGGCAGAAAGTCCCCCTTGAACGGCTGGTTGAGTAAGGGCGTCTGCGTATTCGGCTGCAGTGGGGCGCGTGGATGGCAGTGTAAGGTATGATCGTCGTCGTGGTCCCGTCCGTCGCCCCGTTCGGACGCACGTAAGACGCGCGACTCGGGAGAGGTCGCGAGTAGCCCACGCGTCGCGGATGTCCTGGTCGAGACTGACTTTCCACCAGTGGTCCATCCAGCGTTGGTGTGCTCGTAGTCGTCGTTGGATCTCGCGCTGGGTCACATGGTTGAAGGGTAGTCGCCGAGCTCGGCAGTCGGCACGTTCTTTAAGAAAGCGGAGGCGTTCAAGTCGAGCTTGTTGGTACCATTGCGGTTGCCCTCCTTCCTTTGTGTAATACTTGCGGCCGCACTCACGAATGATATGGGCGATGAGAGCGTTGTGGCGGGTCGGAAACTGATCCATCCTGACAACTCGGATGACCTCCCTGCGTTTGCTGATCTCGGCGTAGACGTCATTGAGAAAAGCAGCACGGTGGGCGCCCGTCTGGAGCCCAGCGGCGAGGAGGCCGAAGTCCCAGCGGATGTTGTTGTTCGTGATGTTGGCGCCGCTGACAGGCATCTTGATCTGCATGATCATGGGGACGTGGTCGGCAACATGCAGTAGGCTACGTAGCTTGGCGTGGATCTTCCAATTCAGCTTCACGTATTTCACGATCTCCATGAGTTTGTCGTAGCCGATGAAGTAGTCGATGCGTGATCTGGCTTTGTTGGGCCCGTAGTAGGTGTTGCCCACGTCAATGTGCGCGTTGATGACTGTCAGCTGATGGGTCAGCAGCTGGTCGTGAATAAAGCGTCCGAACTCGGTCTCGTCGCTGGCGTGGTAGCTGCCGATCGCACTGTCAGTATGGAGCTGTCGTGATCGTCGTCCTAGTCCTTGGTTGAGGTCTGCGAACAGGATGGGTGTGACGCGAGTGGGAGCGCCGGTGAGTGTCTGCAGTACCCAGCCCCATAGTCGTCGGCATCCTGCTTTCCAGCGTTGGTGATGTCCCGCTCCGTTCGGCCTTGGTGGGAAATACGCAACAATGAGTCGAAGGCGGAACTGGCCTCGGTGAAGCTCGACGGCGCCTGCGCGGCCCCGTAGGTCGGGTTTGGGGGGGGAGGGGGGGGGGGGGCAGTACCTTGACAATGTCTATCTTTCGGAAGTGGCGCTCGGATACTGCGACGCTGCAGCACGCTGGGCTATTCGCGCGGGCCCCCCGACCACAGCCGAAGTGGACCCATGTATGGTGCAGGCTGTCCTCAAGATGGTGCGGGGCGTCGGTAGTGCGTTGGCGTATCTTGGTGCCTGCGTACATCGTGATCTGCATAGCACGGCACGTGTCGGAGACGTGGTCGACACGTCCTGGAACTCCCTTGAGCGAGAATGGGTTCCATCCCAATATCGCGATGGCCTTCGTCGTGGCGCGGCGTGGGCGTACGTCAGGGTCAGGGCGGCGCGGGGGCGGGCTAGCCGTCTCGCTATGAAGATGGGACGGAGCCCCCCCCCATTTCCAGGAATCACACTGGGGGCAGGGGGCGTCGGGGAGGGTGGGAGACGGCCAGGCGGAGAGGCGTCGGCGGGGAAGTAGGTGGGTCGTCGGGCTGGAAATTGATGATCAGGGCGTTCGTCACAAGGGCCCCGTTCATGTCGAAAATCAATTCCAGGTGGCAATTCAGGGTCAGCGCGCAATTGTTCCACTGGTGGCAATTCAGGGTCTGCGTGGTGTAATCCTGCATGTACTGGCCCTCCGTGTCCGTGATGACGTTGAAATTGAAGCTCAGCGTCCAGCCATTCAAGACCAGCGTTTTGTAATCCTGCATGTGCTGGCCCTCTATGTTCGTGATGATGTTGAAACTGATGCTCAGCGTCCAGTGGTCCTTCGCGAACTGGGTGTGGAGGTGGTGGTGGTGGTACTGGGGTCGGGGCTGGGTGGCGGCTGCAGCGTGGGACTCGCGCGCGTCGTAGTGGGCCATGTAGGTCCCGTGCTGCAGCATCGGCGTTGTCGTCTGGCTGGTGGTCAGGTGCTTGTGATATGCGCTCGTCCACGTTCATGATGTCAGCGAGCGGGCCCTGCATGGCTCAGCAGGTGCGCGGCGCCCGCGCTCTGGAGCACAACCTCGGCGGCATGGCGGTCTGCGGGGCATCGTCAAAGAGGCCCTCTGCCTTTCGGGCAATGCGAGAGGGCGGTGACTGGAGGCCGCTGCTCCTTCGATGGCCTGAGCCTCGGCGGCCTTGCATCATCATCATCATCACCATCATCATCATCATCATCATCATCGCCGTCAACATCATCATCATCATCAGCATAATCATCATAATCATCACCATCACCATCATCATCAGCATCAGCCTCAGCATCATCATCATCATCATCGTCATCATCATCATCCTCATCATCATCACCACCACCACCACCATAATCATCATCATCAGCAGCAGCATCTTCATCATCATCAGCATCATCGGCATCATCAATGTCATCAGCATCATCAGCATCATCACCACCACCATCACCACCATCATCATCATCAGCAGCAGCATCAACATCAACATCATCATCATCAGCATCAGCATCAGCATCATCATCATAATCAGCATCATCATCATCATCATACTCATGATCACAATCGTACTCATCATCGACATTATAACCATAATCATACTCATCCCCTCCTCCTTCTCTACTCAGCCTGCTTCTCCAGGGTATCCCATACTCCTCTTTTTACTATGTTCCTCCTCCTCCTCCTCCTCTTCCTCCTCCTCTTTCTCCTCCTACCTCCTTCAGGTCCATCCTTCCTCCTCATCCTCCTATTGCTCCTCCTCGTTCTCCTCCTCTTCCTGCTCATGTTATCCGCATCCTCCTTCTCCTCATCATCCTCACCAACACCACGACCACTACCATGATCCTCATCCCTTCCAGTTCCTGCTCCTCCTCCTACTGTTCCTCCTCCTGTTCCTCCTCCTCCTCCTCCTTCTCGTCGTCCTCCTCCTCCTCCCCCTCCTCCTCCTCTTCCTCCTCCTCCTCTTCCGCCTCCTCCTCCCCTTCCTCCTCCTCTCCTCCTCTTCCTCCTCCTAATCATCATCACCAGAAGCATCATCATCAGCATCATCATCACCACCACCAACGACAACCTCAACAACAACAACAACAACAACAACAACAACAACAACAACAACAACAACATCAACAACCATTTTAAGGCTGTACGCTCTTACTTGCCCGCGAATCATTCAACACGTATACCCTGCACCCTCGAAACCCGCCCTCCTCGTCTTCGATCACACCCCTTTCGGGGGGATTAGTTCTCTTTGCTGGGGCCGGCGGGCTTAGACGTACGGGCAAACCGGAACGGGCGGACAATCCTTCGGGGGCGTACATCTCTCTGCCCGCCATTGGAATTGGCGCGGGCCCTGCAAGAGGAGGAGGGGAAGAACGAGGGAGAGTGGGAGGAAGGGGAGGGGGGGAAGGACGAAGGAAGAGGGAAGATACCACGTTGTGAAGGCTTCCTTGGCGCGCGCGTGGTTCCTGAGCGCCGAAACGCAATTCCAGAATAATTTGTGAGGACGTCGCACGCGAGAGCGCAGTCCTGAGTACATTGTGAAGAAATCTCGGGCGGGAGCGGGGGCCCTGACTAAGTTGCAAGGAAGTCTCAAGCGGGAGCGCCGTTCCTGAGCAAATTGCACGGAAGTCTCAGGCGGGAGCGGGGGTCCTCACTAAATTGCGAGGAAGTCTCAAGCGGGAGAGCCGTTCCTGAGTCAATTGCGCGGAAATGTAAGGCAGGAGCGGGGGTCCTAAGTAAAATTCGAAGAAGTCTCAGGCGGGAGCGCCGTTCCCACGTAAATTGCACGGAAGTCTCAGGCGGGAGCGGGGGTCTTGATTACATTGCGAGAAAGTCTCACATGGGAGCGCCTTTCCTGAGTAAATTGCGCGGAAGTCTCAGGCGGGAGCGGGGGTCCTGAGTAAAAATCGAAGAAGTCTAAAGCGGGAGCCGTTGTTGTTGTAGCCCGGGGGGCAGGGGCACAGTTTGAGCAGGAAGACTTTCCTTCAGAAAAAACAAGGTGCGAGCCCAGGGGGTGGCACTTCAATCGAAAAAAAAACAATGTGCACCGGTGGGGGGGATCAACAATAATTATTCTTCAA
>CAUYUJ010002946.1:40000-83804 GCA_963575745.1 Prorocentrum cordatum
AAGGGCGGCGGTGGGGAGCACCAGGAACTTCAGAAGCCGAGGCGCTTGGCGGCCCAGAGGGCGGCACACCGCGATGGAGCAGAGAAGCGCCGAAATGGCGCGGGGGCCGGGGGAGAGCAACGCGCGCCCCACACGGGAGGCGCGTCGCGGAAGGGCGGCGGCGGGGCGCGCCGCGAGGCGCGGAAGCCGGGCACCAAGCGCAAGACCCGATGGGCGGCCCAGCGGGGAGCGACAGGGAAACACTGAAGTGGCGCGCGGACCGAGAATGAGCGACGCGCGTCCCACCTGGGAGGTGCGTCGCGGACAGCGGCAAGACGAGCGCGGAAGGATGCGAAAGCCGGGCGACGACGCCGCGAGGCCCAGTGGGCGGCGCAGCGGGCGCAGCGGAGAAGCGCCGAGATGGCGCAGGGACAGGGAGTGAGCGACGCGCGCCCCACCCAGGAGGCGCGCCGCGAGGGGGCAGCAGCGGGGGGCACTGGATCGGAAGCAGGGCAATGATGCTGGGCAACCCAACGAGCGGCCCAGCGTGCGCAGCAGAGCACCGACATGTCACAGGGGGCAGCACGCGCGCGACGCGGCCCCCACCGGGGAGGTGCGTCGCGAGGAGGAGGGGGGAGAAGGGCCACGCGCGGAGCGGCGTGGTGCCCGCGGGAAGCACGCCCCATAGCGGCGCCAAGCGCAGCGGGCGGCGACGGCTGCAACAGGTGCTCAGCGCCGAGAGCGGGCACTGGGGGCGTCGCCCCAGGCCGCGTCAAAGCGGCGCTTGCCAGGTTTGCCGCCTTCGTCGCCCCCTTTGCTTTGCTCGGCGGCGTCGCGCTCCCGCGCCTCCTGCCCGCGAGCGTTCTCGGCCTGCTGGTTGCGCCAGAACTGGCCCTACCCCACCTGGAGACCTCCCCACCGGCAGTATTTCTTGATGTGGATGTTCCAGCGCCACAGGTTAGCCACAAATTCTCGGCAAAAACATCATCGCTGGCAAACGGGTTGCATTTCCCTTTGCCGACGCCCCTGTCGCCACGCTTATCGCGCGCTTCCAGCCTTCGACGAAGTAAGAGCCAGCATCGATGCGGAGACGCCCAACGACGACAACCCAGCACTCTGGGCCGCCCCGGGTGCGCATGCGTCTGAAAAACGAGGCGGAGCCGCGGCTGGCGGCACAGCCTAGCATCCAGGTCGAGCCAGGCTCGGTCAGCGTGGTCGACGGGCCAGTCCGGGCCCCGCAAGCCGCCCATGCGCCGGTCGATTCCGCGCCTGACGTCGGCTGCGGCCTGCCCCGCCTCTCCCACCCAGTCGGGGTCGCTGCCGCAGCCGCGAGCGGGGGCGCTGGAAGCTGGCCTGTCGGGCGCTGCGCTTGGCCCGGGCCCGGCGGCGCGCGGCTGGGCCGGGGCGCGGTCGCCCCGGAATACGCCAAGAGCATGGCCAGTCTCGGCCCCGAAGAGCGCGCCCCGCCCGATGACCTATGCGCGGAGCGCTGCGTCGGCAGCGCCCCAGACGACGGCCCGCCGCGCTCTCACGCTGAGGAGGCCAAACTCCCCGAGCAGGGTGGGAGCGTCGCGATAGCGCACCTCTTCGACTGGGCCGGCGATGGATCCTGGGCCAGTAGCGGGCATGAGCAAGGTGCCCTTCTCGCCGGGGCTGGTTGCCCACACCACTGGCGCGGCGGAGAGATCGCCGCGCGCCACGGCGAAGTCTCGGGGGGCCAGGTCCGGCACACTGCCTGAGCGCGCCCTGAGCTCGAGGCTGGGGTCCAGGAGCGGGGTGCCTCTGCGGGCTGCGGCGATGGCTTCGTCCTCGTTCCCAGACCCCCGACGTCATGATTTTTTCATGACGCGACCCCCAGAGGTCCAGACCCATTCCCCGGGACCGGCTTCTCATCCCGAGTCGTTTTTTGACGGCCCCGAGGCCCGGCAAGGGCCCCCAGAGGCGGAAAATAGCGAAAAACCTCCCGTCGTGATGTCGTGATTTTTTCATGACTCGAGGAGGTCTGGGTTACCAGACAAGTCCGGCTCATCCTTCACAGGTACACCGCGCTCGACTGGGCGGCGCGGCTCACCGGGTGCGGCAGTGGCGCGGGCTGTCTCGCTCTGACCGACTGCCAGGAGCGCAGTGGCTGCGTTGCTGCCGCGGGCGAGGCCAGCCTCCCGGGCGGGGTCTCCGGCGTCCTGCGCGGCGCTGAGGGCCGCTGGGCGCGAGGCGCCTGCGCGAGGTGGGTGGTTGCGGGGCGGGGCAGCTCGGGCGTGCTAGCTGCATTTGGCGGGGGGCCGGGTGGGGACTCGGGTGCTGTTGTCTCCACGGCTGTCCCTCCTTGTGCTCGGGGCGATTGCCGCCTGGCGGCCGGTGCTGGCACCGCGTTGGCCAGGACAATGTAGCGTGCCAACAGCGGGGAGTCCAGAGCACGGATGTCGTGGATGGCCAGGAATCGGGCCAGCACCCGCACGCCGCACGCCAGATGGCCTGCGCCGTGAACGGCAGAGTCGTTGCCAAGGGGAGCCAGGAACGCCGAAGTTTGTCCAGGCGTTCGACACCTCGATTCACTTTCTTCCTGGCAAGATAGTTGACACCGTGAGCGAGAGCCGCCCTTCTGCCATTCCAAGGGAAGCGTTCGGTGGCGCCGTCCGCCGGGACATCATGCAGGTAGATCGTGGCCGCAACAGCGTGCCCCCCTCCATGCTCGAGGACGCCGCGGTACTGAGCCACGGGCGGCCCCCGAGCTAGCCACGTGTCTCCATAGCGTCCATCGCCCCAACTCTTGCTCGATCCCATTGTGGACCTGCAGCAGGAACGTCACCATGTCCTTCGCGATTGTGCTGGCGCGGGGTCCAGCTACGCCCAGCTGGGCGACCTCTCGCACTGCAAGGGCAGGGCAGCGCGGCGATGGCAGGTGACCAGACCGTGGAATATATCTTCTGGCCTGCAAGCGGGTCGCATGGCCGGGGCTACGGTTTCGACCGTGGTGCGCAATGTTCGGGTTGGCGTTCCGCGTTGGAAGTAGCCCTCCTCTGCGCGCGGGCAGCCATCGAAATGCGACCTGCTGAGGCCCCTGACGAAGCTGAGGAGGACCTCGAAGTAGAGCAACGCTGGGAGCTTTCAACGACGTCAGCTGTACCGGGATCGAGCTCGTTCCACTTGACAGCTGCCTGCGGGTTCTTGCTCACGACCCATTCGACCATGTGCTCCAGCATACGCTGCTTAGCTGTAGCTGCCCATGTCCACTCTGGTAGGCTGTCGGGGCCGTCTGGCGAGGGCCGCCCGTCTTGCCAACGGGTGCCCAGGAACTTCCGCAGCACGCTAGCGCCCAGGTCTGCGGGGGTCATGGAGCTATGCTTGACCTTATCAGCGCAGAAGCTGACCCATCTATGATTCACCGCAGGGCCGTGATCGACTCTGCAGCAACTGACCAGGTCAACCAATTCAGCCCGCGCCGTCGCAAGAAAGTCTCCGCAGTCCCGCGCGCGCTCGGGGAGTGGCGGGGCCGGGCAGGTCTCTGGCACAAGTGGAATCCACGGCTCGGTGCTGCGATCCGGGCCAGGCCCGCCGCCGCACGTTCATCGGTTGGGCCCCCTCGACTGGGAGGAGCGTGCGCCGGGCCGCTCTGCTGGGAGGCGGCCTGCCAACTTGCTGGTTGAGCCCGGTCAGGAGTGGCCCTGCGGCCCCTTCGCAGCGTCAGTACTGACATTATACTGGCGAAGCTTTCGGCGACAAAACGCCAATCAAAGAACAAACGATTTCAACTAGAAATGAGTGGCGTAGCGTTGGTAGAAGCGCAACTATCTGACTGCGAAAGCATGCGAGCCCGCGCGATGCTTCATGCCCAAGTAGGCTACTCCGAGAGAGGTACAAGCAGCACGGTTGGCACGAACGAAATCGAAAACAAGTCGACCGCGAAGAACGACGATGCGAACACGACCAGGAAAAGCAATACAATTCGCAAGGGCGAAACATTAAAACAAAAGTCTGGGCAAATCGCAATGCGACGGCAGCAATCAAGGCAAGCGAAACTTCACTAACCGCTGAAGGTCGCGCAAACAAGCGCTAGGCCGAAAAAGACACCTCATGTTACCACGAAGCCTGACCTTGGAGGACAAATTGGGGCTCCTGCGATGTGGGCTCAGCACGTGACCATGCGAGCCACTGTGGGGGGGGGCGCGTGGCTTGCGAGCAAATGAACTGCAAAGAAAACATGCATGCGGGCCACTAGTTTGGATAGGTCCGTGCGTTGCAGGTGAGATGCCAAGAGGGCACCTGACGGTGGTTCCCGTGTTGTCCGTTTGAGGTGGTGACGCTTTGTCGGGGTGTCCCCAGACATCCTGGGGTCCTCTGGAGCAGTGTTGGGGCCCTCTTGAGAAAATCTGGGGGCCTCCTGGTCGTGGGATGAACGCCGGTTCCCGCGTTGTCCGTTTGGCGGCGTCTCCAACCATCTTGGGGCCTTCTTGGGCAGTCTTGGGGCCCTGTTGGAGACGGCTGGGGGTTTCCCGGAGGCCCGTTCCAGGCTCGTTGGGGTCTCTTGAAAGCCTATCGGGGGTCTCCTAGGGGCCTGCTGGGGCCTCCTGGGTCTATTTTGGACCGGAAAACCCGACATGTAAGTCTCTGCCGCCTCTCTGAAGTTTTCCTTGGCATTCCTGAAGCTTTCGGAGGCCGTCTTGGAGGCCTCTGGGGCCGTCTCGAGAGCGCGTCGGACTGGTCTGGGCGCTCTCTTGGGGGCCCCTCAGGCCGTCTTGGGGCGGTCTTTGGGGCCTCTTGCGCCGCCCCGGAGCGTCGGGGAGCCGAGGGCACCCAAACCCGAAAAACAATTGTAAAACCAACGAAAACCAATACATTTTGACACGTGGGGCTCTCTGGGAGGGCCTCTCGGACGCCTCCCGAGGCGTCCGAGGAACGCCGAGGGCCGTCTGGACGCGATGTTGGGGGCCTCCTGGGGGCCCTGCGGGGCCTCTGGGGGTCCTTTTGCGCGGTGAGCTTGAGATGTAGGTTCCTGCCCTTCTTCTAAAAGTTTTCTGGGGGCGTTCCTGGAGCCTTCGAATGCCGTTTCGGAAGCGTTTTGGGCCGTCTTGAGAGCGCTTTGGACTGTCTGAGCGCTCTGTTGGAGGCCTCTTAGGCCGTTTTGGGGCGGTCTTTGGGCCCCTTTGGGCTATTTTGGAGCGTCGGCAAATCGAAAACGTGGAAATCCGAGAAACTTTCAAAAACCCAGCGAAAACCAATACACGTTGACACTGGGGCTCTCTGGGAGGGCCAACTAGAAAGCGCGACGAGTTCGGCATCTGGATACTTGAAACTAGCGCGTCAGCGAAATTCCTTCCGATTCTGTGCGTGCCAAACAGCTCTGTAGCTCTCATGCAGCTCGAGTTGAAAGTTACAATCATATGCCTAAATTGTAGCAGAGTACCAATAGTTGTTCTGACCCAGCTCTGGTAGCAGACCAAATTCAGGCGTCTAGATACTTTTAGACTAGCGCTTCTTACGACTTCCTTTCGACTTATGTAACAAACAGCTATGTTGCGCATCTCCAGCTCGAGTTAAGTCAAGAAAACCATCACCATCTCATAAATTAGCAGAGTACAAATAGTTGCTCGAACCCAGTTCTGACAGCAGACCGAGTTCAGGCGTCTAGATACTTTAGACTAGCGCTCCTCGCGAATTCCTTCCAATTGCTGCGCCGAACAGCTCTGCAGCTCGTCTGCAGCTCCAGATTAAGCAAGAAAACCATGACCATCTCTCAAACACTAGCAGAATACGAATAGTGTTTCGGACCCAGCTCTGACAGCAGACCGAGTTCAGGCGTCTAGATACTTCAAGCTATCCGCGCTGGGGCTGAAAAACTATTAGTACTCTGATATTTGTTTTGGAGATGGTGATGGCTTGCTTGACTTGACTCGAGCTGAAGATGAGCTACAGAGCTGTTCGGCACAGCAATCGGAAGAAAAACATCAGGCGCGCTAGTTTAAAGTATCCAGACGCCTGAACTCGGTCTGCGATCAGCGCTGGGTTCAAACAACTACTCGTGCGCTACTATTTTTTGGAGATGGTACTGGTTTTCTTGACTTTCACTCGAGCTGCAGATCAGCTACAGAGCTGTTCGGCAGCAATCGGAAGGACATCATCAGACGCGCTAGTTTAAAGTATCTAGACGCCTGAACCCGGTCTGCTATCAGCGCTGGGTTCGAACAACTATTCGTGCGCTACTAATTTTTTGGAGATGATGATGGTTTTCTTGACTTTAACTCGAGCTG
The DNA here is from genome assembly GCA_963575745.1 of Prorocentrum cordatum. Taxonomy (NCBI): domain Eukaryota; class Dinophyceae; order Prorocentrales; family Prorocentraceae; genus Prorocentrum; species Prorocentrum cordatum. Next base: position 46,225 of record CAUYUJ010002946.1, read on the forward strand.
CAGATCAGCTACAGAGCTGTTCGGCAGCAATCGGAAGGACATCATCAGGCGCGCTAGTTTAAAGTATCTAGACGCCTGAACCCGGTCTGCTATCAGCGCTGGGGCCGAACAACTATTCGTAGTCTGCTACTTTTTTGAGATCGTATTGGTTTTCTTGACTTAAGTCGAGCTGCAGTTGAGCTGCAGAGCTGTTCGGCACAGCAATCGGAAGGACATCATCAGGCGCGCTAATTTAAAATACCTAGACGCCTGAACTCGGTATGCTATCAGCGCCGGGGCCGGAAAACTATTCGTATTCTGCTGAATATGTGGAGATGGTGATGACTTCTTGACTTAACTCAACCTGCAGATGAGCTACAGAGCAGTTCGGCACAGCAATCGGAAGGAAATCAACAGGCGCGCCAGCACAAAGTATCCAGATTGCCTGAACCTGGTTTGGTATGAGAGCTGGGTTCTCGTTTTTTAGAGATGGGGATGGTTTCTTCACTTAACTCGAGCTGGAGATTAGCTACAGAGCCGTTCGTCACATAAGTCGGAAGACAATATAAGCGCTACTCTAAATTATCAAGACGCCTGCATTCGGTCTGCTATCAGAGAACGATCAGACAAACTATTCGTACTCAGCTAAATCTTAGAAAGATGATGGTAACTTTCTTGGTTTCGGTTCGGTTTCGGCCCCCTGCGACTTACAGATTTTATGCAGAAAGCCTCGCTCTCACCTCCTCCCTCTTCCTCCTCATAAGCCTCTCTTTCACCTCCTCCCTCCTAACCTCCTCCCTCCTCCTCCTCATTCCTCCTTCACTCTCTCTCTCTCTCTCTCTCTCTCTCTCTCTCTCTCTCTCTCCTCTCTCTCTCTCTCGCTCTCTCTTCTGTGTGTTTTCGTTCGTCGCGCATTCCCCTCCCTCCTCATCCTTCTCCGTCTTCCTCCTCATCCTCTTCCCGATCCTCCTCCTCCTCCTCCTCCTCCTCGTCCTCATCCGCCCCCCCCCCCCTCCCCCCCTTTTCTGAAGGAGTGCCGCAACTTTGGGAAAACCATTGGAAAACAAAAAAAAAAGAAACTGAAGTGCTGGAGGCGAAAACTTTAGGAAACCCTTTGTTTTTTTTTTAAAAATAAAAAAAAAAAAAAAAAAAAAAAAAAAAAAAAAAAAAAAAAAAAATCTGTATATATAAAATAACTAAATAAATAAAATATGAACACCCGTCCGAAGGGACACGTCCAAAGGGAATCCTAGCACTCTCTGTGGAATCTTTGGTTTTCTTGTTTTTTTTTTTGTTTTTCCAATGGGCTTCCTAAAGCTTTCGGCTCCAACAGTTCAGTTTCTTTGGTTTTTTTTCTGTTTTTTTGTTTCCAATGGTGTTCCCAAAGTTTTTGAATTGCGTGCTTTTGGGGCCTCTCAGGCGGGAGCATCGTTTAGAGTGTTCCATCGGGAACCTCTCTGGCGGGAGCCTCCTTTTGTTTGCGTTTCGGGGGACTTCTCAGGCGGGAGCCTGAGGGAGCCACGAGGGAGCCATGGGGGGAGCCACGAGGGAGCCATGGGGGAGCCATGGGGAGCCGTGGATGGGGTGGGGGGAGCATCCTCCTCATCTCCCTCCTCTCCTCATCCTCGTCTCCTTGTCTCCTGATATTGTATATTATCCTCCTCCTCCTGCTCCTCGTCCTCTGCGCCTCTCGCTTTATCATGTTCCTCGTCTTCCTCCTCATCTTCATCGTCCTCATCCTCATCGCCATCCTCCTCCTCATCCCATTCCCATCATCATCTCCATCGCCTTCTTATCTGCATATTACATATTCTTTCTCAGCATCATCATCTTCCTCATCATCACCTTCCACGTTCTCATCTTCCTCCTCATTATCATCATCATCATCATCATCTCCATGATCATATTCATATAATCCTCATCTTCCTCACCATCCTTATATTCCTCCTCACCCTCATCTCCTTATCCTCCTCATCTGCCTGATCCCCCTCATCCTCCAGCGATTGGGATGTGGATCGAGCATGTGTTATTCGTATTCCTCCTCCTCCGCATCTCCTTCCCCTTCCCCCACGTTCGCTTCGTTGTGCAGTGGGTTTCAAAGTTGGCCTCAGACAGTTTGCCCTGACCTGCCATCTTCTCACAACACTCTTTCTGAACATGAGCGAGGAAGACGAGGAAGAACGAGGAAGAGGAGGAGGAGGAGGACGACGAAGAACGGCATGAGATGGGGGCATCCATTTTTTGGATGCCCTCGAGAGCACCACAATTGCAGAAGAGAGTTCGCAAACGAACGGCACCAGTTCCTAGTTGATCCCGTTTGTCCTCGAGGCACGGCAGCGGCTGCGATGCAGACCACATGCTGGGTTCGCGCGTGCATGGTGTGAGATTGGGGCCACCCATGCCTGGGGTTGAACGGGGAACCCACGCCACTGCGGCGAAAAAAACAATCATCCAACCATCAGCGTCGCCTCCACCGTCGCATCACGCCGCGTTCGCAGAATTCCCGAAATCGCGGGGGTCCGAAACCGAACCGAAACCACTTTCTTGGGGTAACTCGAGCTGCAGAGGAGCTACAGAGCTGTTTGGCACAGCATTGGAAGGAAGTTACGAGACGCGCTAGTTTCAAGTATCCAGATGCCTCAACTTGTCATGCTGTCAGAGTTGGAACCATAAACTATTCGTACTCTGCATATTTGTCCAGATGATTTCTCCTCACCCTTATCATTGCTGTGCCGAACAGCTCTGTAGTTCCTCTTCAGGTCGAGTTAACTCAAGAAAACTATCACTATCTTAAAAGAAATTATCTAATTACAGATAGTCTTTCGGATCGAGCTCTGCTAGCAGACCAAATTCAGGCGTCTAGATACTTTACACTAGCGCGCCTGATGATTTTCTTACGATTGCTTTGCCAAAGAGCTCTCTAGCTCATCTGCATCGCGAGATAGCTTATGTCGAGATTTGTTGTCAACTAGCCCCCCAGCGCGCCGGAAATTACTCTTCTAGTTTCGCCGCTAAAGCTCTAAGGGAAGCTCTAGGAGTCAGTTAACTAAGTCAAAAAATACAAAACTTTCGTCCAGATTTTTTGCGAACTACCCCCCAGCACGCCGGAATTACTCTTCTAGCTTCGCCGCTAACGCTCGTAGAGCTCCACGGGTCATCTCTCGGAATCTTCGACTGGCGCCGGCGGTTAACCGTCAACCGGGTCACCACCGGAAACCTCGTAGAGCTCCTTGCGCGCGTAAGAAAGCTCAGAATCGAAGCAGAGAACTTCGCAATATTTTCGTGAAACCTTCAATTTTGCATTTTTTATGTCGACACGAAGTTGGTTCCGCCAAGTGTTTTGATAGTTAAAGTGCGCCCACGGAGCTCATATTAAGACGCAGAGGCCCTCATATTCTTTCACAGGTGCGAAAAATCTGGTTTCTCAAACCGATTGGTCAAATATATTTCAAATCTTAGCAAAACCGAGCCCAAGTTGTCACATTGTTCTTTCTGGTCTGGTCGAGCAACTAGCTCCACCCCGCGCCGGAATTCCTCTAGCTCATCGATAACGAAGAGCTCTACGCGGTACTGGGAGCCGGCGGTAAACCGTCAACCTTGGTTACCGCTTGGTTTTTGAGTTTGAGTCAGGGCGCGGACAGCTGTGACAGCTGACCCCATAAGACTCCCAAACGGAGCACAGGGTAGCTATAGAAGGCATCTCTTATCATCACACTGCCGAGCCACGGAGGCATAGGCATCGGAATAGGATGCAGGAACAAGGAAAAGGATGCAGCACGACATGTGAAATTGCAAAGGTGTAGGAACAGGTTAGAGATGAAAGAGGCTACCCAAAACGTGCACCACGGCCATACAGAGCCGTTGCGCTGCAAACATCACACAGAACACGACAGAAGCAGAGGCATCAAGCGAGAAAGCTTCCTCCGCCACGAACAGCCACGTCCCGTGTACACACAAACCTAAACACCATTCTGCAGCACATCCCTCCACAGAGCGACCTCCGTCGAAGAATCCACTGAGGCCGTCTGGTTTTGTTTTGCTCGCATGCTCAATAAGGGAAGTATGGAATACAACGTAACAATTTCTGGTTCTGGCCAACCATGTCAGCCTATGTGCAATCACTAAATCAATCAATCAATTGGGTATCCCGCCTTGGCCGCCAACTCGCGGTAGTTCTTCACATTGCGACGCATCCATTCATCCTGAAAATTCGTCACGTATCTCATGGCTTCCGTAACGCTTTTGGGAACGAGTCTGTGGTGACTAAAGTCTCTGATATCCGTCGACAGATGGGTTAAATTGGCTATCGGGCCAAGTCTCGCGCGATCCCGAAGAAGCGCTTCAAGCAACACAGCCTTTTCCTCGGCACCCGAGGCCATAAGGCGATACAGCGTGGCAGCCGTGAAAGAGTGAACGAGCTTTACCCAGCCAGACTTGCGGAAGCAGTATTTCCTGATCCTTGAATTACACGCCAACTGAAGCAAATAATCTGCGTGGTTACGTTTCTCCTCGTCCTCCGTCAATGCTGAACTCACAACTGCATTAGATAAACTCCCAGTCGTGGAACTCCCAGGGTGTGAAGCCATAGAATCTTTATGATGAGGAGGCCAAAAGGTTACACGAAGGTGCCTAATGTGGCTCTGCAAGCGTTGTTCCATTAACCGTTGAGCACCACTTGAGTAGAATGTCAAGCACCGCCAATGTCCGAAGCACCACCCCGCAACGCGGTGCATCCTTATCTTGTCCAACCGACACTGCTCCCAGAGTCTCTGGATGTCCGCGTCCTCCTCCCCATCACGGTGGTCAGCCTCACACAGACGGTGCAGAGTAGCCTGTTTCAAACAGAAATTTGCCCTCTCTCGCAGGGTGGCCATTTTATCCCATGCGTGGAAGACCGCATCCCAATCAGCGTCCTCCTTCTGCAGGTGGTCCGCCACGAGCAGGCGCGCGATGTGCCTCTGGAGCACCCATGTGGTAGCCGTGCCGGCGCACTCGACGTGATTTGAAGAACTGCACAAGTCCGCAAAAGAGGACGGAGGTTGGGGAGGATCGCAAGTAGATGGATGGGCCGACTTTGACATAGAAGAACCAGTTAGAACTGCCTGAGCCTTCGCCCTTGCCCGCCTCCTGTTTCTGCGGTGCCTCTGGCCTTTCCCGCGGGCAGCATCCCCCTCTGGACTCGGCGCCTCCTCGGGACTCTCAATTCCCATTCGAAGTTTGTATGCCTTGAGCGCCTCGATCCGAGCATGAAACTCATCTTTGGGGAGCCGTTCGAATTCCCGCCAAAGAGCAACTGCATCGCCAGTGGCGCGGGCCCAGTCCCTGGCAGCTTGACACTCAGATCGATTGCTCTGCAACTCATCTGAACAGAGCCGGGAAGAAGAAGCACAGTTATCTTTACGCTGGTCGACTTCGCACTCTCCGTGGGTGTTCGAGGATGCCAACGGCAGCGCCTCGGGGCCTCCACCTTCCCTTTGCACTCGAGAATAGTCCAAGGGAACTGAGTGCAGAGAATAATCCAAAGGAGCTGAGTGCAGAGAATAATCCAAAGGAACTGAGTGCAGTACAGCATCAATTGATTGAGAAGCAAGCGACGCTTCTTCAGCAGCAAGGTTGGGTCCTACATCCTGAGGTCCTGAAGCGGCCGTATGGATCTCTGCACTCGTAGAGCTTCCTCTTGCAGTGCGGGCCAGCAATCTCGCATTGCGCGCTCGAGGACGCGGTCTCAGGGAGGAGGAGGTGGAGAAGAAGAAGGAGTGAGAAAGCATCTCTGGGAAAACTAATAGAGTACTAATAGTTTTCTGGTTCTAACTCTGAAAGCGTGACGAGTTCGGGCATCTGGAACCTTGTAACTAGCGTCGGATAAGTTCTTTACGATTCTGCGCCACACAGCTCTGGAGCTCCTCTCCAGCTCGAGTCACCTCAAGAAAGTTACGATCAGCTTTCTAAAATTTAGCAGAGTACGAGTAGTTGTCCTGACCCAGCTCTGGTAGCGAGCAAAATCGTCTGTGCGGGGCAAACCCGGCGGACCCGGCACACCCGGGACACCCGGCGCACCCGGCACACCCGGGACACCCGGGGCACCCGGGACACCCGGCGCAACCGGCGTATACCCGGCTCGCCCGGCGCACCCGGCACACCCGGGACACCCGGCTGGTCGGGTCGACCGACTGGTGCCCGCGGTGAACCCTCAACCTGGTCACTGCCGGGAACCTCGCAGCTCTTTGCACGCGTAAGAGTGCTCAGCATCAAAAGAGAGGGCTTCTGGAAGCACTTCTCGAAAAAGAGAAAAAATATTTTTTTCTTGTCGACATGAAGTTGCCTCCCCCAAGTAAAAGTGCACCTAGAGAGCTCATATTAAGACGCAGAGGCCCTCATAGTCGTTCGAAGGTGCGAAAAATCTGCTTTCTCAAAATAAATGGTCAAATATCTTTCATTCGGTGGCGTCCAAACACCGGAGAGCAACTGGGCGCCGGCGGTAAACCGTCAACCTTTCTTTTTTGCGATTTGCGGTCCGCCACTAGAATCCGAATCCGAATCGGCGGAGCAGTGCAACTGAGCCCCCACCATCTTAGGTAGGTCGTAGCAGAACGCACGCCACCTCAGCAGCAGCTCTCGTCAGGGCAGCGCAGGCAGCTAGTTCACAGCAGGTTACCGTGCTACCAGGAGGCAAGCTCATCGCCTCCTCGGCCACATCGTGCCAATGGAAGCTGCGCGAGCTGGTGCAGGAGGAAGAGGAGGAGGAGGAGGAGGAGGAGATGGGAAAATCAACCTGCACGCTGGAACCCCTACCTACAACGCCAATCTGAAGCCACCACCCACCTCCACATCCTTCATTACTGACACCCCCATCGAATGCACCACGGAGAGCAGTCTTACGAGTACTGAGGAACTTATCATATGCAAACCAGCGAGTAATAGTTTGGCCACCTCTGGCCTCCCACGACAATTTATCCGCACGCTCATTACCCTCACGAAAGAAATGCTTATACAGATTCTGTCCCGATGCAGGTGAGGTCAGTCCCCATCCAGACAGCATCGATACCGTATTTTGTAGTGTTCCCACCAGTCGTACATACTGCTTGTTGCGAATCTGCCACTCACCACACATCCAGTTTACAACAGTCTTACTATCTCCCAAGATCTCCATCCCAAGACGCTCAATATTCTCACACCTCCACTCCGTTTCATTCTCAAAATTAGCGGCAATACGTTTGCTCATCCTCTCATTCATCTCACTCTCCTCCTCCTCCTCTGCCTTCACATGTCTCACACCAGGCGGCCTGGGTAGAACAAACAAGTCGAACAAGTGTTGCATACCAATCACAGTCAGCAAATGCTTGCAGTATTTCTCACGGGACCCAGCGGAACTGTCGAATGAGAGGTACCACTCACAACCAAAGAGATCGCACAAGCACCAGTCCCACGCAGTATGTCCACGGGGGCGGCCGCCTATGTTCATGCGTGTCAGCTGCTTCCTATCTTTTACAGGCAATGCTAGAATACATGTGTCACGATGTTCCGTCCACTTCCCCCTTCCATGTAACATGGCCAGCCTAGATATCATCCATTCACGTGACATGTCCGACTCCTCAGGTATGGCAGGCTGATCATCTGGTGTACGCCGGCGACAGCCACTCGACATCTGGGATATCTGAGATACATGATATGTTTGAGAAGTCGCCGCCGCCGCCATCGCCCGAGTTTTCCTCTGACGCCGATTTGGTACCGTCTCTCCCTCCTCCTCCTCTGTGTGTGTTGTGTATCTCCTCATACGAATACTTGCAGCAACTGAGACATCCTTAGCCCAATCCCAACAACGAAATATCCATATCTGCACCGCACTTCGGAATCCAAGTCCAGCAAAACTCTGTCGTCCCGCTTTGTATCGCCTACGTTGAAACTCAGACCAGCCTTCAGTTCTCCGCTTGCGTATACCTGACATTATAGCTAGACATCTGCCTTCAAAATAGTGAACAGCAGCAATGGTAGAATAGTCGGGCGTTCTGCCCTCACAGTTGAATAATAATGCAGCAATCACTTTAGCTTGATAGCGAGTAAATCTTTCAGCCAAGTCAATCCCAGAACAGCGGTAATACGCGATTTCCCCAAAGAACATCCTCTGGGCTTTCTGGAGCATGGCCTCTGAGTCCGAGTGGTCCTTCCAGGTCTCCTCCAGAGTGGCTCCCAGGATCTCAAACGCTTGAACACGCGGTAGGACCACTTCTCGGGTCCCAAGAGCGGCGTCACTAGACGGCACCAGCACACGGATATCCTGCTCAGGGGACGGCGGGATGCCAGGCGGCGCACCAAAGTAAATATACATCAAAGATTTCGGCTTCCAGGTCATTCCTGCATTCATCAGGGGGATACTCATGTCACGCACCATCAACTCAAGGTCAGTGCGGGTCTTCGCATACAACAAAAGATTATCTGCCCAGAAACTGTGGGTCATACGCTCACCATTGAACATGCGCTCATCATTTTCCAATTTGATGCCGTACTGCGTTTCTTGCCTCCATCTGTCGATAACATCTCTCCAGAGTACAATAGAAACTGCCAGAAAAATCATAGGTCCCTCTACTCCTCCCGTTCGAATAGATTTGTCCCAATAGACCGCTGACGATGCCTCGATGCCCTCGAAGCTGGCCACGCACTGATTATCCATCATGGGTTCAATCAACGCCACAATGAGATCAGCAGGTATGTCAAGAGCACGAAGACAGCGCATGGCGAGGCACGGAGTAACATTATCGAAAGCTTGTAAGATATCAAGGTTGGCAAGCCACAAACTGTCTCCTTTGCCCCAGACAGCGGAGTGCTGGCTGAGCCTCTTGGCAACGCTGGTGATTTCCGATGTTTTACGTCCCGATCTGAATCCGTACAGGCATACATAGTGTCGGTGCTCCTCAATCCTCTTCTCAATCAACATCACAATACATGTCATGTACCATTTCATAAGACACGACTGTAGACATAGCATACGTGTATCTGTCAAATGTTGTATGTCCATTTCTTTTGGCATGAGTGTGGCAGCTAGTTGACGCCAACTGTCGGGACAACATAACCTTCTGGAATACACACCTTGGAAGCTCACCAGAACACGTCGCACAGATGCCCACGAGAGCTGTTTCAACATCGTGACAGTCACGTTGTCGGGACCTGGGGCCTTTCCCGTGGACAGCTTCGCCCTCGCCCGCAGCAGGAGCGACATCGAGAACACCTCTGAGGATCCGCTTCCCGAACATAGACCACGCAGCGACTGAAGCTCACGCAGGGTCACCTCTCTGGCCTCGGGGTCCTCCACCTTAGACTTCATGTGCCCCAATATCTCGTCCCCCCACTCCTCGCGGTTCTGAGACTCCATCCCGTTGGCAAGGATCAACGTCTCCGTCTTGGCCCTCCTCCTCCTCCTCGTGTTCATTTCCGTCCTCCACCTCTGTACTCTTGCCTCAAGCCTCCTTCTTTCTCTCCTCACAATCTTTGAGCACCGTTTAGCCTCCTCTCTATCCCCCCGACGAAGAGCTTCACGTTTACTTGCCTGGGCGGCCCAGTGGATCTCGGATTTCTTTGGCACATTATTCCTGGGATTGATATCTTTCTGGGGGGTCTCCTCGGCGGCCTTTATGAGGTCAGGTCCCAGCGTATCCAACATCTCCTGTCGATCCTCTGGGTCAGCATTTTCCTGGCACAGAGCACGGTAACGACTGCCCCGATCGTCCATGTTCTTCGCAAACTCCAGCTGTGACACCGGTTGCAAGTGGATGAATTTTCGAGCAGGCTGGGTCCGTCTCTTCGCAGACGGTGCACAAGACAAGCGAACAACTATGCAGGCGTGGTCAGACAGCGCACGCTCGTATCTGCTGCAAGGGTGCTCCGTCCAGGCGTGGCCGACTTCCGAAGGCAGCATCCAGCCAACGGTGAGCTCCTGCCTGTGTAAACGACGGCTGACACCAACATAGTCGAGTACCTTCTCCACCCCCGTACCTGATTTGAAAGTAACCCTCCTCTGCCCAAATGTGTTCTCCATCCTGATGCCCCAGAGCCCGCAGAAGTCCAGTAGGGCCCTCCTCATAGATTGCAGCCTAGACGCCCGTCGAATTTCGAAGCCCGAGACAAGCCTATGAGGTCTGGCTTTGCGTGCACCACGTTTTGTTTGAGTCATATACGGGTTGCCGTCATCCGCTCCCTCCTCCATCCCAGTATCAATCTCCGTAGACTCCCCAGCAATCCCAGACGCCTCCAGAAGCCCTGATCCAGTAACTCTAAAGCCGTTGACCTCCGAATCTGGCTCGAGTTCGACGTTAGCATCTGTCAAGAAGACCAGGTCCTGCGGCTGCTTCGGGAACTTAGACCTATGTGTGCGAAGCACTTGGGATATATCAAACAATATCTGCTCATACACATCATGCTCATACTGTTCTTCCGTAAGGGCATTGATACTCTCATGTGGCATATATGCAACAATAACCGTAACACTAGAATAACTACAAATGACAAAACCTTTGCCACGATATGTGGCTCTGAGCGAGTCTCTCCAAGACTTAGACATAATCACCGCAGCCCTCCGACAAGTACTCCGAAAAATTGTGTAACCTCGCATGCTGAGATCACGAACTGAAAGGAACTGACACTCGCACAACCCCGCGAGTCTCACATCTAAACGACGTAGTGAATTAATTATGCCATGGCCGTAGAGCTTCCTGACAAATATAATGTCGAAAAACAATTGCAGAGAACGAATAGTTTTCCAGCCCAAGCGATTTCATACCTCTCGATGCAACAGCCGAACGCCCCGATGCTTCTGGATTGTCTTCTGCACGAGCTCTGTAGCTCTCCTGCAGCCCGAGTTACGCGCGTAAATCGACAGCAACCCCGAAGATGACTCGACCATTACGAATAGTTTGGCAAACCTAGCTCGAGTATCAGACCAAGTTCAGGCCTCTCAATACGACAGGCGGACGCGCCTGATGTATCCGAATCGATTTCTGTATTATCAGCCCTGCGGCCCCCTTACAGCCCGAGTTAAGTGCAGAAAACCGACAGCACCCCTCAAGATAACTCGAGCAATACGCGTAGTTTCACGGACCTAGTTCGGGCAGCAGAGATTTCCGAGCTCTGGATTCGACAGGCGGACGCGCCTGATGTCTCCAAATCGATTCCTGTGACTAGCAGGACTGTAGCCCCCAGAACCCGAGTTAAGTACAGAAAACCGACAGCACCTCTCAAGATGACTCGAACAATACGAACAGTTTCGCGATTCTAGAGCGGGCAGCAGACCGAGTTGAGAGCTCTGGATTCTACAGACAAACGCGACTGATGACTCTGAATCGGTTTCTGTAAGTAGCAGCTCTGTAGCTGCCATATAGCACGAGTTGAGTACAGAAACCGAGAGCGCTTGTCAAGATGACCCAATAATACGAATAGTTTGCGGACCTAGCTCGGCTAGCAGACCGAGTTCAGACCTCTGGATGCAACAGACGAACGCGCCTGATCATTCTGAATCGATGAGTTGTGCTTACCAGCTCTGTAGCTGTCCTGTATCTCGAGTTAAATCCAATATACCGACAGCGCGTATCAAGATGACTCGAAACGGCCGATCCCGCCCGTGTGCTTTTTCGCAGTAAAAGGTACCCGATCGAGCTGAGATCAAGATGGCGAGCGGGAACAAGATCGAATATCACGGGAAAAAATACTAGAGCTCCAACGAATGGTTGAATATCGAGAACAAAATTTTCAACCGACCAAAAGTCAGCAAAAGGTCCGTCGAGATTTTTCTTGCCAATTAGCTCTCCAGCGCCCCGGAACTGGGCGCCGGCGGTAAACCGTCAACCTGGCTACCGCCGGGGACCTCGTAGAGCTCTTTTCTTGCCCAGCTCCTCGGAACACGTGAAGCAAGCTTAAGCGACAGCCAAAAAACTCTAAAAAAACGATCGCATACAAATAGTTTTGCGGACTTAGCTCGAAAAGCAGACTCTGTTCAGAGCTCTGGATGCTTCAGCCAAACGCCCTTGATGATTTTCTATCGGTTTCTGTGCGTACTAACTATGTAGCTGTGCTACAGCTAGAGTTAAGCGCAGAATACCGACAGCGCCTCTAAAGAGAACTTGAGAAATACGAAAAGTGTTATGGACCTAGCTCGACTAGCAGAACGAGTTCAGGCCTCTCGATGCAACAGGCGCAAGCGCCTGGTGAAACTGAATCAGTTTATGTGCGTACCAGCTCTGTAGCTCCTCTGAATCTTGAGTTGAGTACATAAACCGGCATCACTGGTGAAGATGACTGGAATAACACATAGTTTTACGGACCTAGCTCGAGTAGCAGACCGAGTTCAGGCCTCTGGATGCAACAGGCGAACGCGCTTGATCATTCCGACTCGGTTTCTGTAATTATCAGCTCCTCGAACTCTCGAGTTAAGTACAGAAAACCGTGATAGCGTGTCAAGATAACTCGGAACGCAGTTGGTTCCAGCAAGTCTATTGATAGTAATATTGCAGCTACGGACCTGAGAATTTAACTGGCAGACGCGGCATAACCCACTATACGTGAGAAAAATACCGGTTCTCAAAATAAATTGTCAAATATCTTTCAAATGAAAGCAAAACCGACCCAAGGTTATCACATTGTCTCTTTTGGTCGGGTCGGCCAACTGGGCGCCGGCGGTAAACCGTCAACCTTTCTTATCGCCAAGGGACTCGTAGAGCTTCCTGAGAATATATAATGTGGAAAAATGCAGAGAACGAATAGTTTTTCAGCCCGAGCGATTTAAGACCTCTCGATGCAACAGCCGAACGCCCCCGATGTTTCTGGATTGTCTTCTTTACGAGCTCTGTAGCTCTCCAACAGCCCAAGTTACGTGCGTAAATCGACAGCACCTCTTAAGATGACTCGAACAAAACGAATAGTTTACCCAGCTCGAGTACCAAACGAGTTCAGACCTCTGAATGCGACAGGCGGACGCGTCTGATGTCTGCGAATCGACTCCTGTGGTTACCAGCCCTGCAGCCCCCCTACAGCCCGAGTTAAGTGCAGAAAACCGATAGCACCTCTCAGGATGACTCGAACAATACAATAGTTTCGCAGACCTAGTTCGGGCAGCAGACCGAGTTCCGAGCTCTGGATTCGACAGGCGGACGCGCCTGATGTCTTCAAATCGATTCCTGTGACCACCAGCACTGTAGCCCCCCCCCCCCAGCCCGAGTTGAGTGCAGAAAACCAGGAGCACTTCTCAAGATGACTCGAACAATACAAATAGTTTCGTGATTCTAGATCGGGCAGCAGACCGAGTTCAGAGCTCTGGATTCAACAGACAAACGCGACTGATGATTCTGAATCGGCTTCTGTAAGTATCAGCTCTGTAGCTGTTCTATAGCTCGAGTTAAGTACAGAAAACCGAGAGCGCCTGTCAAGATGACTCGAATAATACGAATAGGTTTGCGGACCTAGCTCGGCTAGCAGACCGAGTTCAGACCTCTAGATTCAACAGGCGAACGCGCCTGATCGTTCTGAATCGATTAGCTGTGCTTACCATCTCTGCAGCTGTCCTAAAGCTCGAGTTACGTTCAGAAAACCGTCATCACGTGTCAAGAGCTTTCTGACAATACATAATGTCGAAAAAATTCAGAGAACGAATAGTCACTTAGCCCAAGCGATTTCAGACCTTTCGATGCAACAGCCGAACGCCCCTGATGTTGGATTCTCCTCTATACGAGCTCTGCAGCTCTCCTACAGCCCGAGTCACGTGCGCACAGCACCTCTCAAGATGACTCGAACAATACGAATAGTTCGGCAAACCTAGCTCGAGTATCAGACCGAGTTCAGACCTCTGAATGCAATAGTCGGACGCGTCTGATGTCTCCGAATCGATTCCTGTGATTACCAGCCCTGCAGCCCCCCTACAGCCCGAGTTAAGTGCAGAAAACCGATAGCACCTCTCAGGATGACTCGAACAATACGAATAGTTTTGCGGACCTAGTTCGGGCAGCAGACCGAGTTCCGAGCTCTAGATTCGACAGACGGACGCGCCTGATGTCTCCGAATCGATTCCTGAGATTACCAGCCCTGTAGCCCGCCTACAGCCTGAGTTAAGTACAGAAAACCGAGAACACCTCTCAAGATGACTCGAACCATACAAATAGTCTCGCGATTCAAGATCGGGCAGCAGACCGAGTTCAGAGCTCTGTATCCAACAGAGAACGCGACTGATATTCTGAATGGCGTTCTGTAAGTATCAGCTCTGTAGCTGTCATATAGCTCGAGTTAAGTACAAAAAAACGAGAGCGCCTGTCAAGACTCGAATAATACGAATAGGTTTACGGACCTAGCTCGGCTAGTAGACCGAGTCCAGACCTCTGGATGCAACAGGCGAACGCGCCTGATCATTCTGAAACCATAACCTGTGCTTACCAGCCCTGTGGCGATCCTGCATCTCGAGTTGAGTTCAATATACCGACAGTGCATATCAAGATGACTCGAAACGGCCGATTCTGCCGCAGTGCTTTTTGACAGTAATATCTACCCGATCGATCTGAGATCGAGACGGCGAGCGGAAATAAGATCGAATATGACCGGAAAAATACTAGAGCTCTAACGAATGGATAAATTTCGAGAACGAAATTTTCAACCGACTAAAAGTCAGCAAAAGGTCTGTCGAGATTTTTCTTGCCAACAGGTTACCGCCGGGGCCCTCGTAGAGCCTCTTTTCTCACACGGCGCTCCTCGGTAAGCACGAAGAAAGCGTCTACGGCAAGACCTGAGAAACTCGAAGTATCACGTTGATCTGTTTTTCTCCAACGTCGGTTGCTCCAAGTGTTTAGTAATACTGCAGCTACGGAGCTGAAAATTTTACTGGCAGACACGCCTTAACCCACTACAGGTGCGAAAAAATCTGCTCTCTCGAAATAAATGGTCAAATATCCTTCAAATGTTTGCAAAACCACCCAAAAGTTACCACTTTGTCCTTTTTGTTGCGGGGTCGGCCAACTAGCTCCACCCTGCGCCGGAATTCCTCTAGCTCATCGATGCCGAGGAGCTCTACGAGGCGCCGGCGGTAAACCGTCAACCTGGTAACCGCCGGGGACCTCGTAGACCTCTTTTCTTGCCCAGCTCCTCGGAACACGTGAAGCAAGCTTAAGCGAGAGCCAAAAAACTCTAAAAAACGATCGCATACACATAGCTTTGCGGACTTAGCTCGAGAAGCAGACTCTGTTCAGAGCTCTGGATGCTTCAGCCAAACGCCCGCGATGATGTTCTATCGGTTTCTTACGCACTAACTATGTAGCTGTGCTACAGCTAGAGTTAAGCGCAGAATACCGACGGCGCCTCTAAAGAGAACTTGAGAAATACGAATAGTGTTGGACCTAGCTCGACTAACAGAACGAGTTCAGGCCTCTCGATGCAACAGCCGCAAGCGCCCGGTCATACTGAATGAGTTTATGTCAGTACCAGCTCTGCAGCTCCTTTGAATCTTGAGTTCATAAACCGGCATCACTGCTGAAGATGACTGAAATAACACCTAGTTTTACGGACCGCTCGAGTAGCAGACCGAGTTCAGGCCTCTGGATGCAAGACGAGCGCGCCGGATCATTCCGAATCGGTTTCTGTATTATCAGCTTCTCGAAATCTCGAGTTAAGTACAGAAAACCGTGAACGCGTGTCAAGATAACTCGGAACGCAGTTGGTTCCAGCAAGTCTTTTGATAGAAATATTGCAGCTATCGACCTGATAATTTAACTGGCAGACGCGGCATAACCGACTGGGCGCCGGCGGTAAACCGTCAACCTTTGTTACCGCCGGGGGAGTCGTAGAGCTTCCTGACTCGTAGGAATGTGGAAAAATATTGCAGAGAATGACTAGTTCTTCAGCCCAAGCGATTACAGACCTCTCAAGATGACTCTAACAAAAAATCGAACAGTATAGACCCAGCTCGAGTATGAAACCGAGCTCAGACCTCTGAATGAGACAGGCAGCGCGTCTGGTGTCTACGAATCGAATCATGTGATTACCAACCCTGCAGCCCCCCTTCAGCCCGAGTTAAGTGCAGAAAACCGACAGCAGCTCTCAGAATGACTCGAGTAATACAGTAGTTTCGCGAACCTAGTTCGAGCAGCAGACCGAGTTCCGAGCTCTGGATTCGACAGACGGACGCGCCTGATGTCTTCAATCGATTTCCGTGACCCGCATCACTGCATTCTCCCCCAGCACGAAATACCGACAGCATTTCTCAGGATGACTCGAACAATACGAATAGTTTTGCGAACCTAGCTCGGGCAGCAGGCCAAGTCCAGAGCTCTCGATTCAACGGACAAACGCGCCTGATGATTCCCAATCGATTTCTGTGACTAAGAGCTCTGTAGCTGCCCTACGGCTCGAGTTAAGTACAGAAAACCGAGGGCGTCTATCAAGATGACCCAAATAATACGAATAGCTTTGCGGACCTAGCTCGGCTAGCAGACCGAGTTCAAACCTCTAGATTTAACAGGCGAACGCGCCTAATGATTCTGAATGCGATATCTGTGCTTACCAGCTCTGTGGCTGCCCTATAGCTCGAGTTAAGTACAAAATACCGACAACGCGTATCAAGATGACTCAAAACGGCCGTTCCCGCCACAGTGCTTTCTGGCAGTAAAAGGTACCCGATCGAGCTGAGATCAAGATGGCGAGCGGGAATAATATCGAATATCACGGGAAAAAAATCCTAGAGCTCTAACGAATGGTTGAATTTCGAGAACAAAATTTTCAACCGACCAAAAGTCACCAAAAGTTCCGTCGAGATTTTTCTTGCGAACTAGCTCTCCAGCGCTCCGGAATTACTCTAAAGCTTCCAGCAATAACTTGCTAGGGGAAGCTCTATCTACGAGTTACTATACGTGAGAAATACCGGTTTTCAAAATAAACTTGTAAGCGTCCAAAACCCGGACTGGGCGCCAGCGGTAAACCGTCAACCTTGGTTACCGCCGGGGAACTCGTAGAGCTTCCAAGCTCGACTTAAGTTGAGGAAACCGAGAGCACCAACCAACATTCTGACTCATAGTGAATATGTTTTGACCTCTGAATGCGACAAGCGGACGCGTCTGATCAGACCGAATTCAAACCTCTCAATGCGACAGGCGGACGCGTCTGATGTCTGCGAATCGACTCATGTGATTACCAGCCCTGCAGCCCCCCTACAGCCCGAGTTAAGTGCAGAACACCGACAGCATCTCTCAGGATGACTCGAATAGTATAATAGTCCCGGATAGCTCCTTGGAGAGCTGAGGGCTTCAGATAAGAAGCCGGCGATGGGTGGTGAGGAGCACACGCCACCTCCGCCGGTCCACGATTCTCGCAGCGCCCTGCCGGACAGCGTGTCCGGGAGCGTGGCTTCCTAGCGTTTCCCAATACGCGTGGCTCCAGGGTGCGCGAAGCGCTTCGGCAGAGCTTCGGAAGAGCTTCGGCAGTTCTTCCAGGCTCCTAGGCAGATCTCCCTTGCGCGCTTTGAAGGGCTCCACGCATCGTAAACGGCGCCCCTGCAAGCGTCTCCTGCGAGGTTTCCAGCGTGCCGCGCATCGTGTCAGGCGGCCTGGCAGAGGTCCCCGTGCGGCGTTCCGCGCTTGGCTTCGCTATCCGGATTTTGGACGCTTACAAGTTTCGCAGACCTGTTTCGAACCGCAGACCAAGTTCTGAGCTCTCGAATTGACCAACGAACGCGCTGTCTGCAAATCGATTTCTATAACCCGCAGCACTGTAGCCCTCCCCAGCGCGAGTTGAGTGCAGAAAATTGAGAGCACTGTTCACGATGATTCGGACAATACGAATAGTTGCGCGAATCTAGCTCGGGCAGCAGGCCGAGTTCAGCCGAGTTCAGACCTATGGACGCAACAGAAGAACGCGCCTGATGATTCTGAGTGCGATAGATTGCTTACCAACACTGTAGCTGCCCTACAGCTCGAGTTAAGTGGAAAATACCGACAGCGCGTATCAAGTTGACTCGAATAATACAAATAGGTTTGCGGACCTAGCTCGGCTAGCAGACCGAGTTGAGACCTATGGATTCAACAGGCGGACGCGTCTGATAATTCTGATGATAGCTGTGCTCACCAGCTCTGTAGCTGTCCTACAGCTCGAGTAAAGTAGAAAATACCGACAACGCGTATGAAGACGACTCGAAACGGCCGATCCCGCCAGTGTGCTTTTTGACAGTAGAAGGTACCCGATCGAGCTGAGATCAAGATGGCGAGCGGGAATAAGATCGAATATCACGGGAAAGAATACTAGAGCTCTAACGAATGGTCGAATTTTAAGAACATAATGTTTAACCGATCAAGAGTTGTGAAAAGTTCAGTTTTTTTTTCGAGCCAACTATCTCTCCAGCGCGCCGGAATTACTCTTAGCTTCCAGCTATAACTGGCGCCGGCGGTGAACCGTCAACATGGTCACCGCCGGGAACCTCGTGGAGCTCCTTTCACGCGTGAGAGTGCTCAGAGTCGAAAGAGACAGCTTCTGGAAGCACTTCTGGAAAAGAGGAAAAACTGATTTTTTCGTGTCGACATGAAGATGGTTGCGCCAAGTGTTTTGATAGTAAAAGAGCGCCTACGGAGCTCACACTAAGACAGAGAAGCCCTCATTTTCGTTTACAGGTGCAAAAAACTGCTTCCTCAAAATAAAGTCAAATATCTTTTAAAAAAATCGCAAAACCACCCAAAAGTTACCACTTTGTCCGTCCTGGCCGGGTCGGCCAACTAGCTCCGCCCCGCGCCAGAATTCCTCTAGCTCATCGATAACTGGGCGCCGGCGGTAAACCGTACCTGTGTTACCGCCGGGGGACTCGTAGAGCTTCCTGACAACATATACTGTCGAAAAAAAAATGCAGAGAACAAATAGTTTTTCAGCCCAACTCGAGTATCAGACCGAGTTCAGACCTCTGAATGCGACAGACGGACGCGTCTGACGTCTGCGAACCAATTTCTGTGATTACCCGCCCTGCAGCCTCCCTACAGAACGCCAAAGATGACTGGACGAATACGAACAGTTTCGTGATCCTGGATCGCGCAACAGACCGAGTTCAGAGCTCTAGATTCGACAGGCGAACGCGCCTGATCAAGTTGACTCGAATAATACGAATAGGTTTGCGGACCTAGCTCGGCTAGCAGACCGAGTTCAAACCTATGGATTCAACAGGCGAACGCGTCTGATGATTCTGAGTGCGATAGGAGTGCTTACCATCACTGTAGCTGCCCTACGGCTCGAGTTAAGTAGAAAATACCGACAACGCGTATCAAGTTGACTCGAATAATACGAATAGGTTTGCGGACCTAGCTCGGCTAGCAGACCGAGTTCAGACCTCTCGGTTCAACAGGCGAATGCGCCTGATCATTCTGCATGCATTAGCTGTGCTTACCAGCTCTGTAGCTGCCCTGAAGCTCGAGTTATGTTCAGAAAACCGTCAGCGCATATCAAGATGACTCGAAACGGCCGATCCCGCCAGAGTGCTTTTTGGCCTTCAAAGTTACCCGATCGAGCTGAGATCAAGATGGCGAGCGGGAATAAGATCGAATATCACGGGAAAAAATACTAGAGCGCTAACGAATTGTCAAATTTTGAGAACAAAATTTTCAACCGAGCAAAAGTCATCAAAAGTTCCGTCGAGATTTTTCTTGCCAACTAGCTCTCCAGCGCTTCGGAACTGGCGCCGGCGGTGAACCGTCAACCTGGTCACCGCCGGGAACCTCGTAGAGCTCCTTTCACTGGTAAGAGTGCAGAGAATCGACAGAGAGTGGAAAAAGTAAAGATTTTTCGAAAATCTTCAAATTCGATTTTTTCGATGTTCATATTCGCTCAGTTTCTGGTAGTCAACTCGTGCAAAAATGCATCGAGAGAGCTGAGCTGCTGTTAGAGAGGAGATTATATTCCACTGCTCGGCGTAAAAATCTGCTTTCTCAAAATAAATGGTCAAATATCTTTCAGATTTTCGCAAAACCACCCAAAAGTCATCACATTGTCCGCCTCGGCCGTGTGGGCCAACTAGCTCCACCCCGCGCCGGAATTCCTCTAGCTCATCGATGCCGAAGAGCTCTACGAGGTATTACTCTAAAGCTTCCAGCAACTGGCGCCGGCGGTGAACCGTCAACCTGGTCACCGCCGGGAACCTCGTAGAGCTCCTTTCACGCGTAAGAGTGCTCGGAGTCGAAAGAGAGAGCTTCTGGAAGCATTTCTCCAAAAAAAGAAAAATTGATTTTTTCGTGTCGACATGAAGATGGTTCCGCCAAGTGTTTTGATAGTAAAAGTGCGCCTACAGAGCTCATACTAAGACAGAGAGGCCCTCATAGTCGTTTACAGGTGCGAAAAATCTGCTTTCTCAAAATGAATTGTCAAATATCTTTCAAAAAATTCAAAACCACCCAAAAGTTAACACTTTGTCCTTTCTGGCCGGGTCGACCAACTAGCTCCACCCCGCGCCCGAATTCCTCTAGCTCATCGATGCCGAAGAGCTCTACGAGGTATAAACACTCAGACCAGAGACACAAGCATACAGACATACGGAAACAGAGAAACAAACACAGAAACACATGTACACGAAAATCAGAGGTCAGATTCTCACACATACAGACGGACACAGATTCGAAGAGAGAGAGAGAGAGACAGAGACAGAGACAGACAAACACAGACACACAGAACAGACACGAATGCAGTCGCTCAGTTCCCGAAAGTCAACCTTCTTCAAATATCATCTGTGTAACTCTTCCAAATCTCGAAGTACGGACACGAAAAAATCGAAAAATCACGTTTTTCTGTTTTTATCTAAAGTCGGTTCCGCCAAGTGTTTTGATAGAAATACTGGACCTACGGACCTGAAAATTTTACTGGCAGACACGTCTGAAACCATTACAGGTGCGAAAAATCTGCTTTCTGAAAATAAATTGTCAAATATCTTTCAAATATTCGCAAAACCACCCAAAAGTTAACACTTTGTCCTTTCTCGCCGGGTCGGCCAACTAGCTCCACCCCGCGCCGGAACTGGGCGCCGGCGGTAAACCGTCAACCTTTCTTACCGCCGGGGGACTCGTAGAGCTTCCTGACAATTTATACTGTGGAAAAAAACTCCAAAGAACGACTAGGTTTTAAGCCCAAGCGATTTCAGACCTCTCAAGATAACGCTAAGAATAAATAAAGAGTTTCGCAACCCAGTTCGAGTATCAAACCGAGTTCAGACCTCTGAATGCGACAGGCGGGCGCGTCTGATGTCTGCGAATCCACTCATGTGATTCCCAGCCCTGAAGCCGCCCTACAATTTAAGTGCAGAAAACCGACAGCATCGACTCGAATAATATAATAGTTTTGCGAATCTAGTGAGCAGCAGACCGAGTTCCGAGCTCTGGAATCGACCGAAAGGCCGCCTGATGTGTGGGAATCGATATATGTGACCTGCAGCACTGTCGCCCTCCCCCAGCACGAGTTCAGTGCAGAAAATTCAGAACATGTCTCAAGATCATTCGGACAATACGAACAGTTTCGCGAACCTAGCTCGAGCAGCACGCCGAGTTCAGAGCTCTCGCTTCAATAGACCAACGCGACTGATGATTCCCCATCGATGTCTGTCACAATGAGCCCTGTAGCTGCCCTACAGCTCGAGTTAAGTACAGAAAACCGAGAGTGTCTATCAAGATGACTCGAATAATACGAATAGGTTTGCGAACCTAGCTCGGCTGGCAGACCGATTTCAGACCTCTCGATTCAACAGGCGAACGCGCGTGATGATTCTGAGTGCGATAGGTGTGCTTACCAGCACTGTAGCTGCCCTGCAGCTCGAGTTAAGTACAGAAAACCGAGAGAGTCTATCAAGATGACTCGAATAATACGAATAGGTTTGCGCACCTAGCTCGGCTGGCAGACCGATTTCAGACCTCTGGATTCAACAGGCGAACGCGCGTGATGATTCTGAGTGCGATAGCTGTGCTTACCAGCTCTGTAGCTGCCCTACAGCTCGAGTTAAGTACAAAATACCAACAGCGCGTATCAAGATGACTCGAAACGGCCGTTCCCGCCACAGTGCTTTTTGGCCTTCAAAGTTACCCGATCGAGCTGAGATCAAGATGGCGAGCGGGAATAAGATCGAATATCACGGGAAAAAATACTAGAGCTCTAACGAATGGTCAAATTTCGAGAACAAAATTTTCAACCGACCAAACTGGGCGCCGGCGGTAAACCGTCAACCTTTCTTACCGCCGGGGGGACTCGTAGAGCTTCCTGACAATATATAATGTGGAACAGAATTTCAGAGAACGCCTAGTTTTTCAGCCCAAGCGATTATAGACCTCTCAAGATGACTCTAACAAAACAAACGAACAGTTTTCCAATCGAGCTCGAGTTTGAAACCGAGTTCAGACCTCCGAATGCGACAGGCGGACGCGTCTGATATCTGCGGATCGATCCCTGTGGTAACCAGCTCTGCAGCCCCCCATACAGCCTGAGTTAAGTGCAGAAAACCGAGAGTAGCTCTCAGGATGACTCGAATAATACAACAGTTTCGCGGATCTCGTTCGAGCAGCAGACCGAGTACCTCGTAGAGCTCTTCGGCATCGATGAGCTGGAGGAATTCCGGCGCGGGGTGGAGCTAGTTGGTCGACCCGGCCAGAAAGGACAAAGTGATAACTTTTGGGTGGTTTTGCAATTGTTTGAAAGATATTTGACAATTCATTTTGAGAAAGCAGATTTTTCGCACCTGTAAACGAGTATGAAGGCCTCTCTGTCTTAGTATGAGCTCTGTAGGCGCACTTTCACTATCAAAACACTTGGAGGAACTATCTTTATGTCGACACGAAAAAAATCAATTTTCCCCCTTTTCGAGAAATGCTTCCAGAAGCTCTCTCTTGTGACTCTGAGCACTCTTACGTGTGAAAGGAGCTCTACGAGGTTCCCGGCGGTGACCAGGTTGACGGTTCACCGCCGGCGCCAGTTGGTCGACCCGGCCAGAAAGGACAAAGTGATAACTTTTGGGTGGTTTTGCAATTTTTTGAAAGATATTTGACAATTCATTTTGAGAAAACAGATTTTTCGCACCTGTAAACGACTATGAGGGCCTCTCTGTCTTAGTATGAGCTCTCTAGGCGCACTTTTACGATCAAATCACTTGGAGGAACCATCTTCATGTCGACACGAAAAAAAACAATTCTTCTCTTTTCCGAGAAATGCTTCCAGAAGCTCTCTTTTCCGACTCCGAGCACTCTTACGCGTGAAATGAGCTCTACGAGGTTTCCGGCGGTGACCAGGTTGACGGTTCACCGCCGGCGCCAGTTCCGGCTCTCGGTTCGACGAACGGACGCGTCTGATGTCTCGAAATCGATTGCTGTGACCAGCAGCACTGTAGCTCTCCCCCCGCACAAATTAAGTACAGAAAACCGAGAGCACTTCTCCAGATGACTCGATGAATACCAATAGTTTCGCGAACCTAGCTCGAGCAGCAGGCCGAGTTCAGAGCTCTCGATTCAACAGACGGACGCGCCTGATGACTCCCAATCGATTTCTGTGACTATGAGCTCTGTAGCTGCCCTGCAGCTCGAGTTAATTAAGTACCGAAAATCGAGAGTGTCTACTACAATGACTCGAATAATACGAATAGCTTTGCGACACTAGCTCGGCTAGCAGAGCGAGTTCAGACCTCTGGATTCAACAGGCGAACGCGTCTGATCATTCTGAATGGATTAGCGGTGCTGACCAGCTCTGTAGTTGCCCTGAAGCTCGAGTTATCTTGAGAAAACCGACAGCGCGTATCAAGATGACTCGAAACAGCCGTTCCCGCCTGCCTGTTTTTTGGCCTTCAAAGTTACCCGATCGAGCTGAGATCAAGATGGCGAGCGGGAATGAGATCGAATATCATGGGAAAAAATATCGAATACTAGAGCTCTAACGAATTGTCAAATTTTGAGAACATAATTTTCAACCGACCAAAAGTCACCAAAAGGTCCGTCGAGATTTTTCTTGCCAACTAGCTCTGGGACGCGCCGGAATTACTCTTAGCTTCCAGCAATAACTAGCTAAGGGAAGCTCTACGAGTTAAGTCAGCAAAAGGTCCGTCGAGATTTTTCTTGCCAACTAGCTCTCCAGCGCCCCGGAAACTCGTAGAGCTTCCCTTAGCTAGGTATAGCTGGAAGCTAAGAGTAATTCCGGCGCGTCCCAGAGCTAGTTGGCAAGAAAAATCTCGACGGACCTTTTGGTGACTTTTGCTCGTTGAAAATTTTGTTCTCGAAATTTGACAATTCGTTAGAGCTCTAATATTTTTTCCCATGATATTCGATCTTATTCCCGCTCGCCATCTTGATCTCAGCTCGATCAGGTAACTTTGAAGGCCAAAAAGCAGGCAGGCGGGAACGGCCGTTTCAAGTCATCTTGATACGCGCTGTCGGTTTTCTCAAGATAACTCGAGCTTCAGGACAACTACAGAGCTGGTCAGCACAGCTAATGCATTCAGAATGATCAGGCGCGTTCGCCTGTCGAATCCAGAGGTCTGAACTCGGTCTGCTAGCCGAGCTAGGGTCCCAAACCTATTCGAATTATTTGAGTCATTGTAGCAGACGCTTTCGGTTTTTCGTACTTAACTCGATCTGCAGGGCATCCACAGAGCTGATAATCACAGAAATCGATTGATAATCATCAGGCGCGTTCGTCTGTTGGATCAAGAGCTCTGAACTCGGCCTTCTGCCCGAGCTAGGTTCGCGAACTTATTGGCACGGTTCGAGTGATCTTGAGAAGTGCTCTCGGTTTTCTGTACTGAAATCGTGCTGGGAGAGGGCTTCAGTGCTGCTTGTCACAGAAATCGATTTCGAGAGATCAGGCGCGTCCGTTCGTCGAACCGAGAACTCGGAACTCGGTCTGCTGCTCGAACGAGATTCCCAAAACTGTTGTATTATTCGAGCTATCCTGAGAGGTACTCTCGGTTTTCTGCATTTGACTCAGGCTGTATGGGGGGCTGCAGAGTTGGTAATCACAGGAATCGATCCGCAGACATCAGACGCGCCCGCCTGTTGCATTCAAAGCTCTGAACTCGGTTTCATACTCGAGCTCGATTGGGAAACTTTTTCGTGTGTTTTGTTATAGTCATCTTGAGAAGTCTATAATCGCTTGGCCTGAAAAAATAGTCGTTCTCTAAAATTCTTTTCTGCACTATATATTGTCAGGAAGCTCTACGAGTCCCCCGGCGGAAAGAAAGGTTGACGGTTTACCGCCGGCGCCCAGTTACTCTTACTGGGCGCCGGCGGTAAACCGTCAACCTTTCTTACCGCCGGGGGACTCGTAGAGCTTCCTGACAATATATAGTGTGGAAGAGAATTTCAGAGAACGACTAGTTTTTCAGCCCAAGCGATTATAGACCTCTCAAGATGACTCCAACAAAACAAACGAACAGTTTTCGAATCGAGCTCGAGTATGAAACCGAGTTCAGACCTCTGTATGCGACAGGCGGACGCGTCTGATGTCCACGGATCGAATCCTGTGATTACCAGCTCTGCAGCCCCCCATACAGCCTGAGTTAAGTGCAGAAAACCGAGAGTACCTCTCAGGATGAGTTTCGCGGATCTCGTTCGAGCAGCAGACCGAGTTCCGAGCTCTCGGTTCGACGAACGCACGCGCCTGATGTCTCAAAATCGATTCCTGTGAGCAGCAGAACTGTAGCCCCCCCCAGCACGATTTAAGTACAGAAAACCGAGAGCACTTCTCAAGATGACTCGAACAATACCAATAGGTTCGCGAACCTAGCTCGGGGAGCAGCCCGAGTTCAGAGCGCTTTATTTAACAGACGAACGCGCATGATAATTCTCGATCGATTTCTGTGATTATCAGCTCTGTGGCTGCCCCACAGATCGAGTTAAGTACGAAAAGCCGAGAGCGTCTGCTACAATGACTCGAATAATACGAATAGGTTTGCGACCCTAGCTCGGCTAGCAGACCGAGTTCAGACCTCTCGATTCAACAGGCGAACGCGCCTGATCATTCTGAATGCATTAGCTGTGCTGACCAGCTCTGTAGTGTCCTGAAGCTCGAGTTATCTTGAGAAAACCGACAGCGCGTATCAAGATGACTCGAAACGGCCGTTCCCGCCTGCCTGCTTTTTGGCCTTCAAAGTTACCCGATCGAGCTGAGATCAAGATGGCGAGCGGGAATAAGATCGAATATCATGGGAAAAAATACTAGAGCTCTAACGAATGTTGAAAATTTCGAGAACAAAATTTTCAACCGACCAAAAAGTCAGCAAAAGGTCCGTCGAGATTTTTCTTGCCAACTAGCTCTCCAGCTCCCCGGAATTACAGCTTCCAGCAGTAACTTGCTAAGGGAAGCTCTACGAGTTAAGCTTCCACCAACTGGGCGCCGGCGGTAAACCGTCAACCTTTCTTACCGCCGGGGGACTCGTAGAGCTTCCTGACAATATATAATGTGGAAAGAATTTCAGAGAACGACTAGTTTTTCAGCCCAAGCGATTATAGACCTCTCAAGATGACTCTAACAAAACAAACGAACAGTTTTCCAATCGAGCTCGAGTATGAAACCGAGTTCAGACTCTGAATGCGACAGGCGGACGCGTCTGATGTCTCGGATCGATTCCTGTGATTACCAGCTCTGCAGCCCCCCATACAGCCTGAGTTAAGTGCAGAAAACCGAGAGTATCTCTCAAGATGACTCGAATAATACACCAGTTTCGCGGATCTCGTTCGAGCAGCAGACCGAGTTCCGAGCTCTCGGTTCGACGAACGGACGCGCCTGATGTCTCGAAATCGATTCCTGTGACCAGCAGCACTGTAGCCCTCCCCCAGCACGATTTAAGTACAGAAAACCGAGAGCACTTCTCAAGATGACTCGAACAATACCAATAGGTTCGCGAAACTAGCTCGGGGAGCAGGCCGAGTTCAGAGCTCTTGATTCAATAGACGAACGCGCCTGATAATTCTCAATCGAATTCTGTGATTATCAGCTCAGTGGCAGCCCTACAGATCGAGTTAATTACGAAAAACCGAGAGCGTCTGCTACAATACCTCGAATAATACGAATAGGTTTGCGACCCTAGCTCGGCTAGCAGACCGAGTTCAGACCTCTGGATTCAACAGGCGAACGCGCCTGATCATTCTGAATGCATTAGCTGTGCTGACCAGCTCTGTAGTTGTCCTGAAGCTCGAGTTATCTTGAGAAAACCGACAGCGCGTATCAAGATGACTCGAAACGGCCGTTCCCGCCCGTGTGCTTTTTGGCCTTCAAAGTTACCCGATCGAGCTGAGATCAAGATGGCGAGCGGGAATAAGATCGAATATCATGGGAAAAAATACTAGAGCTCCAACGAATGGTCAAATTTCGAGAACAAAATTTTCAACCGACCAAAAGTCAGCAAAAGTTCCGTCGAGATTTTTCTTGCCAACTAGCCAACTGGCAATAACGCCGGCGGTAAACCGTCAACCTTGGTTACCGCCGGGGGACTCGTAGAGCTTCCTAACTCGACTTAAGTTGAGAAAACAGACAGCACTTACCAACAATCTGACTTATAGTGAATAGTTTTTGACCTCTGAATGCGACAGACGGACGCGTCTGATGTCTGCGGAATCGACTCCTGTCATTACCAGCCCTGCAGCCCCCCTACAGCCCGAGTTAAGTGCAGAAAACCGAGAGCACCTCTCAGGATGACTCGAACAATACAATAGTTTCGCGGACCTAGTTCGGGCAGCAGACAGAGTTCAGAGCTCTGTATTCGACAGGCG
This sequence comes from Prorocentrum cordatum, assembly GCA_963575745.1. Classification (NCBI taxonomy): domain Eukaryota; class Dinophyceae; order Prorocentrales; family Prorocentraceae; genus Prorocentrum; species Prorocentrum cordatum. The sequence continues at coordinate 73,917 of CAUYUJ010002946.1, forward strand.
GACGCGCCTGATGTCTCGGAATCGATTCCAGTGATTACCAGCCATGCAGCCCCCCTACAGCCCGATTTAAGTCCAGATAACGGAGAGCATCTCGCAAGCGACTCGAACGATACGAATAGTTTCGCGATTCTAGATCGGGCAGCAGACCGAGTTCAGAGCTCTGGATTCGACAGACAAACGCAACTGATAATTCTGAATTAATGCCTGTAAATATGAGCTCTGTAGCTGTACTACAGCTCGAGTTAAGTGCAGAAAACCGAGAGTTTCTGTCAAGATGAATCGAATAATACGAACAGGTTTGCGACTCTAGCTCGGCTAGCAGACCGAGTTCAGACCTCTGGGTTCGACAGGCGAACGCGCCTGATCATTCTGCATGCATTTGCTGTGCATACCAGCTCTGTAGCTGCCCTAGAGCTCAAGTTATGTTCAGAAAACCGTCAGCGCATATCAAGATGACTCAGAACGGCCGATCCCGCCAGAGTGCTTTTCGATAGTAATATCCACCCGGTCGAGCTGAGATCAAGATGGCGAGCGGGAATAAGATCGAATATCACGGGAAAAAATACTAGAGCTCCAACGAATTGTTGAATTTCGAGAGCGAATTTTTCAACCGAGCAAAAGTCATCAAAAGTTCCGTCGAGATTTTTCTTGCCAATTAGCTCTCCAGCGCGCCGGAACTGGCGCCGGCGGTGAACCGTCAACCTGGTCACCGCCGGGAACTTCGTAGAGCTCCTTGCATCCGTGAGGAAGCTCTGGATCAAAGCGAGAGCTCTGGAAGCTTTTCTACAAAAACTCCAAGTTGAGATTTTTCGGAGTGAACATGAAGTCGGTTGCTCCAAGTGAACTGGTACTGAAAATGGCTCTAGAGGTGCGAGCTGTTCAGGGAACAAAGTTTATATGTCAATGCTCGGAGTAAACATGCTTTCTCAAAATGAATTGTCAAATATCTTCCAAAAAATTGCAAAACCACCCAATAGTTATCACTTTGTTCTTTCTGGCCGGGTCGACCAACTGGGCGCCGGCGGTAAACCGTCAACCTTTCTTACCGCCGGGGGACTCGTAGAGCTTCCTGACAATATATAATGTGGAAAAGAATTTTAGAGAACGATTAGTTTTTCAGCCCAAGCGATTATAGAACCTCTCAAGATGACGCTCACAAAAAACGAACAGTTTGCCAATCGAGCTCGTGTATGAAAACCGAGTTCAGACCTCTGAATGCGGACTAGGCGGACGCGTCTTGATGTGAAAACCGAGAGTTTCCGAGCTCTCGGTTCGACGAACGGACGCGTCTGATGTCTCGAAATCGATTCCTGTGACCAGCAGCACTGTAGCCCTCCCCCAGCACGGTTTAAGTACAGAAAACCGAGAGCACTTCTCAAGATGACTCGAACAATACGAATAGGTTCGCGAACCTAGCTCGGGGAGCAGGCCGAGTTCAGAGCTCTTGATTCAACAGACGAACGCGCCTGATAATTCTCAATCGATTTCTGTGATTATCAGCTCTGTGGCTGCCCTATAGATCGAGTCCACCTCGCCCTCACCCCCTCCTTTCGCCTCCCTTCAGCCCCATCTCCCACAGTTCCAGCTGTCCCCCCTTTGACATCCCCAGCCTCCACTATCAGTTTCCCCGCAGTTACGAAAAACCGAGAGCGTCTGCTACAATGACTCGAATAATACGAATAGGTTTGCGACTCTAGCTCGGTTGGCCGACCGAGTTCAGACCTTTCGATTCAACAGGCGAACGCGCCTGATCATTTTGAATGCATTAGCGGTGCTGACCAGCTCTGTAGTTGTCCTGAAGCTCGAGTTATTTTGAGAAAATCGACAGCGCGTATCAAGATGACTCGAAACGGCCGTTCTCGTCTGCCTGCTTTTTGGCCTTCAAAGTTACCCGATCGAGCTGAGATCAAGATGGCGAGCGGGAATAAGATCGAATATCATGGCAAAAAATAGTAGAGCTCTAACGAATTGTCAAATTTTGAGAACAAAATTTTCAACCGACCAAAAGTCACCAAAAGGTCCGTCGGGATTTTTCTTGCCAACTAGTCTCCAGCTCCCCGGAACTGGCGCCGGCGGTGAACCGTCAACCTGGTCACCGCCGAGAACCTCGTAGAGCTCCTTGCTCCGTAAGAAATCTCAGGATCAAAGCGAGAGCTTCTGGGAGCTTTACTACTAAAACTTCAAGATGATTTTTCGGAATCAAGAGAAAGTCGGTTCCTCCAAGTGAACTGGTACTGAAAATAGCTCTAGAGGGCTGAGCTGCGGAGAGAACAAAGTTTATGTCTCAATGCTCGGAGTAAAAATATGCGTTCTCAAAATGAATTGTCAAATATACTTGGTAGCGTCCAAAACCCGGAGAGCGAAGACACCCTCGGAGACCCGAAATCTTTCCTGTGCAGCTCTGAGCGACCCGCTGCAGCGCTGCTGAAGCGCTGCCAGGAACGCTTCCAAGCGTGCCTGTACGCGTGCAGGCACGCGTGGAAGCTTGCCGGAAGCTCTCCCGGACACGTTGCCGGCTCAAACGACCTGCTGCCCCTGGCGGGCACCGCCACCGTCCGGCTTCTAATCTTAAACCCTTTAGCTCTCAGCGAGCTCTCCGGGAACTTCAATTTTTCGTGGAACTGTCCAAAAGTTATCACTTTGTCCTGTCTGGCCGGGTCGGCCAACTAGCTCCACCCTGCGCCGGAATTCCTCTAGCTCATCGATGCCGAGGAGCTCTACGAGGTATTATTCTAAGCTTCCAGCAATTACTTGCTAAGGGAAGCTCTACGAGTTAATTACTCTTAAGCTTTCAGCAATAACTTGCTAAGGGAAGCTCTACGAGTTACTCCAAGCTTCCAGCAATTACTTGCTGAGGGAAGCTCTACGAGTTATTACTCTTAAGCTTCCAGCAATAACTTGCTAAGGGAAGCTCTACGAGTTACTAGCTCTCCAGCGCGCCGGAATTACTGGGCGCCGGCGGTAAACCGTCAACCTTGGTTACCGCCGGGGAACTCGTAGAGCTTCCAAGCTCGACTTAAGTTGAGAAAACCGACAGCACCTACCAACATTCTGACTCATAGTGAATATTTTTTGATCTCTGAATGCGACGAGCGGACGCGTCTGATGTCTGTCTGCGAATCGACTCCTGTCATTACCAGCCCCGCAGCCCCCCTACAGCCCGAGGTCCGTGCAGAAAACCGACAGCATCTCTCAGGATGACTCGAACAATACAATAGTTTCGCGAACCTAGTTCGGGCAGCAGACCGAGTTCCGAGCTCTGGATTCGACAGGCGGACGCGCATGATTTCTTTAAATCGATTCATATGACAACCAGCACTGTAGTCCCCTCTCAGCGCAAGTTGAGTGAAGAAAACCGAGAGCACTTCTCAAGATGACTCGACCAATACGAATAATTTCGCGGTTCTAGATCGGGCAGAAGACCGAGTTCAGAGCCCTGGATTCGACAGAAAAACGCAACTGACAATTCTGAATCAGTTTCTGTAATTATCAGCTCTGTAGCTGTCTTACAGCTCGAGTTGAGTACAGAAAACCGAGAGTTTCTGTTAAGATGACTCGAATAATACGAATAGGTTTGCGGACCTAGCTCGGCTCACAGACCGAGTTCAGACCTTTGGATTCAACAGGCGAACGCGCCTAATCATTCTGCATCGATTAGCTGTGCTTACCAGCTCTGTAGATGTCCTAAAGCTCGAGTTATGTTGAGAAAACCGTCAGCGCGTATCAAGATGACTCGAAACGGCCGATCCCGCCAGAGTGCTTTTTGGCCGTCAAAGTTACCCGATCGAGCTGAGATCAAGATGGCGAGCGGGAATAAGATCGAATAGCACGGGACAAAATACTAGAACTCTAACGCATGTTCAAATTTCGAGAACAAAATTTTCAACCGACCAAAAGTCAGCAAAAGTTTCGTCGAGATTTTTCTTGCCAACTAGCTCTCCAGCGCGCCGGAATTACTAGGAGCCTCTCCGAATCGATTCCAGTGATTACCAGCCATGCAGCCCCCCTACAGCCCGAGTTAAGTGCAAAGAACCGACAGCATCTCTCAAGATGACTCGAACAATACGAATAGTTTCGCGATTCTAGATCGGGCAGCAGACCGAGTTCAGAGCTCTGGATTGGACAGACAACGGCCACTGATGATTCTGAATTAGATTCTGTACGTATCAGCACTGTAGCTGACCTGTAGCTCGAGTTAAGTACAGAACACCGAGAGCGTCTGTCAAGACGACTCGAATAGTACGAATAGGTTTGCGGACCTAGCTCGGCTAGCAGACAGACTTCAGACCTCTGGGTTCAACAGGCAAACGCGCCTGATCATTCTGAATCGATTAGCTGTGCTTACCAGCTCTGTAGCTGTCCTGAAGCTCGAGTCATCTTGAGAAAACCGTCATCGCGTATCAAGATAACTGGAAACGGCCGATCCCGCCGGAGTGCTTTTTGGAAGTAAAAAGTACCCGATCGAGCTGAGATCAAGACGGCGAGCGGGAATAGGATCGAATATCACGGGAAAAAATACTAGAGCTCAAACGAATGGTTCAATTTCGAGCACAAAATTTTCAACCGACCAAAAGTCACCAAAAGACCCGTCGAGATTTTTCTTGCCAACTAGTTCTCCAGCGCCCCGGAACTGGCGCCGGCGGTAAACCGTCAACCTGGTTACCGCCGGGGACCTCGTAGAGCTCCTCGCACCCACGAGAGTGCTCGGAAAAAAGCAGAGAGCTTCAGATATGATCTTCTTAGACATTTCAAACAAGGTATTTCCCATGTCCCCATCCGACCCTGAAAGTGTTCGGCGCGAGGTCGAGAAACCGAGTAGCGAAGATGCATTCACACATGCAAGCACGCGCACACACGAGCACAAACGAGCACACACACACAACAGATACGCAACACACCTAAAAACACCGACATACAGAGAAACATGAAACCACGCGTAGGACCGCATGCGAACACACACACACACATACACACTCACGCACACACAGACACGCACGCACGCACGCGTTCACACATAATCATATATATATATGTGTATATATATACATATATACATACATACACACAGGCGCACACCCCCCTACACACAAGCCGCCCACGCGCGCCTCGCCCCCCGCCCTCTCCGCCGGCGCTCCGGAGGGGGGAGGCGCTGCGCCATTCCGGGGCCGGCCCTCCCCCCGCTCCACCCACTCCGCCCCCGCGGTGCGCCCGAGGCAGGGGAGAGAGAGAAAGGGGGGGGGGCGCGCGGACCACGGCGCCACCGAGGGCGCGCGCGCGCACACGCACGCGCACGCACGCACACAGAATCACACACGAGCACAGACACAAACACACATCCACACGCGCGCGCACGCTCATCCACGCGCGCCCATTCATGCGCGCGCACCCCGCACGCACGCCCATACCCACACACACACACAGACGCACGCACACACACACACACGCACACATACCAGACACACGCGCACCCACTCATACAAACAGAAACACTCGCAAACGGAAAAGCACACACACACACGCACGAACACACAGGCACACGCGCACACACACACACACACACGCACACGCACCAGACACACACAAGCACCAGACACACGAACGCAATCGCGAACACCCACAGAAAACACGCACTGAGAACAGAGACAGTCACACAAGCAAACGCACACACACACACACACACACACACACACACACACACGCACAAACGAACACACTTACAACCACACCCACGTCACACGAACGAACACTTACAAACACACGCACGAAACCCCCCCCCGACCCCCTCCCGGCGCTCCGGAGGGGGGAGGCACCGCCCCATCTTGGGGCCGGCCCTCCCCCCACTCAAACCACTCCGCCCTCGCGGGGCGCTGGAGGAAGGGGGAGGGGGAGCGCGGGGTTGCGAGCGCCGCGCGCGCACACACACACGCACTGACACACACACGCACACACACACGCATACACACGCGCACAGACAGACAGACAGACAGACAGACAGACAGACAAACAGACAGACAAGACGGACAGACAGACAGACCGACAGACAGACAGAGAGACAGACAGACAGACAGACAGACAGACAGACAGACAGACAGAGACAGACAGACAGACAGACACACACACGCACAGACAGCCAGACACACAGACAGACAGACAGACAGACAGACACACACACAGGCATACGGACACACAGACACACAGACACACAGACACACAGACACACGGACACACAGACACACAGGCAACCAGACACACAGACACACAGACACACAGACACACAGACACACAGACAGACAGACACAGAGACAGACAGACACACACACACACAGACACACAAACACAGAGACCCACAGACACACAGACACACAGACACGCAGACACACGGACACACGGACACACAGACAACACACACAGACAGACAGACACACGGCCATACAGACACAAAAGACACACGGCCATACAGACACACAGACACAGGCACACAGACACACAGACACACAGACACACAGACACAAAGACACACAGACACACAGACACACGGACACATAGACACACAGACACACAGACACACAGACACACAGAAACACAGACACGTAGACACACAGACACACAGACATACAGACACACAAATACACAGACACACAGGCACACAGACACTCAAGCACACAGACACACAGAGCACCATATTCACAGACACACAGGCACACAGACACACACACACACGGACACACAGACACGCAGACAAACAGACACGCAGACACGCAGACACACCAACACACAGACACGCAGACACAAGCACACACAGACACGCAGGCACAAAGGCACACAGGCACACAGAGACACAGACACCCATACAGACAGACACACAGACACACAGAAAAACAAATACACAGACACACTGACACACTGACACACTGACACACAGACGCACAAAAACACGGACACACAGACACACAGACACATAGACACACAGACACATAGACGCACAGACACACTGACTGGCAGACAGAGCCCCCCCACCCCCACCCACCACACCCCCTTCCGGCGCTCCGGAGGGGGGAGGCACCGCCCCATTTTGGAGCCGGTCCTCCCTCCACTCCAACCACTCCGCCCTCGCGGAGCGCCCGAGAAAGGGGAAGGGCGGGGGGGGGCCAGCACGGGGCTGCCAGCGCCGCGCGCGCACGCACACACACACACACTGACACACACACGCACGCATACACACACACACACACGCAAATACACGCGCACAGACACACAGACAGACAGACACACACACAGACGCACAGAAAGACAACACAGACAGATCCACAGGCAGACAGACACACAGACACACAGACAGACGGACACGCAGACACACGGACACACAGACACGCAGACACAAGGATACACAGACACACAGCCAACAAGTCACACAGACACACAGACACCCAGACACGCAGATACTCAGACACACAAACACGCGGACACACAAACACACAGCCATGCAGACACACAGACACGGACACACGGACACAAAAGACACACGGACATACAGACACACAAACCCAGACACACGGACACACAGACACAAAGACACACAGACACACAGAAACACAGACACACATACACACAGCCACACGGACACACAGACACACAAACACACCGACACACAGGCACACAGACACACGGACACACGGAACACAGACACCAACACACAGACACACAGACACACCAACACAAAAACACACAGACAAACGGACACACAGACACACAGACACACAGACACACAGACACACAGACACACAGACACACAGACACACAGACACACGGACACGCGGTCACGCAGACACACAACCACACGGACACACACACGGACACACAGACACGCAAACACACAGACACACAGACACAGAAACAACCAGACACACAGATGCACAGACACACAGACACACAGACACACAGACACGCGGACACACTGACAGACTGACACCAGACACCAAGACACACAGACACACAGACACATAGACACACAGACACACTGACACACTGACACACTGACACACTGACACACAGAAACACAGACACACAGCCACACTGACACACGGACACACGGACACACAGACACACAGACACATAGGCCACCAGACACACAGATACACAGACACAAAAACACACGGACACAAAGACAGACAGACAAACACACACACACACAGGAACAGGGACACACAGACACACAGACACACAGACACACAGACACAGAGACCCACAGACCCACAGACACACAGACGCACAGACAAGCGGACACTCAGACACACAGACACACAGACACACAGAAACACAGACACACAGAAAGACAGAAAGACAGAAACACAGTCACACAGTCACACAGACACACAGACACACAGACACACAGACACACAGACACACAGACACACAGACACACAGACACGCAGACACACAGACACACAGACATAAAGACACACAAATACAAAGACACACAGAGACACAGACACTGAAGCACACTGACACACACATGGACAGACACACAGACACACAGACACTCAGACACACAGACACACAGAAACACAGACACACAGACACACAGGCACACGCATACACGCACACAGACACACAGACACAAGGGCACACCGACACGCAGGCACAAAGGCACACAGGCACACAGACACACAGACACACACAAACGGATACACCGACACACTGACACACTGACACACAGACACACAGACGCAAAAGAAGAAACAGACACACAGACACACAGACACACAGACACACAGAAATAGGGACACCCAGACACACAGACACACAGACACACAGACACACAGAGACACAGACACATTGACACACTGACACACTGACACACAGAAACAAAGACACGCAGACACACAGAGACACAAAAACACAGACACACAGACTCACAGGCACACAGACACACAGACAAGGCAACACAAACACACAGACACACAGGAAGACACGCAGACAGAAACACAGGCACACATACAAACAGACACACAGACACACTGACTCACAGACACACAGACACACAGACACACAGACACACAGACACACAGACACACATACAGACAGACAGACAGACAGACAGACATAGACACACAGACACAAAGACCCACAGACACACAAGCACACAGACACACAGACACACGGACACACGGACACACGGACAAACTCTCACACAGACAGACAGACATACGGCCATGCAGACACAAAAGACACACGGACACACAGACACACAGACAAAGAGGGACACAGGGAAACACATGGCACACAGACACACAGGACACACAGCACACAGACACACAGACACACAGACACACAGGACACACCGGAGCCCGAGCCCGAGCCCGAGCCCGAGCCCGTGCCCGAGCCCGAGCCGAGGCCGAGCCCGAGCCCCGAGCGAGGCCCGAGGCCCGGCCCGAGCCCGAGCCCGAGCCCGAGCCCGAGCCCGAGCCCGAGCCCGAACCCGAGCCCGAGCCCGAGCCCGAGCCCGAGGTCGAGGCCGAACCCAGATCCGAGCCCGAGCCCGAGCCCGAGCCCGAGCCCGAGACCGCGCCCGAGCCCGAGCCCGAGCCCGAGCCCGAGCCCGAGCCCGAGCCCGAGCCCGAGCCCGAGCCCGAGCCCGAGCCCGAGCCCGGGCCCAAGCCCAGGCACGGGACCGAGCCCGAGCCCGAGCCCGAGCCCGAGCCCGAGCCCGAGCCCCAGCCCCAGCCCAAGCCCGAGCCCGAGCCCGATCCCGAGCCCGAGCCCGAGCCCGAGCCCGAGCCCGAGCCCGAGCCCGAGCCCGAGCCCGAGCCCGAGCCCGAGCCTGAACCCGAGCCCGAGCCGGCGCCCGAGCCCGAGCCCGAGCCCGAGCCCCAGCCCGAGCCCGAGCCC
>CAUYUJ010002947.1:0-30000 GCA_963575745.1 Prorocentrum cordatum
GGAGGAGGAGGAGGAGGAGGAGGAGGAGGACGAGGACGAGGACGAGGAGGATGCAGAGGAGGATGAAGAGGAGGAAGAGGATGAGAAGGAGGAGGAGGAGGAAGAGGAGGAGGGAGGAGGGAGGGAGGAGGGAGGGAGGGAGGGAGGGTCGAGGAGAGGGGCTAGTGGTGGATCGAGTTGGACGGAGGAGGAGGGCCCTGTCTTCGACGCCTTGCCGCCTGGGCGTTCAAGGTCGAGCTCCGCCAGCGGCCCTCGAAGAAGGACAGTCGGTATATATTCGGAGCGCCGTTCGGATCTGTTGGATCGGCGCTGGGCCTCCCTGGCGGCGTCTCCAGCGCCGCCCCTGGCGCGCTCCACTCGCCAGGGAGGGGGTTCCAGTGCCGATCCAAGAAATCCGCGCGGAGCTCCGAAGTTTCTGTTTACGCCGCTTTTTGTTGCTCTAACCCTGGGCGTTCAAGTTTACACTCATCCAGTGGCCGTTTAGTTCGAATCCGATATTGATTCTGACCATGGCATGGCGATGGCGTCGGCTCTGACCGACTTCGTCGACGGTGTTGGCGGTAAACTACTGTCAGCGATGACCACGATGAGGCTGATCATCCATTGTTGTCTCTCCCCCCTTCCCGTGCTTCTCCTCTGAGCTTCTTTCTCTTGGAGGCTTCGAAATTGCCACCAACACCAAAACAGGGGGGTGCGCCCACTGGGGGAGGATGATCATAGATTTCGGTGTTGGTGGCAATACTTCGGCCGCCTAGGAAGCCACAATATTACCACCATCACCGATATCGGGATCATCTCCCCTCGGTGGAGGCACACCGCAGATTTTGGTGTTGGTGTCAACCTCTGGGCCTGCCATTCTCTGCCTCGAGCGGGCGGGAGGAGTGGAGGCGTCGCCAGAGGCGCGTGTCTCCTTCTGCTCCTCCTCCCCGTCCTCCTCCGAATCCTTGTCCTTCTACTTCTCCCCCTCCTGCCTTCCCTTCACTCCTTTTCCTCCTCCTCGTCTGTCTCGAGAACATTTGCAGACATATCAAGACAGAAACGCAATAAGGCAGGCAAGAAACGTAGGCCTCGGAAGACGTACGTATACCTATCCTCCCCCCTCCTCTACCCCCTCCTCTGTCCCCTCCTCCCCCCCGTCCTCTCCCCCCTCCCCCCGGCGCGGACGCTCGCTGGCCATGCCGAGGATGATCATGGCCATCATCGAGAAGAAGCCCAGCCTCTGGGTGCACCTCATCGACATGTGCGCGCCCGACCGCCCCTCTCCGCACCCTCTGGGAGTTTGGTTCCCCCCTGCGCCTTCCAGGAGCTGCTCCTTCTCGGAATACAGTCGAGCATCTGATTCAGGAACCTCCTCCCGAAAAGCTGGGCCAGCGTTTCTCGGCCAACTTGCCGGGAAGCTGGCCTAGTTTCGTGAGCACGTGGGGCCTCCAGCGTTAACAGCAGAACTTGACCCAGGTTTGCCTTAAGAAACTTCCGAGAAGCTGGCCCAAACATTCTTACTTTCATCTTTGAACATGTTCGACGGTAATTCTCTTGTGCAGTTGTGTTCTAGAGTTCGGAGCCCTTTATTTTCGTCATCGCCGGTCGTTCATTCGCTTGTCACCCCGAGGCCTCCCTATCCATGTTTCCTCATGATGGCCCCGGGAGAAAGCCAGGATGATCCCCCCTTCATCTTGGATCTAGGTAATCCTGGCCCTCGCCCTTCTCGTGTAAGAGCCAGGGCATGTGGGCCACTTGTTGAAGAAATCTCATTTCTGAAGAATAACTACTGTTGATCCCCCCTCCAGTGCCCACTGTGTGTTTTTCAATTGAAGTGCCCCTCCCTGGGCTCGCACTTTTTTTACAAAGCAAAGTCTTGAAGCTCAGACTGTGCCTCTGGCTTCCAGTTTACAACAAGATCAGCGGCTCCCGCCTTATACTTCCTCACAACTTACTGAAGACTCGCGCTCCAATTCGAGACTTCCTTACAACTTATTCGCGAATCGATTTCTCGACGCTCTGGAATCGCGCTCTTGCTGGGGATTTCCTCACACATTACTGAGGAGTCGCGCTCTCGCCTGAGAATTCCTTGCCATCCCCTCTTGCTAATCCCTCTCGTCCTCTATCGTCTCCCTCTCTCCCTCTTTCCCCCTTCCTTCCTTCCTCCCGTTCTTCCCCTACTCCTTTCCTCCTCGCTCTCTCCCTTTTCCATTCTTTCTGTTCTTCCTGTTATTTGGGCTGCGCCAATTACACGTGGCAGGGAAGGAAGACATTCCCCCGAAGGGGGTACAATCAAAGACGAAGAGGGCGGGTATCGAGGGTTTGGGATCTACATGCTGATTGACACAAGGGCAGGTGAGAGCGAGCAGCCTTACAACTGTGGTTGTTGTTGTCGTTTTTGTTGTTCGGGGGAGCGGGAGGGTGGGAACTTCACCTGGCGGGGTTGGGTAGGGGGAGGAAATGACACCTCTTTGAGCTTGCACTGGGCCCGCATCGGATTCACGATGTATGTATGTATGCATGCATGCATGCATGCATGCATGCATGTATGTAGGTATGTATGTATGTATGTATGTATGTATGTATGTATATATCTATGTATGTATATATGTATGTATGTATGTATGTATGTATGTATGCATGCATGCATGCATGCATGCATGCATGTATGTATGTATGTATGTATGGATGGATGTATGTATGTATATATGTATGTATGTATGTATGAATGTATGTATGTATGTATGTATGTATGCATGTATGTATGTATGGATGTATGTATGTATATATGTATGTATGTATGTATGTATGAATGTATGTATGTATGTATGTATGCATGCATGTATGTATGTATGTATGTATGTATGTACATATGTATGTATGCATATATGTATGTATGTATGCATGTATGTATGTATGTACATATGTATGTATGCATATATGTATGTATGTATGTATGCATGCATGCATGCATGTATGTATGTATGTATGTATGTATGTATGTATGTATGCATGCATGTATGTATGTATGTATGTATGTATGTATGTATGTATGTATGTATGTATGTACACATGTATGTATGCATGTATGTATGTATGTATGCATGTATGTATGTATGTATGTATGTATGTATGTATGTATACACATTAGACCGTGCCTGGGTCTTGGGCCAGAGGCCTCCTTGCCTGGCATCTTGCGAACTCTTGCGTTCTTAGGGGCCTCTTGGAGGCCTCTTGGGGGCCTTCTGGGAGCATCTTGGGTGGCTTCCAGGAGCCCTTCGGCCGCTACGGGACAATCACGGGACAGTCACGGGGCAACCACGGGACTGCCCCTGATAATGGGCGGACACGCCACCGCTACCACAAGGCTTCTTGCCCGACCGAGGCCTAGCCACAGCTTGTCGTCGCCTTTCGCCTGCCCAGCTTCGTTCGCTTCGCCCGCACGCACGCCAAGCGCGACACAAACCGAAATCGAAGTCGATTTCCAGATGGGGTCGCTACGTGTTCACACCCCCAGCCTCTGCTGACTAACTCTGACATGCGCGGGCAGGCCCCTGGGAGTGAAGGCATGTCGGGGCCTGCCCTAGCGCCAGGGCGGCTGCATCGCCACGACCTTAACCGAGAACGACTCCCCTCCCCTCCCCCCGCCTCTCAGGGAGGACGAGAGGGTGGGTTTGGGAAAGCGGGGGTTGCGAAACCTGCTGCGTGCAGCTGATTCCGGCCCAGCCGGCGGGCACACTCCTCGAGCCATGATCGCCCTCTGGAGCTGGAAACACCAGCGGCATGCAGTTCCGCCAACTTCCCCTTCCGCTCCAAGCCGCTCGCCTAAGCCCATTCGCTCGCCCAGCCCAGTCCCGTCGTGCGGGCGCCTCGGCGCCTCTCGCTGCTGCGCCTCCATGACACCGCGCATTCCGCATCCAGTGCCCACCGTCCCCCACACCTCATGCGTCGTGCTTGCTTCTTTGGCAGCGTGGGCCCCCGGATGTCTAGACCCCTTATCTGGGACGGGTTGCTGGGCCCGGGAGCTGGGGGTCCCGCGATGGAGTGGGGCCAACCTTGCCCAGCTCGAGGGAGCCGGCGGGCCTCGCCTAATCCAGCGTCCCCAGGCGTGCGATGTCCAGATTCTTCATGCGGGGTCCCCGGAAGTCCCGACCCTCTCCCCAGGACCCGTTGTCCAGCCCGAGTCGTTTCTGACAGTCCCAGGGCCCGGTGAGGGCCCCTGGAGGGCCGAAAACGGCCAAGCGCTTTCCGTCGTGTTTTTTTGATGTCGCAGCGCGAGGAAGATGGGCCTCCTCCGAGGACAGCATGCGCTTTTGGCCCAGGCGCGGGTCCCCTGAGTTCCCTCTGCTGTCGGGTCGCCCAGGCAGCACGGAAGGGCGCGCGCTGCGCAGTCGCACATCGTTCGGCGGCGCGAAGGCGACGACGTCGACGTCGTCGTTCTGCGGGTCCATGTGACGTATAGGCATCTTTGGGGGCTCCTGCTGCCTCGGTTGGGCGCGGCTCGGAGAACCTGTTCAGGGTGGACCCCAGAAGGGTCGGGGGACCCGTTCTTTAGATGTTCGTTCTGGGGACCTTCGTGGGGCCCACCCAACGGATCTGTTCGATTCTAGTTGTTGAACTCCAGTTCGATTCTGGCTCGACTCCAGTTCGACTCAAATTCTACCCAAGTTTGACTTACGATTTGATTCAAGTAGACGGAGGTTCGACGCGGTATCGGCGCACGGGTGGAGCGAGTGGTTCCAGGAAAGTCCCCAGAACGAGTACAGTCGAGCATCTGATTAAGAAACCTCATCTCGAAAAGCTGGGCTAGCGTCTCTTAACCAACTTGCCGGCAATCCGGCCCAGCTTCTTGAGTGCGTTCGCCCCTCCAGCGTTAACGCGAACCCTCGGCCTAGGCTTGTCTTAAGAGACTTCCGGAGTTCCGGCACAGGTTTCTTAAAGGTTGATTTTCTTGATCGTACTTGTAGCTAGCATTTGTTTGTCGGGGGCTTGTAAGAGGGGCGTGGCCTTTTCAGGAGGCAGTCGGTCTCTCGTAGAAGGTGCCAAACAGAGTTGCCGGCAGCGGATTTCAGCCGAGCTGCTTGTCAAGAATGCTTCTACCGTAGTGTGCATTGGACGCTCGGTTGTCGCCGATGACAATTGTTAGGAGCGTTTTGCGCCCCAGGTTTGCACTTGAGGGCCCGCCGTTGCCGCGCCTGCCTTATTGCCAAGAACAAAGGAAGAAGGCACTTGGCTTCGCAGAAGCTGCCTTCAGGAGGCCTTCGCAGAAGCCTCCGATCCCGAACCCCTCCAGGATTCCTCGGGAGGTCGCCCCCCTCTCGCACCAGCGCCGCTTGCGCGCCGCCAACTTGTGACACGACAGTCGTGCGTATCTGGGAGCAGCGCACTGGAGAATCGCACTGGCTGTGCGGCAACACAGCAGACGGGATGCGAGAAAGGGGTGGATGTGGGGAGTGAGAGAGACGGGGGATGGCGGATTGCTTGATCACTTCGCTGCGCGGGAGGCTCGGACTGGAGGGGGGGAAGCTATAGGTCGGAAGCAGATGGCCAGACGCCCCCAACGGAGTGAACGACGACCCGCCCCGCCAACCACGAATACCGCTAACCCCCGCTGAACAGTCGAAAGCTGTCAAGGCCTCACACGAACTACGACGGTGGCACCAGCGCCGTCTGGCTGTTGCAGGGAAAGGGAAGGATGCTGGGGCAGGGTGTGTGTGGGAGGCCGTAAGACTCTGAGAAGGCCAATGCCAGCAGTTTCTACATGCCAGCGCAGCATTCAGCCCAATGCTCTGGATCGGTCCGGCAGCGGCCTCTCCATTTCGCATCAGGTCCATGGGCAACTTAGTCAGCCTTGAGGACTGGGTAGACATGATGACCGAGCTTGTGGAGGCGGCAAGGGCATGGGACGGACCCATGGGCGAATGTAGCCTACGGGCGTGTTGTGGTGTCTGTGTGTGTGTGTGTGTGTGTGTGTGTGTGTCCGGCGGCAGCCGCTGCGTTTGCCTTCCGGCGTGCTGGTTTTGCCGCTCGCCGTTGGTTCCCGGGCGCCTCCTCCCCGCTTGTCCTTGGGACTGCCGCCCCGCCTCCGCCCGGGTGGAGGCCCCTGCCCCGCCGTTGCATCCCCTGCCCCGGCCTGCGGCCTCCGCCCTGTCTGTCCGGCCCCTCCCAGTTCGGGGGCTGGCCTGCTGTGGCCGCCACCCGGGCTGCCTCCCCCCCTTTGCCTGGTTTTCAGGCCGGCCTGCGGTCCTCGTGCCGGCTTCGCCGGTGGGCCTGCTCGCTGCTCCGCCCCCCCGGTCCCTAACCCAGGTTGACCGGGCCGCCGGCCCTCCGGCGCCTCGCAGGTCCACGGATCTCGGTGCTTCTGCTCGCTTCGCCCGCTGGGCCCTTCCCAGCTACCCCCTGGCCCCTCTCCTGAGGAGGTCTTCTCCGGCTGCTCTGTCGCCTGGAAGGTCGGCTCGATCTCGGCGCTCAGCCGCCGTACTGTGCTGCTCATCCCCATGGGGATGGGCAGCACGCAGCACAGTACGGCAGCAGACCCAGGCAGTGCTGCAGCACTGCCTGGGCCTGCTGCCCTCGCCTCGCGCGGCCGCCCCTGGCTGCTGCCCGCCCCGGCTTCCCCGCGGCTGCCGCCCCGACGCCCCGGCGCTGCCCCGCCGCGGCCTGGCCCCGCTCTGAGCGGGCCGGGCCTCCTCCTCCCTCCCGCCCGCGGCAGGCCTTCCTTCTCCTCCCCCCATGCACCGCAACTTCATTTGCAATTGCATGCCCTACATGTGCTCCATCCGCCAGCCGCCAGCGCAGTCACTCTGCCTAGCCGCCGACGTGAAACGTGTGTGTGTGTGTGTGTGTGTGTGTGTGTGTGTGTGTGTGTGTGTGTGTGTGTGTGTGTGTGTGTGTGCGTGCGTGCGTGCGTGCGTGTGTGTGTGAGAGAGAGAGAGAGAGAGTGTGTGTGAGGGTGTGAGGGTGTGAGTGTGTGTGTGTGTGATTCCTCTTCTCCGTGGGAGGTTTTCACACTTCCCGCCCTCCGAATTACCGCAGGCCTGTAAATTTCTGCGCGTCTTCCCAGGAGCGTGCGTTTCGAACTGGTGCTCCGACAAAAACCATGCATGCACTCGCCGACCCTTAGGTTCTCGAATACCCCAAAGGCTGCGTACACCTCCTACGCTAAACTCGTGAGCGTCTCAATGACTCCGCCTCTTCCCCCTCGTCGTCGTCGTCCTCCTCCTCCTCCTGCTCCTCCTCCTCCTCCTCCTCCTCCTCCTCCTCATCCTCATCCTCGCAGCGGCGAGCGGGGGGTGGGCGGCGGAAAAGAAACGACAGCGGGTGGGTGCTATCCGGCCCGAGTGGGGTCTCCGCGTGTCTCGGCGCCACGAGGCCTGTCTCTCGCGACCGTGAGCCGAGAGTCACATCGGCCGCCGATTCATTGTATGCTTCGGTTCCAGTCTGCGTGGACACAGACACTCTTGCTGCTAGTCATGTTCAGTCGTTCATTCCTTCTCGTGGCGATTGATTGCACAGCAAGCGCTGGATGCGAAGTGACCGATTATCTATATAATCCAGCTGTCTGCAGCACGTCCCGCCACCGTGGCACCCCAGCATTCTGGGTGGTGTTCGAGAGGGCATGGGAGGCCGTGGCGGATGACACCTCGTGTCCTCAGGCTTGGGAGAGCCGTGATGATGCTGCTGCTGCTGCTGCTGCTGCTGCTGCTGCTGCTGCTGATGATGATGATGATGATGATGATGATGATGATGATGATGATGATGATGATGATGATGATGATGATGATGATGATGATGATGACGATGCTGATTATGATGATGATGCTGATGCTGCTGATGATGATGGTGTTGGTGGTGGTTGTGATGGTGATGCTGATGACGAGAAGGAGGACGAGGCGGATGAGGAGGAGGAGGAGGAGGAGGAGGAGGAGGAGGAGGAGGAATGTCGTCACATGTGGCACCCTTTGTCTTCACTTTGTTTGTGAGGAGCTCTTCTGGAGCTCATTCGTCCCGTCTTGGGGCGATCTTAGGCTCTTTGTGGGGTAGTCTTAGGAGTTTCCTGAGGCCCCCACTTGAGCCGTTCTGCGGCCCTCTTCTGCCATCTTGGGGCTCCCTTGTGCCGTCTTGGGGCCCTCTTGGCCAGGAGTCTCTGGGGGCCGTCGTGGAGCCTTCCTGGTACCATCTTGGGCCGTTGAAGGGCCTTCTACGGCCATCTTGGGTCTCTCTGGAGGCCCTCTGGAGCCGTCTTGGGGTCGTCTTGGAGGCCTCTGTGGCCATCGTGGGGTCTTGGTTGGCCGTCTTGGGACTCTCGGGAGCCTGTTAGGCCGTCTTGGGCTGACGGACGCCCGTAAACGTGAGAGTGCGAGAATCTGGCAAAACCCGTCAGCCATCAAAACATTTGGTTTCTTCGGACCCTGTGGGGTCCCCTTGTGGCCCCCTTGGGCATCTTGGGCCGTCTTGCGGATCCAGCTGGCGAGCGCTGCAATTGGAAATTGGAAGCTCTCTTATGAGCGATCGTGACCTCGGGAGCGTGGATCCATCGTTCTGCACTAGCAATCGTGGCCTCGGAGAAAAGGGGGCAGTGCATGCCTCTGTCTGCGGCTAAGGGGGGACTCTCAACGTTACAGGAGGCACGGTGGCGGACCTCAGCCAGGTTCCGAATGCGAGCAGGTTAGCGATGTCAGGGCTCGTTAAGAACCGATTCAGCAGAATTCGAGGCTTGTTCGTTCGTTCGTTCGTTCCTACTTGTGGCCGTGCTCGTTCGGCCAAGGGTAGTCCACCACAAGAGCAGCTCTGGCGTCAGATCGCCTCCAGTTGAACTTTAGGGTGGGTGCTGCGGCATCCCTGGCATCCTCACGAGACCCTTGCACAGGTCAGCATGCGCAGGGACCAGCGAGTCCAGAGGGGAAGCCACCACCGAGTGGTCTGGGGTCTACTCCTGTTTGTACATCTGGTGGCAGTCCCAGCTCCAGGGCCATGAACATTCTGGACGAGTTGCGTGTTCCCACCAGCCCATTCCAGAAAGGATGCCCAGATCAGTTGCATGATGCAGACAGCATTCATCAGGGACACGTAGGAATATGCAGTGGAACCAAGAGGAGTGCATGCGTCTAACCGAGGTTTGGATAAGCCTGTTCAACACCATCAGTAAACTACATACGTATGCCTTCGCGGCCCTGGCGAATGATGAGGATGCACATGATGATACATGCTGATGGTGGTGAGGAGGAGAAGGCGGGAAGATGTATACGAGACGTAGAAAGAACATGAACAAGACTGGATGATTCGGATGAAGAGGATTATGATGCTGATGCCGATGATGATGCTGGTGCTGATGCTGGTGCTGATGATGACGACGGCGACAACGATGATGATGCTTCCGATGATGACGATGATGCTGCTGCTGATGATGTCGATGATGATTATGATGATGCTGATGCTGATGATGCTGCTGATGATGATTATGACGGTGATGATGATGCTGAAGGATGATGACGGTTCTGATGATGATGATGCTGGTGCTGATGATGACGACGGCGACAACGATGATGATGCTTCCGATGATGACGATGATGCTGCTGCTGATGATGTCGATGATGATTATGATGATGCTGATGCTGATGATGCTACTGATGATGATTATGACGGTGATGATGATGCTGAAGGATGATGACGGTTCTGATGATGATGATGCTGGTGATGAAGATGATGGTGATGATGATGATGGTGATGATGATGATGATGATGATGATGATGATGATGATGATGATGATGACGATGCTGCTACTGATGATGCTACTGATGATGCTGCTGATGATGTTGCAGATGGTGCTGACGATGCTGATGCTGATGCTGATGCTGATGACGCTGATGATGCTGCTGATGATGATGACGACTATGATGTTGATGCTGATGATGTTTATGATGATTTTGGTACTAGATGATGCTGACGATGATGCTGATGCTGATGCTGCTGCTGCTGTTGATGATGATGATGATGATGATGATGATGATGATGATGATGATGATGATGATGATGATGATGATGATGGTGATGCTCATGATGATGATGATGATGATGACGATGATGATGATGATGATGCTGATGCTGCTGCTGCTGCTGATGATGATGATGATGAGGATGATGATGCGGAGGAGGATGATGAGGAGGAGGGGGACAAAGGAGGAGGAGGAGGAGGGCAGCATACTAATATGAGTTTCACGGCACACTTTCCCATTCATCTTCGGATGAACCCTGGGCGGAGGCACAAGGAGATAGAGGAGGAAGATAAGGGTAGTATGAGGGGGAGGTCGTGGAGGAGAACGAGGATGTGATTTGATGGGATGGGAGGAGGAGGAGCAGGAGGAGGAGGAGGAGGAGGAGGAGGAGGAGCAGGAAGTGGAGGAGGAGGAGGAGGAAGAGGAAGATGATGATGATGATGAGTGGGGACAAATAAGGCGACGGCGTCGGCGACGATTCAGGTATTAAAACCTTAAGTCTTGTGACATGGCCCTGTGGCTGCAGGGCGCTGCTACGGAGTGGGAGGTGTCCCGTGGGTGGCAGGCCTGCTCGGTGCTCCTAGACTTTAGTAAGGCGTACGAGTGGCTCCAGTGGGGTATCCGGGTTCGCCACGCCCAGCGACTGCGATTTCCGCTGCGATTGCTTCGTCTTCTTATCAAGCTGTATAGCTTGCCACGGTACATCAGCCACGACGGTGTCATTTCGGGCGAGTGCTTGCCTGGCAAAGGCGTGGTGGCGGGGTGCAGCTTCGCCGACCTCCTCATGCGCCTGTACCTCGTGCCCCTCGCCGACTTCGTGCTGGAGCGGGTCGACGACGTCCAGGTCATCAGCGTGGTGGACGATCTGCAGCTCCAGGCTGTGGGTTTGCCAGAGCGCCTCACGCGCGCGCTGGCGAATGCGTACTGCCTGCTCCAGGAGCAGCTCACCTTGCACGGCCTGGTGGTGCAGGTCAACAAACCTGCCGTGATAGCCAGCTCGGTGGAGGCATCCAACCTGCTTTATGCGTCGCTGCCCGTCGCTTCGAGAGCGCGTGCTCGCAACTTGGACGTCGATTGCGCCTGCGGGAAGCGGGCCTACGGCCACGTCCGCACTGCCCGACTAGACAAGGCAGGAGGGCGCGCGGCCAGGATTCGAGTGATCCGCAGCGGGCGTGGGCGGTGCGGGGCGCTGGTCTCTATGGGACTCGTGCCTGTGGGCACCTACGGCGACGGAGTGACTGGCCGGGCGTGGTCCCGCATTGAACCGCTGCGCAGGGCTGCCCACGTGGCCTTGTTGTACCCGCGATTGCGCGGCAGGTGAGTCACAATGATGGACCTCGCCACCCAGGCTGCGCCGCACACAGTCGATCCCGCCTACGCCTGCATGGGGGGGTCGATCGGCAATTTCGCGAGGGCCGCCTGCGACATGTGGCTGCTGCGCGAGTGGCTGACCAAGCTGGCCTACGCTGCCGACGTGGCGTATGGCATTCAGCACGGACGGCAAGGACTGGCAGCTGGTCAAAGGCCCCGTGGGCGTGGCGGTGGCGTCGGTCAGGCGGATTGGCTGGACGGTGCTTAGCACGCCGTGCACTTTCCACTCCGACGTCGGCTTCAGGGTCGACCTCATGGAGATGTGCCCCAAGACGGTCATAGTGTTGGCGCAGCGCTCCACGCAGTGGTGGCTGCTTCAGCTTGCGATTGCCCGGCACCCGTACATGGCCTACCTCACTCATGAGCCCTACTGGGAGCCGCTGCGTGCGCTGGCCGCGGGCAAGGTGTCGGCCGACTGGAGCTCAGCCCACCAAGGGCTCGTCCGCGCAGTCGTCCTCAATGGCATCCGGGATACAGCGCGGCGCCACGATGCGGGGCTACAGGCGTCTCCTCGGTGTCCATTCTGCGGCGGCGAGGCGGTCACCCCGCAGCACATGGCCTGGGGTAGCTGTGTCACCACGCGCGTGTGGAAGCGCGACTATGACATGCCCGGTAGCCTGCTGGATTCTGCAGCCTCGCACCCAGATTGGTGCATATGGCGGCATGGTCTTGTTCCCGACCCCTGGAAGTTCTTCCCTAGCCCAGCTCCCTCCGTCTCTGCTGCGTGGGACGTGCGTCCCGCCGAGGGTACCCTCAGGGCGATGTCTTCGGAGACGGATCCATTTTTTCCGTGCTGAGCGGGGATCCCCTTCTGCGCAGAGCGTTGTTGGAGCCTCGCTCAAGTGTCGCCGTCGGGCACGATCACGGCCCTAGCATATGGGCCCGTGCCAGGGCACGTGCAGGATTCGGAGGTTGCGGAGGAATGGGCCCTCCTTGCATGCCTGAAGTTCCGCGGAGTGGCGGATTTTTTTTTTCCTGTTGCCAGTGGGTGGCATCCTCGTTCGCCACATGGCGCTGGGAGACCTCTCGTGCTGGATGTGTCGTGGCTGAGTTGTGGGCGGCTAAATGGGATGCGCTTGACGATTTCGGGTGTCAGGTGCCGGTCTGCAGGGGCCAAGGGCATGCCAGGGGAAGCGACGACGACCTTAGCCCTTACCCGCGCAATTTTCGGCTCGGCAACGCAGAAGCCGTTTCTGCCGCACGGAAGGGCGCCTGCTCCCATCCCAGCGATGCCGCTGCGGAGCGGAGGGTGCTAGGGACATTCGATTTAGCGCAGCGTGTGGGCCGGTTCTTCGGTCGGTTCTTGCAAGCGTGGCCGTTCTCACAGCAGGAACGCAGCCGCGTGTTTTGCAGCTGTGCCGCTCCTGTCCTCACTGCTGATTTCCCCGTGGAGACTGTTGGAACGATCTGATCAGGATCTGTTGCAAGTTTCGCTGTGTTCGGTGTCTGCGCAGCGGCTCGCAGATGTCTCACCTACCGCCTCGCTGCGGTGCGGGTGGCCGACGCCATCGTCTGCGGTCGGTCGGTAATTACATTTTCTGTGCATCATGCGTGTGTTACTCGCGAGACAACAACATGGCGCTCGCGGAGGGTTGCCGGGGGGGTGTCGCGAGACAGAGCGCCACCGCCTTCCACTTCAACCGGCAGTGGGAGTCGCGGGGCCCTCGCAGCGGTGCGTCCTTGGGCGACCGTCGGCCCCAGCGTTTTGGCGAGTTGGCCATGGACGCCAAATTTGGGGGTCTCGTGTCTTGCCGGATGGCCCCAGCGGCGTCGAACAGGTAGCGCCAACATCTTAAGCCGTTCGCCGTGCCGCACGCTTGCTTTTCTCCTCCCCCCCTCCTACCTCCTCCCCTTCCTTTAATTAGGTGGATGCCCACGGCGCCAGCAGCGCGTCCCAGGCTCAGCAAAGCGGGGTTCGCGCGTCGAGCAAAATTCGTCCTCCTCGTCGTCGTGTTCCTCCCTCTTCCTCTTCCTCTTCCCCCCACCTCCTTCTTTCCTCCTATATTGATCCGGAGGAGAAGAACGAGACGGAGGGGGGGGAGGAGGAGGAGGAGGAGGAGGAGGAGGAGGAGGACCCCGTCCCTCTGGACCAGCGCTTCGCTGACTTCGTCGCTGCTGCTGCTTCGATGGTGATGATGATGGTGATGCTGTTGGTGATGATGATGCTGGTGATGATGATGTTGCTGATGATGATAGTGATGGTGATGTCGATTATGATGATGTTGATGATGCTAGTGATGATGATGATGACGATGATGATGATGATGATGATGATGGTGATGATGATGAGGGTAATGACGGGTACCAGGACGAAATGATGCAGCTGATGACAATGATGGTGATGCTGATGATGAGGATGAGGATGATGTTGATGCTGATGATAGCGATGACGATGGTGATGATGATGGTGATGATGATGCTGATGATGATGATGATGATGATGATGATGATGACGATGATGATGATTGCGGTGATGGTGGTGGTGGTGGTGATGACGATGCGGATGACGACGAAACTGGGGAGGAGGAGGACTTGGAGGACGATGGGATCCTTCAAGGTGGGTGGGCAGGAAATGCGCCCGCCTGCCATCGATGACTGTCGCATGAGAAGCGCCGCGATGAAGCTGAACCTAATGATCACAATCATGCCAACCTCCTTTTCCTCCTCCTTCCCCTCCTCCTGCTCCCCCTCGTCGTCATCCCCTGCGGTCGCAGCACAAATGTCTCGAAGAGGCGGAAACATATTACACGCTAGTCCACCTCTTCACCTTCCTGTCGGCATGGAGACTTTTGCGTCGGGGTGGGATGGGCTCTTCAATTCCCTCCTTCTCCGGCTCTTTCCGCAGTTTTTTTCTTTGCTTCCTGCTCCTCGTGGTCCTGCTCATGCTGCAGCTGATCTTCCACCCCTGCTCGTCTCGTCCAATTTGCTATACTCGTGTTTCGACAGGCCTCGCAAATTCTCGCCTCGGGGCCGGTCAGGCCAACCACCCCTGGGCCGACGCGGCCAAGTCCTGGGGCATCATTAACAGCGAGAACAAGGTGGAAATGGGCGCGTTCTTAAGGCGGGAGTGATGATGAGGATGATTGCTGTGATGATGGTGATGGTGACGGTGATGCTGATGGTGGATGGTGGTGATAATGATGATGATGATGATGATGATGATGATGATGATGATGATGATGATGATGATGATGATGATGATGATGATGATGATGATGATGGTGATGATGATGATGATGATGATGATGGTGGTGGTGGTGGTGGTGGTGGTGGTGATAGTGACGATGTTAATGTTGGTGGTGATGGCCAGTACGATTACGATTTTTCGGATGCTGACTTTGACGATGATGTGGATGGTGACGCCGTTACTGATGATGACCATGATGATGAGGACGGTCGTGGTTATGTTGATGGTGATAATTATGTTGTCATTGTTGTTGCTGCTGTGTTGTCGTCGTCGTTGTCGTCGTTGTCGTGGTCGTTATTGTTGTCGTCGTTGTCGTCGTCATTGTTGTTGTTGCTGCTGTTTTTGTGTGATTGTGGTTGTGGTTGTGGTTGTTGTTGCTATTGTTGAAATTCATTTCTAGATAATAATTGTGTTTGATCGCCAGAAACGGTTCTGCGCGCTGTCGCCTCGATGCCGGCTACATTTTCTCTGAAAGCGAGGCTCCCGCGCGAGCGTTGGCTTGAGAGTAGAAGTGTGTCCTCGGAGGCCTGGCTACAACGACAACGGCTCCCGCTCGATACTTCCTTACAATTGACCCCGAGACACCCTGGCCAGAGAGGCCCCCGAACTCAGGAAGGGCGCTCTCGCTCGAAACTTCCTCGCAATTTAGTCAAGTTGGCGGAGGCCCAACCACGACGACAAGGGCTCCTGCTCGATACCTCCTCACGATTCACTCCTAGAGCCCCTGGCCAGGAAGGCCCCCGAATTCAGGAACGGCGCTCTCGCTCGAGACTTTATCGTGATTCAGTCAAATCGGTGGAGGCCCAACTATGTACGACGACAAGGGTCTCGTTCGATACTTCCTCAAGATGTATTCGCAGAGGCCCTTGCCAGAGAGGCCCCTGAACTTAAGAGTGGCGCTCTCGCTCGAGATTTTCTCGTAATTCAAGCAAATTGGTGGAAACCCAGACACGGCGACAAGGGTTCCCTGTCGATATTTTCCAATCTGTATTCGCAAAGCCCCTGGCCTGGCCAGAGAGGCCCCCGAACTCAGGAACGGCGCTCTCGCTCGAGAGTTCCTCGCACTTTCAGTCAGTGGCCGACAAGGAAGATATTCCTTTCGAAGGCGAAGTGGGCGGGCATCGAGGGTTGGGGTGTACAGAATGCAAAACACGCGTGCCAGTAAGAGCGAACATTCTTACAATGATTGTCGTTGTTGTTGTTGTTGCTGTTCTGAAGAATAAATGTTGTTGATGCCCCGTCCAGTAACCAGTGTTTTTCAATTAAAATGCTTCCCCCGGAGCTCCAGCCTGGTCTTTTACAAGAGAAAGCGAAGGGTCACCAAACTGGGCCCTTGGTCTCCGGTTTACAACAACAGCGGCTCCCGCCTGATATTTCTTCACAACTCATTCTAAAGTCGCTCTCTCGCGCTGGACGTCCTCACAAGTTATACAGGAATCGCGCTCCCGCGTGGGACTTCCTCACAATTTATACAGACGCCGCGCCTTCGACACTCAAGAAACACGCTCTCGCTTTTTTATTGTGATTTATTTGGGAATCGCGCTGTCGCTCGAGACCTCCTCGAGATTCATGCAGGACTCACGCTTCAGAAACCCGCCTGCTCGACCTGGCCGCCTGGGTCCGCCTTCCCGACTTGTTCGTTAGGCTCTACCCGCCCGATTTGCCCGTCTGGTTTTGCCCCGTGTTTTTTTCTTCTAGCCTTCCTCCTGCTAATCTTTCTCGTGCTCCATGCTTCTCCCTCCCCTTCCATCCGTCTTCTCCTTGCACGTGGCAGGTAAGGAAGATATGCCCCCAAGGGGGTGCGATCGAAATTGAAGAGGGCGGGCATCGAGGGTTTGGGATATACGTCTTGAATGGCACTAGCGAGCAGTCATCAAATAATTGAAGTCCCATTTCGAAGCAATAATCATTGTTGCCCCCCCCCGGTGACCATTTGTATTTTCAACTAAAGTGCTTCTCCCAGGGCTCGAACCCTGTTTTGTGTAAAGGGAACGTCGTCTTGGGGCTCAGATTGCGCCCCGACCCCCCGTTTACAACAGCAGCGGCTCCCGCCCAATACTTCCGCACACTGAATATCAAAATCGTGCTCTCGCGCGGGGCTTCCTCACAATGTATGCAGGGTTCGCGATCTCGAGTGGGTTTTCCTCGCAATGTATTCTGACGCCGCGCCCAAGAAACACGCTCTCGCTTTTTTATTGTGATTTATTTGGGAATCGCGCTGTCGCTCGAGACCTCCTCGAGATTCATGCAGGACGCACGCTTCAGAAACCCGCCTGCTCGACCTGGCCGCCTGGGCCCGCCTTCCCGACTTGTTCGTTAGGCTCTACCCGCCCGATTTGCCCGTCTGGTTCTGCCCCTTGTTTTCTGCTCCTGGCCTTCCTCGTGCGAATCTTTCTCGTGCTCCATGCTTCTCCCTCCCTCTCCTATCCGTCCTCTCTTCCTTTTTTTTCAGGGGCTGCGCTAAATGCACGTGGCAGGTAAGGAAGATCTACCCCCAATGGAGTTCGATCGAAGACGAAGAGGGCGGGTACCGAGGGGTTGGGATATACATGTTGAATGACACGCGAGCAGACAGGAGCGAGCAGTCCTAAAATGATTGTACTTGCTATTGTATTTGTTGTTGTTGGTGATGATGGGGATGCGGCTGATGATGATGAGGGTGAGGATGATGACGAGGAGCAAACAATTTTGACATGATGGTTGTCGTTGTTGTTGATGGTGGTGCTGAGGAGGGGAAGGAGGATAACGCGGAGGAGGAATGCGATAACATGGAGAAGTGCCACTGAAGAAGGAGTAGCAGCACAAGGAAAAGGATGATTATACTGAACATGATGATGAGGATGATGATGATGCTGCTGATGATGACGACGACGACGATTCCGGCGATGACGATGATGATGATGTTGATGACGGCGGGGGTGGTGGTGATACTGAGGATGCTGATGGTGAGGACGATGGTGCTGGTGATGATGGATGGTGATGATGGTGATAGTGGTGGTGATTGTGATGCTGATGCTGCTGATGATAATGATGCTGCTGCTGATGATGATGATGATGATGATGACGCTGATGATGCTGATGATGATGATGATGAAGATGATGATGATGCTGCTGCTGCTGCTGATGATGATGATGATGATGATGATGATGATGGTGATGCTGCTGCTGATGATGATGACGATGATGATGATGCTGATGTTGAGGCTGCTGCTGCTGCTGATGATGATGCTGATAGTGATGATGATGATGATGATGATGATGATGCTGATGCTGATGATGATGAATATGACCATGATGCTGGTGATGATGCTAATGATGATTATGATGATGCTGATGATGATGATGCTGCTGCTGATGATGATGACGATACTGATGATGATGCTGATGATGATGATTATTGTTATGATGATGATGATGATGATGATGATGATGATGATGATGATGATGATGATGATGATGATGATGATGATGATGATGATGATGATGATGATGATGATGATGATGATGATGATGATGATGATGATGATGATGATGTTGATGTTGATGGTGATGATGATGCTGATGCTGATGCTGATGCTGATGCTGATGATGATTATGATGATGATGATGATGACGATGATGATGATGATGATGATGATGATGATGATGATGATGATGATGATGATGATGATGATTATGATGATGATGATGATGATGATGACGCTGATCGGCAATTGGACGATGAGGAGGAGGAACATGAGCAATAACAGTAGCAGGCGCCAACGAGGGTAATGATATTCGCTTGCGGTACGTTTGCTTCCTCCTTCAGGCCACGGTTCACTGCATGAGAGTGCTAGTCGCAGGTCGGCTCGTGTGGGGCTCCCAGTTCGTGTGGCGACCTTGTGACTCGCACAGCGGCTGTAGACGAGCCGTGTGCAGTTCTGTGGTCGTGCTCCTCCTCCTCCTCCGCCTCCTCCTCCTCCTCCTCCTCTCCTCCTCCTGCTCCTCCTCCTCCTTAGCCGTTCTGCCACGGGCGTTTGCGGCCTGTGCTTGTGGACAGGTACTTCAGGGCGGCATCGTGTCCGCGAGCCAACTTTCGCCCCCCCGCACGTTCGCAGCGAGCGTGTGGATGGGGCCTGATGTTCTTCCAGGCGCGCACCTCCCTCACGGGGGGTGCGGGCAGTGCGGCACCTTCGACAACTGGGCGTCCTGCATTCGCTGCCGCGGGTGGGGGAAAGGTGCTTCCCAGAAAGTCGTGCAGGCAGCCCAGCAGGCCGCCAAGCAGACTTCGAAGGGAGGCGGCAGTCCGAAGGGAGGCGGCAAGGGTGGCGGAGGCAAAGGTGAAGGCCCAGCAGGGTCAGGGCCCGCCTACGCTGCCAAGACCATTGCCGCCATGCAAAAGCAGATCGACAGCCTTTTTGCCCGAGACGCTCCCCGAAGGTGCAGCAGCAACAGCAGCAATATTCGTGTGGCTCGAGCGGGCTGTCATACAAGGAGGGCATCCTTTCCTTCAGGGGGAAGAAGCTCGAGGACTCTGTTGTGCAGGCCATCTCCCAGAAGCAGGAGCAGGACCAGGTCGAGCATCCACCGACGGTCCAGACGGCTCGCTGGAGGGTGGAGAATCTGCGCAAGAAGGTCGAGAAGCACGAGCAGCAGCAGCGCAATATCGACGAGCGCCGTCAGCAGCTGCCCGAAGAACAGAGCAAACTCCAGGCCACCCTTGACGAGCTCAAGCGGGACTTGGCAGCGGCTGGGGGTGTCTACGCGCGCGCCCACGCCCACGACATCAATGATGTTGCCAGGGTCACGACGGCGGCCTTCGACCCCACGCTGCACAACAATGAACAGGCCAAGCAAACCCTCGCAGTGCTGACTCAGCTGCAGCAGGGGGCGCTTGATCTCAAGACGCGCGCGGCCCGGCCCCCTCTCATTGGCGGTGGTGGCGGCGCTCCTGGCGGTGGCGCCCAGCGTATGGGCAGCGCGAGGATGGGACCGACCTGGCAGCAGCAGATGGAGATGGAGACGGCATCGACAGGGAGCTGTTGGCAGGGGGACAGTTTGATGAGCGCCAAGAAGCCCTCTGACAGGCTGCCGCTGAGCTGCGGGATGCCCAGCCTTCCGACCAGGACGCAGCCAGGCGCAAGTATGCCCAAGCAGTTGCTGCGCTCGGGGTCAAGAAATTGCGACGTCTTTGACGAGCACCAGGCTCTTGACCAGTTCTGTGGCCACAGCGTCGTGGGCGCTGAGTGGGACTTGCTGGGCTTCGCGGTGCCTGCGTTGCCCCCGAGGCTTGCTCGGGCCTTGTCGGGTGCATTCGAGCCAGCCGTTCGGCGCCGTGGGAGCTTGACTCCAACCAGCGCTGCAGGAGGCTCAGGCAGGCTGTCGCTGGCGACGGCGAGCTCAGGCCAGGGCAGGAGGGAGAGGGATTCAGCCCCTCGAAGTCACGCCCTCCTGCCCTCAACCTCGGCAAGTGCTAGCTCTTATGTTATTCTCCGACTGGCCAGAGGTATGCATTCCTTTGGGTCGGGGGCACGGGCGTGCCAGGTCAGTCCGTCTTTTGGGTCATGTTCGTCGACTGGGGCTTCGCGCTGGGGGGGAGGGGGCGAAGAGCCCATGCGGGCGCCCGGGATTAATCCCTCGGAGCGGCGGCCCTCCCCCAGGAGCCCCTCGGCGAGATCGAATTTGTGGTTGAACCGCCTTGCAGTCAGGCGGTCCGTCCTCCCCATGCAGCGCCCGATGCGGTATCGAAGAAGTCGCGGTCAGTGTCCGACAGGTCAGGTAACGCTCGTAGAGTAGCCCTACCTGCTAGTCAAATTCTAGCTGAATCGGTCCACGCACCACCAGCTGATGTGTGCATCCTTGGGATGAATGTCAATTAGTGGACGACGACAGACACTGTTACCAATTGGTCCAGGGACACTGCGGCCAAGAGTAGCGCCAGCCCCTGGGGCTATCGGGATCCCAGGGCAAGTTCCCTATCGTCTTGGATCAGGGGACTCGGTTGAAAGCTGGCGATGAGATTCTTGGAGCTCAGAGTTGGGCGAGGTCGCATGGGTCTATCTTGTCTCTCGGGAAGGCGCTCTCCGCTGGTCTTGGGCCCCTTACAGAGCTCTGGTGGCGTGGGCGTCCTGGTGGATCCCCAGTCTGGATCTCGAACGCTGGCGCTTCTTAGCCTTGGCCGATATGAGGGGCGCATCGTCGGGGGTCTTGTCGACGTCGGGCCCCCCGCGGGCCTCGACTGCGCGCGAGCCTGCATTGTGCAGGGTGACTGGGGCGTCGCGCCCGATGCCTTATCTTTGTCAGGATGGACCGAGCACGTGCACGGTGCCGCGGTCTGTCCCTATGCCCCCCCATGCGCTTGCCATCGCAGCGGAACCAGGGGGGGGGTCAGCAGGAGGCCGAGACTTGGTGATCCATGGTGGTGGGGTGGGGCGGGGGGGGGGGGGGGGGCATTGGATTTTTTCGTAGTGGCTAAGGCGATTGGCAGCTGCGTGCGCGACGTGCAGGTGGTCAGCGACGCTCCACTTTTTCCTCGCAGCCCTGCCGTCTTGCGGATGAGAGACCTCGGCGCGTCCGCAGTCGCGGGCCAGCAGGTGCGTTTCAAACCACTCCGCATGGCGCTGATGGGTTCCCTTCCCGCTGAGAACCCTGTCGAGTGGCCTGGCCCTCTAGGTCGTGGTTTGGAGTGGCTAGCTAAAGAGTGGTTGTCAGAAGCCGAGCGACGCCTCGTCGAGACCCATGGGGCTGACGACTGCAAGGCCTACGTTGGCCGCCCTGCGGGACCAGAGACGAAACGGGTTCCTCTTTCAGCCTTTCTGGAACGCGATGTTCGGGGACGGTTCTCGCCCCGAGCTGCGTCGTGGATTGCGTTCGGGGCGCTGTTGAGAGAAGACCTGGGCCATCTCATCTGGGAACCCAGGGTCCATGGGGAGGCAGCGTCTGGACTCCTGGCACAAACCCATGATTCAAGACGTGGACTTTCGGGGCTGCGAGGTGACTTGGGGCTGTCTCCAGGCGATGGTCGAAGCTGCGACCTTCTCGGGCGCCTGCTAGCAGGGCGGGGGCCCGGGGACTCTGGGCGCCGAGATCTCTCGTCGCCAGAAGTTGGACGCGGCCGAACAATCGACTGAGTGGCGCACCTAGGCCAGGAAAACTGTGCCAGGAGGTGGCAAAGCGGCCCATGCGTTTTCGAAGCTGTGCCAGGAGCTGGGGGCGATGAGGCTCTCGTGGTGGCTGGCCCGGCCGCCGTGCATCAGCTCGTTGCCCAGTGGGTCTCGATGCGGCGCGCGCCTGGTCTTGGACCTCGCCCCGCCGCCCCCCCCCTTGGGAGAGCCCGCGTGTTGAACCCGACCTCGCCCCTCTTCGCTTGGAAGACCTGTTGCGAGTGTGCCGTAAGTGCAGTCCAGGTGCTGGGCTGGGCTGGGACGGTTTTCATCGTGGGTGGGTCCTGCTGTTGCCTGAGAACCGCCGGTTCCGTCTCCTGGAGATTTTGACGTTGTTCGAGGTTGACCCTAGTTCGATCATCGTGGTGTTTTTTGACCAACGTGGTTTTCCTGGACAACCCCGCGGGAGTAGTCGGGCCCATCGGGCTGCTGTGCTTCTCCATGAATCTTTGGAGTGGCTCGAGGCAGCTTCATTCAATCGCTTCGCTCATTCCGCCGGCCCATGTTGTAGCATCGCTGGCACTTGCTTGCGTGCTTGGGGGGGCATTTGGGGGGCCTCCTTTGGCCGCTCGGGGGCCTCTTGGGGGTCACCTGACGGCCTCGCGGGGGCATCTTAGGGCTTCTTGGGCCTCTTGGAGCTTCTGGGATCCTTGGGGGCTTTTGCGGTCTCCTGGGGACCTCGAGGCTTGGAGCGCGAAGTGTCCGTTCTGGTCCCTCGTCGGGGCCCGCTCTCGGAGCCGTCTCGGCGGCTTCTTGGGCCATCTTGGAGGCATCCAGGGCTCCCTTGGGGCCCTCTGGGGCCGTCTGGGAGCGCTCCTGGAGGCCTGATGGTCCGTGTTGGGGCGATCTTGGGACCTTTTGGGCCGTCTTGGAGCGCCGGTGAGCCGACGAGGCCAGAGCGCCACAATTTGTCAGAAACCAAGGGAAAATCATTATTTTTTGCTTCTTGGAGGCTTCTCGGGACGTCTGCTGAAGGCGTCCCGGGGCGTCTCGGGGGCATCTGCGCCGTCTTCAGGCCGTCTGGGCCGTCTTGGAGCGCTCTTGGTTTGAGTCTGTGGGGCCTCCCATTTGTTCGGCACCTCTTTGTGGCGCTTCGGGGGCCTCCAGGGCCGCGCCCTGGATTTCCGGCATCTCTGGCCCGGACCTCCCGGAGACCTCCCGGGACTTGCCCGGGGTGCTTCTCGCCCGGGGGCCCCCGGGGGGCGCCCCGCGCGCGCGAACTAGAATATCGTTAGCCAATTACCGGAGATCTTAGCACGCCTCTGGCCCGTTGGGCCGGCGAAGTGTAAGTCTGGGGGGAGATCGCGCTTGTTCGAGTTCTTCTGGGGCTCTGGGCGGCCCGGGCTGGGCCAGATGCGAGGTGCGAGCGAGCTGGGGGCGCGCTGCAAAGTATCGGGCTTCTCGTCGGCTTCGGCTCTTTTGGATTTGACCAAATTTTATGAGAATGTGGTTCGCGATCGTTCAGTTTCGGCCGCCCAGTGGCTTGGTTTTCCAGTCAGGCTCGCGCGGGGCTGCTGCTGCGCATGCGCAGGCTTCCACGTTCTCCTCTGCGGCGGGGCCGCTCGGAGGTCATCGGCGCGAGCGGCGCGGTGGTCGCTGGCTGCTCTGCGGCCGCCGCGTTTGCCGAGATGTTGTTGTTCGGGCCGCTGTTGCGGGCTCGTGGGCGCGGGTCCCTGCTATATATATATATATATATATATATATATATATATATATATATATGCGTAACGTCGTGGGCGATATCGCGCAACAGACGTGCGGGCCTCCGCTCCAGGCTGCGTCTCGGTTGGCAGGGGCAGTCGAGTCGCTCGTCCAGCCCATTGATTTGCTGCAGCTGTTTGTTGAGTTTCCGACGTGCGCCTACCTCTGCGTCAGAGAGGTGGGCCACCACCTGCGCGAGCTCCGGTCGATGCCCGCGTCGGGCAGAACGGATTCCACAAGGAACTTTGAGGCGACTGCGACCTTGGGGGGAGTGAGGGGGATCAGCGTCCAGAGTGCCAGATTGTCGAAGGCGTCGTCCAGTGCTCGTCGTGTGAAGATCTTGCAGGGTGCTGGGGCTGATGCAACGATGGTGCGCAGAATGGGCCCGACGGCGGTGGCTTCGCGGGGCTCCAGTGTTTCGGGTATAGCGCCGACTCAAATGACAGGGCTTCGCATTTCGGCTGTTTCTTCATTGGGGAGGCTTCCGCGGGGGGCCTCAGTGGGACTCCGAATGTTCGCGTGCGAGCTAGACCCCATGGTGGGCCCGCTTATCGTCTATGTTGGGCATGTGCTGTTCGCGTGGGCTTTGCTGTCTGGGGGGCTGTTCCGAACGCGCAGGCATTAGGCAACGCGATCCAGCATAGTCAGCGCAAGCTGTCTAATATGGGTCACCCCTGGACCCCTGGAGAGCGTGCGCGTCGCCTGCAGACGTTGCGTTGCTAGGCCTCCGTGGCGTCGGCTGGGACTTTAAGGGCAGCTCGCGCGTCGTCTCGGACCTTGGGTTCGAGTTAAACCTTCTGCAGCTGTCCCCGATGCAGATTAGAGAAGTAGGTTAGGCAAGGAGCTATTCGGCAGTCTGATCGGCATGCACTCAGTACTCAGAACGGCCCGCGCGGGCCACCGCGTGTCCCGATTATCTGGAGTGGGATTCTGAAACGAGCCAAAAGCAAGAGTGCAACGTTGACGAAGCATCGCCAAAGGTGTCTCCGAGGCTTAGTTTTAAGAGTGCATTGGCCTCGGGCGAGGCTGTGCTGCCATGGGCTGCGTCCAGCTCACCTCTGTCAACTCTGTCGTGGAGCGCCTGGCGCTCTGTGGCACCGCCAGCGCGCTTGCCCCGTGCCCGCGGCGCTGCGCCGTGACCGAGTAGGACACAGGCTCAAACAATGCGCAAACAGGGCGAAGGGCATCCCAATCCTCAGTGAAAGGTTTGCCCGTGGGATCTTCCCTGGCCCCCAGGTCCTGTTTGTGCTTCCCGAGGTTCAGGGGGGGGGGGTTCGGCGGCGCAACCGCCCCCCTTTGGGTGCGCTCTCAGGATTATTTTTCCTCGACGGGTCGGCCGAGGGGGGGGGGGGGGGGGAACTTGGAAGGTGTGTCTGGTGCGGGCTGGGCAATGTGTTGCGTCGACAGGTTTGGCAACCGCTTACCTGCCTTACATGGAGCTGTGCCTGCGAGCGCCGCCCCTCGCAAGTGAGGACGGGGAGGATTATGTTGTGCATGTGTTGGCCCAGTTCGGCTCCCCCTTTTTTCAGCTGTGTGTGTATATATATATATATATATATTGTCAGTCGACCTTGGGTTCCTTGTCCAACGGGCCTGGGTACTCTGTGGGGCAAGGTGCTCCCACGGGGCATATCTGGGGCCCCATTTGGGCCGCGTTTCGTCAGGGCGGTTTTCAGTGTTTCAAAACCAAGTCCCGCGCGACGGCCACTGACGTGCAGTCTGGGGCGCCCACAGCGTGGGGGGCAGAGTGCGAATCAGCATGCGGATTTTTTTCGCCAAGGCAGGAGTCGACCTGCACGGGCGCACGGATGCCGACATGCATCTGCGGAGAGGGCTCAGGAGCTTGGCGATGGAGGCTGGGAGGTGGGCCGCGCAGCTCGAGGTCACCATGTCTTCCCTGCCTCGCAGGGGCACCGCGGACCTGGTGGCGCCCGCGGCCTCGGCCCCCTTCCGCCCCCCTTCCCTGCCTGCAGCTGCCGTGCCCGCGGCCGCGAGCGCCGACGTCGACCCCCTCAGCCAGCAGACGGCTGAGGGCGGGCGCCCTATGGAGGAGGGGGGGGGGCTGGGGGGCGTGGGCGACGAGCGCGCTCCTGGTGCTCCGCTGCCATGGGCATGCCTTCCTTGGGGCCGAAGTTCTGGGCCCCATCGGGAGCGGCAAGGGCCGAATCCAGTTTTGTGTCAAGTGCGTTCGCTTCAACTCGGGAAGCAGCCCCCCTAGAGGTCTGCCAGGCCTTTGTAGACCCAAGACGGGCGCCGCAGGAGGCCCGAGCGACCAGCCGAGGAGGAGTCGTCAGTCGAAATTCCCCTCGTATGCGAAGGACTTGACAGGGCTTGTCCTGGGCCCCCCACGCGGGCCTCTCTCTCGTCGAGCGTCCGACGCTGGCCGAAGCGCTGAAGTGAGGAGGTCCTGGGGCCCTGCAGGACAGCCCAGTCGGTAAATTCAGCTCCTACGGCGGCTTCGCGTGCAGGGAACAAGTCTTGGACTCTCTCGTGGAAGCCGACCTCGCCTGGGTTCGAGGCCGATGCGAGGCCTTGGCGCGTCCGACGGCGCCCCTTAATGTGGAGACAGACCAGGGCGCGTCCGATTTTGTCTGATCTTGGATCCCTGGCTTTAGGCCCGTTCCCAACCAACTCCTCCTCCTCCTCCTGCTGCTCCTCCTCCTCCTCCTCCTCCTCCTCCTCCTCCTCCTCCTCCTCCTCCTCCTCCAGCGCTGGCGGAACCAGGCGGAAATCCGGCACGGGGCCGACGTTCGGCAAATGGCCAGAACGGGGCCTTCCGAGCGCTCTCCAGAGGACCCATCTGGCCATCCAGATCGGGGGCCCCCAAGTTCGGCGTTCGCTCGGAGGGAGGGAGAGGAGAAGGGGGGGAGGGGGGGAGGAGGTGGGAGACTCGATGCACGTGTGGGAACTTGTTGGTGGCCTCCAGTTGTTGGTGGCTTCCAGAGGCCTCCAGAGACCTCAGGGTACCTCCGTTGGCAGATTTCGTATCCCCGCCCGCCAATCCTAGTCCCCCCCCCGCTTGTTGTCGGCGAGCCTGGAGTGGAAGTGAGAAGGGGCAGGCCTTCTCAGTAGGCGGCGGGGCTTCTGAGAAACCCTCCAGCCTTCTGAGAAGCCATCTCTGTCTTGGAGGAGTGCCCCTTCTCACTTCCCCGCCGGGTTCGCCGCCGACAAACGGTGTGGTGATCACATCTTGTGGTAAGTCAGTGAGGATTCGGGGTGACCGCATGGTTTGGGACTCGGGGCGATCTCCGAGGACGTATCGGGCGACTGGAGCCTCCGAGGTTACAAAACCGCGCGATCAGGTCATTGGGGATCCCGAGGTCACTGCACGGTGTGTTACCACACCGTTTTGTGACCCCAGATCAGAGCACGCCGAAGAAGGATAAACCAGCATAGGCATACATGTCCGGAGGTCCGCACGAATTTCTCGGATCGGCGCTGCCCCCCCCCCCCCTGGGCGCACGGAGCGCGCCAGCGGTGGCGCCGGGGGCGCAGCTACAGGGGTCAGCGCCGATCCAACAATTTCGCGCGGACTTGCGAAAGTTTATGCTAATGCATTTCTTGCTCTTCCTCGGCTGCGTTCGGGGTCGACGAGGGGGCCCCCTAGAGGGCAAGATGACCCCATCAACCATCCCAGAAGGTTGTAGGCTGCATTTGAAAAAGCTGGACGCGTGACGGTCAATCGGGTTCCTTGTTTTTCCCAACCATCCTGCGGTGTTGGGTCCCCGTTTTGAAGAGACAGCGCCCCGCGTCTCCTCTCGTCCTGCTCCTCCCCCTCCTCCCTCTTCCCATCCGCCTCGTCATCGTCATCGTCATCATCAGCATCATCCCACCCATTCCAGCACACCCCTCCCACGGTTCGTGGCCCCATAGTGAGCTCCACCGAAGGGTCCAGTGGCACAGGCCGCATGCGTCACCGCCACCCAGGACAGCGTCTCGTGGCCCCATAGGGAGCTCCACCGAAGGCGGCAGTGGCACAGGCCGCATGCGTCACCTCTACCCAGGACAGCGCTTCGTGGCCCCATAGGGAGCTCCACCGAAGGCTGCAGTGGCACAGGCCGCATGCGTCAACGCCACCCAGGACAGCGTTTCGTGGCCCCATAGGGAGCTCCACCGAAGGCGGCAGTGGCACAGGCCGCATGCGTCACCTCTGCCCAGGACAGCGCTTCGTGGCCCCATAGGGAGCTCCACAGAAGGCTCCAGTGGCACAGGCCGCATGCGTCAGCGCAACCCAGGACAGCGTTTCGTGGCCCCATAAGGGAGCTCCACCGAAGGCTCCAGTGGCACAGGCCGCATGCGTCACCGCCACCCAAGACAGCGTCTCGTGGCCCCATAGGGAGCTCCACCGAAGGCTCCAGTGGCACAGGCCGCGTGCGTCAGCGCCATCCAGGACAGCGCTTCGTGGCCCCATAGAGAGCTCCACCGGAGGCTCCAGTGGCACAGGCCGCATGCGTCACCGCCACCCAGGACTGCGTTTCGTGGCCTCATAGGGAGCTCCACCGATGGCTCCAGTGGCACGGGCCGCGTGCGTCAACGCCACCCAGGACAGCGTTTCGTGGGCACATAGGCAGCTCCACCGAAGCCTCCAATGGCAGGTCCGCACGCGTCAACGCCACCCATGTAGGCACACCCCTCACACGGCTCGTGGCTCCATAGGGAGCTCCACCGAATGCCCCAGTGGCAGGGTCAGCATGCGTCACCGCCACCCATAGCAGTGTTTCGTGGCCCCATAGGGAGCTCCACCGGAGGCTCCACCCAGGACAACGCTTCGTGGCCCCATAGATAGGGAGCTCCACCGGAGGCTCCAGTGGCACCGTTCGCATGCGCCAGCGCCACCCAGGACAGCGTTTCGTTTCGTGGCCCCATAGGGAGCTCCTCCCAAGGCTCCACTGGCACCGTTCGCATGCGTCTCCCTTACCCAGGACAGCGTTTCGTGGCCCCATCGGGAGTCCCACCGAAGGCCCAGTAGCACCGTTCGCATGCGTCTCCCCCGCCCAGGACAGCGCCTCGTGGCCCCATCGGGAGCTCCACCGAAGGCGGCAGTGGCACAGTTCGTATGCGTCTCCCCCACCCAGGACAGCGTTTTGTGGCCCCATAGGGAGCTCCAGCGAAGGCCCCAGTGGCGCAGTTCGCATGCGTCTTCCCCACCCATGACAGCGTTTCGGGGGCCCAGAAAGGCGCTCCACCGAAGGGTACAGTGGCGCAGTTCGCATACGTCTCTGCCACTCAGGACAGCGCTTCGTGGCCCCATCGGGAGCTCCACCGAAGGCTCCAGTGGCGGTGTCCACGCATCCGCGCCACCGATTTCGGCGCACCCCTCGCACGTTTCGTGGCCCCATAGGGTGCCCACCGAAAGCGGTACCCACAATGCGGCACTCGCAGCTGCATATGGTCGGGTCCTTCGTCAGGCTGATGTGTGTCTCGGCGCGTTCGCTTGATCGTCAGTCCGAATATGTTCAGAACAAGCTTCCCGAACGGCACGCGTTCCCTCCCAAACCGACCTTAGGATGGTCAGCTATCAGCTCTTCCCGTGTTAGCCTGTCCCCATCCCTCATCTCTTTCTTCGCTTCTCCGCCCTTCTTCCCTCTTCCCTCCCTTCCGTTTGCCCCTCTCCTTTGCCCCTGTCTTCTTTGTCCTCCTGTGTCTTTCTACGCTTCTCCTCCATTCTCTCGCTTCCGGATCGCCTGATTAGCGACGCGACAGTGCACCTTCCCGTCTGGAGTCCCCTCCTCATGCCTGTTCCACTGCAAGAGGCGCCCCCCCTTGAAAGACCAGCACAGATGGGCCTGCCATTGTGGCGAGGGCCTCGCTGTCAAAAGGGATGTATTTGCATTTTTAGGCGCACAGACAGAAACGCGAAACAAAACTGATTATTCTGTTCAACGGGGTTTCCAGCGATATCCCCCTTTCGAAGGACCGCCCCTTTTCCATGTGCTGCTGCGCAGGACAACACTGGTTGTCATGAAATCGAGGACATCACTACAGACAGCTCCACCTTGTCCTGTATCCGGTTTAAAGTTAACGAAGCCCGAAGCGAAACTTACATTGGGCTTCTGAGGTTAACGAAGTCTGACGCGATAGTTCGCTTTGGAAAGAGCAGTCCTCCATCTGACTCCGCGTTGCATTGAACAACAGATGCGCGCGGCGCAGAGGCGAGAGGCCCATTTTGGAAACGACAAGTACCCAAATTTTGGAATGGCTGCAGGATTTTTTAAATCATGCTCGCGGCGCGAAGACGAGAGTCCCACTTTGAAAAGAAGCCGCACTCCATCCGTGAAGCTACTGCAGTTCGGTAGCGAGTGTACGCCGCGCTAAGGCCAGAGCTCCATTTTGAAAAACACGGCCCACCCTTCACACGTTTTTTTTCGGCGCTAGCGCGACAGCACGGCCCGTCCTGCATCCGTGAAGCTGTTGCGAACTTTTTAAGCGAATGTATGTGGCGCTAAGGCGAGAGCCACATTTGAAGACGACCCCATCCGTCCGTGAAGCTGTTGCACAACATCAAGACGGAAATGCGCGGCGCTGAGCGAGAACACCATCTTGAACACGACCCCCTCCATCAAAGAAGCTGCCTCAAATTTTAAGCGTCAGGATGGTAAGTGGTGGGAAAGTCTCAGGCGAAAA
>CAUYUJ010002947.1:37500-82500 GCA_963575745.1 Prorocentrum cordatum
TCTATGCGGAGCCCGATTTTCTCCAGGCCGACCTCACCCAAGCATCGCCGACGTCGCCAATGCATCGCCGATGCATCGGTGATGCATCGGAGATGCGGCGCGATCATCCGACCCTATCTACTCCGACCCCATCTCTATTCTTGTTTCCTCCTCCAGGCCAGATCTAGACCCCTTCGCGTGGTGAGCGAAAACACGACGGGATTTGTTTTGTTCTTGTCTTTTCGGGCACTGGGGCCCTTCGCAGGGCCCTGGGACCGTTGAAAAGCGAGTCAGTATAAAAAGCCGGTTCTGTGGAATGGGTCGAGACCTCCGGGAGTCCACGGTGTGAGCAAATCACGACGTCGCGAGTCTGTGGTGTCTCCGCCTTTCTTGACGGATGCTCCGAGCTGTAGAATACAGCTGTGCAAGCTAATTAAGTGGCCGCTGATCCTCATCCAGGTTTGCAGTTCTTGGCATTCAGTGCTGCCCGCCCTGCAAGTACAGGGGGAAAGGAGGGAGAAGCAAGCAGATGCCGACAAACGCGCAGGCGAGAGGCCAGGGTTGGTGGGAATAGGCAGACCGCGCACCAAGACAGAGAAATGGAATTGCTGCGGAGCTCCTCCCATGTCGCGGGCGGGCGCGGTTCGCCAGCGATGCTTCAGTTGCATCTTTGGAGCGCGCGCGAATGGCTGTCCGAGTTCCGCGGGGGCGTAGGCAAGGAGTGGTCATGCTGTGGGTGCAGCCGCTAGCTGGCCCCATTCCGCCGCGCGGTTGCGGCGGGCGCACCGGGGGACGGAGCGAGCCGTGGCGCGCAGCGTGAGGCGCGCAGCAGGCTGTGTTCCCCGTGGCCATGTCGGTTAGGCCCCACGATGCCGTCGGCGACCGTTGGTGACATACACATCTCGATGGCTGGCCTGGCGTTGCGCGGTGAAAGCCTTCCGTCAGTTTGGCCCACCGTCGTGATCGTCGCGGCATCTGTTGGAGTTGCCTTGAGACGGGACCACCACCACCGAGCTCACAATACTTCATGGAACTCATCTGGACGATCCAGACTGGCGGACCCCAATGAACTAGGTTATCAAGACTACGATGGCGCGTTGTTCATAGGACAGGCTCGTCACCATGAGTAAAAATGAGACGCGGTATCAAACCTGCCCGTTATCCTTCATTGCGTGCTCACCCGGCACGTATTGACACTCGGGGTGGACAGAGGTTCGACGACGATCATGCCAGAGCCAGCTGCTGGCTTGTGAACTGGTACAGGCAGCCGCGACATAAGGCGAGGGCTCGCGGATCAACTCTTGGGGGGATGCGGCAATTAGACTCTCTCTGGCCGTCAATGCGATTGGACTGGCGCTGAGCGGCGTGGAGTCCAATCTGAACCTGAGGTGGGTTTTGGCCTTCGCATTCGCCCGGCCCCCCTCCTGTCTGCCCGCCTGCCCCGCCGGCCCCGGCATCTCGCCTGCGCGTTCGCCGTCGTCGTCTGCCTGCTTCCTCTTCTCTCTCCTCCACCCCGCCGGGCAGCGTGGCCTGCCCAGAACCAGCGTGGCGGTGCGCAGGCTTGCAAAGCAGGCGTATCTGGATGCGCGACTCGCTCGAAATCATCGGGGGCTCAGCTGGGCCGCCGCCTTGGCCCATATATTCAGGCTTCTAGTCGAACTTTTCGTAGGCTTGGGGGACCACCTTCTCCGAACATGGGCATATCTGTAGGCATCTTGGTGTCATCCATCTGTGCTCCTCCTCCTTCCTCCTCTCCTTCCCCCCTCTTCTTGCTGCCTCTTTCGAACCGGACTGGTGTGGTTCTGGCGCGCAGCCTGATGCCCGCTTAGCCGCGGCGCTGCGGATGCGGCGCGGCGCCGTGCACTAACAAAACAGCAGGGGAGGCGGCGACGCCTGGCTGGCGACGGCAGAGCATCCAGGCTAGACCTGGGGCAGTCATCAGTGACTGAAGCAGAGGAGGGGCAGGAGCGATCTTCACTTAGCTCGCGCCAGGCCAGAGCAGATTTTTCCCCCTCCCGCCGTTTCCCGACACCTCCGGACAGACCGAGGACCCCGCCAAGTTCCAAGGGAGCTCGAAGCTGCCCCCTCCCCCCCTTTCAGTTATGTCGAGCCTTGCCGTTATCGCCTTTTGGTGCCCCAACGTCCCGCGCTGGCACGGGAGACCCCAGAGATCGCGGTAGGACTGCTGAAGAGATCCCCGAGGAGAGTCCATGGTTGCCAGAAAAAAAAGCCCCGAAAAGGTCACGAGGCCCCAAAAGCGGCACTCGGCGCGGACAAGGCGGCCCCGAGCGGGCTCAACAAAGGAGACAGATACCGAGATTTCGAACCTTCCGCTCCGAGATGCCAGAACTGCCCCAGAAGTCGGTGGAACAGACCCATCAGGTGCACATTCTTCGTTCCCGTGAGATTTTTGAAAGGGTTCTGAACTTCTGTTTGGGCATTAACGTGA
Organism: Prorocentrum cordatum; assembly: GCA_963575745.1. Taxonomy (NCBI): domain Eukaryota; class Dinophyceae; order Prorocentrales; family Prorocentraceae; genus Prorocentrum; species Prorocentrum cordatum. The sequence continues at coordinate 39,929 of CAUYUJ010002947.1, forward strand.
CAGAAGGCGCAAATTCCCAGACACGTCGGTTCAAAGAGCCCCCCTGCGTGATTTTCCCCTCCGTTTTTTGCTGCGTTGCTGTTTCCACTGTATAGGGCCACCCTTGAAAACAAAGGACGTCGCGAAACCCCATTTCTTTCACGAGCGTGTTCCACCATCCGCTCTTTTCTTTTACGGGGCATGTCCCTGGTCATCTTTCCTCGGCCTCCCCCCTCCATTTTGGCGCGCGCGGGGGCTTTGAAAGCGGCCCGCGAAACAGCAGGCAGACACTAGATACAACTGGTTATCGATCCAAACGCTGACCGACTTTCCGAAACGGAAATTAGCGCAAACGACGACGGTGGCGACGACGGCGGACGACGCGCGACAGACGAGTGATAACAGCCGCCGGACGCCTTGCAACTCATTTCTTGTTCCCCAGCCTTCCTGTGGTGTTGGGTCATCGTTTTCAAGAGTCAGCGCCGCGCGTCTTCTTCTCCTCTCTTCTTCCCTCCTCCAAACCTTGCCTCTGCCCTCCGCGCGTTAATCTGTTCGGCACACCCCTCGAACGCTTCGTGGCCCCACAGGAAGCTCCACCGACGGCCCCAGTGACAAAATCCACATGCGGTTCCCGGCCCGTCTCGACACCGCTCACGCGCTTCGCGGCCCCATAGGGAGCTCCACCGACGGCCCCAGCAGAAAAAATCCACATGCGGTTCCCCGCCCAGTTTGACACACTGTTTACAAGTTTCGTGGCCCCACAGGGAGCTCCACCGAAGGTCCCAGTAGCAAAGTCCACATGCGTTTCCTCGACCAATTGGGCACACCCTCAAACGTTTCGTGTCCCCATCGGGAGCTCCACCGAAGGCCCCCGTGGCAAAGTTCGCATGCGGTTCCCGCCCATTTCGGCACACCTCTCACACGTTTCGTGTCCCCATCGGGAGCTCCACCGAAGGTCCCAGTGGCAACGTCCACATGCGGTTCCCCGACCATTTCGGCACACCCCTCAACGCGTTTCGTGAACTCACGGGGAACTCCACCGAAGGTCCCAGTGGCAAAGTCCTCATGCGGTTCCTCGCCCATCTCGGCGCACCTCTCACGCGTTTGGCGGCCCAACAGGGAAACCCACCGGCGGCCCCAGTGGCAAAATCCAAATGCGGTTCGAAGCCCTCTCGGCACCCCCCTCGCACGCTTCGTGGCCTCACAGGGAGCTCCACCGAAGGCCCCAGTGGCAAAGTCCACATGCGGTTCCCCTTCCAGTTGGGCAGACCCCTCACACGTTTCGCGGCCTCATAGGTAGTTCCACCGAAGGCCCCAATGGAAAAGTCCACATGCGGTTCCCCGCCCATGTCGGCACACCTCTCATACGGTTCACGGCCCCATCGGGAGCTCTACTGGAAGCCCCAGTGGCAAAGTCCACATGCTGTTCCCCGCCCATTTCGGCACACCACTCACGCGTTTCGTGGCCCCTCTAGGGAGCTCCACCGAAGGTCCCGTTGGCAAAGTTTGCATGCGATTCCCCGCCCACTTGTTCACACCCCTCACACGTTTCGCGGCCCCAGAGGGAGCTCCACCGAAGGCCCCTGTGGCAAAGTCCAGATTCAGTTCCCCGCCCAGTTGGGCACACCCCTCACGTTTCGTGTCCCCATCGGGAGCTCCACCGAAGGTCCCAAGGGCAAAGTTCGCATGCGGTTCCCCGCCATTTCCGGCACCCCTTTTCACACGTTTTGTGGCCCCACAGGGAGATCCACCGAAGGTCACAGTGGCAAAGTCCACATGCGGTTCCCCGCCCATCTCGGCACATCACCCACACGTTTCGGGGCCTCATAGGGAGCTTTACCGAAAGCGGTGCCAACAACGCGGTACTCACAAGTGCATATGGCTGGGCCTTTCGCCTGGACATTTTTCTCTGCTGCTAAGGGTTCGCCTTTCCAGTCTAGCTTAGATTGCGAAACGCGCGCGATGATGAGAGTAATTCTAGGTACAGGTGCATTAATATATGTACATGGGTGTGGACTATATACACCGTACGCGCGTATGAGTGTTTTGTTTTTTGCACACACAATCTGTGGAATTGCATACTGTATTTGTCCACATACACAGTATACAACGTATACGCCGATGCGTATTAAGTAGATGCACGCAATCATACACATAGTATCAGCATACAGAGAGAGAGAGAGAGAGCGAGAGAGAGAGAGAAAGAGAGATAGAGAGAGGGAGAGAGAGAGAGAGAGCGAGAGAGAGAGAGAGAGATACCGAGAGAGAGAGAGAGAGCGAGAAAGCGAAGCATAAAGGGATAATGCTATATACAGAGAGAGAGAGAGAGCGATACAGAGCGAGGTATAATGATAAAGATGGGACGCAATCCATATATATATATAGAGAGAGAGAGAGAGAGAGAGAGAGAGAGAGAGATGATGTGAGAGAGAGGGAGCGAGAGTGAGAAAGCGAAACAGAAAGGGAGAGAGAGAGAGAGAGAGTGATACATATATATAACGATATATATGTATATTTATTTGGAGAGATAGAGAGATATAAACAAAGAGAGAGGAGAGAGAGAGAGAGAGAGAGAGAGAGAGAGAGATAATGAGAGAGAGAAAGAGAGAGAGAGAGAGAGAGAGAGAGAGAGAGAGAGAGAGAGAGAGAGAGCGAGAGAAAGAGAGAGAGAGAGAGAGAGCGAGAGAGCGAAAGAAAAGGAGAGAAAGAGAGGGAGAGAGAACGATCACGAGAGAGAGAGAGAGAGAGAGCGAGAGAGAAAACGAGAGAGAGAGAGAGAGAGAGAGAGAGAAGGAGAGAGATAGAGAGCCAGCGGCCGCCTTCGCTCCGCGGCAGGAGGCCCCTCTCGGCTAACGGCCGCGGGGCGGGTGCGGGCGGCCAGCGCGAAGATCGCCGCGGCGCCGTTGGAGGTCAAGGGCCAAACAAAGAAATAGGCGTGAACCGCCACCATCATCGTCACCACCAGAATCATCATCGTCACCGCCACCATCATCGTCACCAGCATCACCACCAAAAGCTCATCATCTTCACCATCATCATCATCATCATCATTCCGTAGCCACTTTGGCTCAAGGCCAGATGGCGTCTCCTTCACTGCCTTCGCGAGGTAGGCTCCCATTTCAGCAACTCCTCAGCGCGATCCTTTCCATATTCAAGCCCCGGACTGAGCCTCGCTCCCCTGGCACTTCCATATCAAAGCCCAGGAGTGAGCCTCGCGCCCCCGGCACACCGCTCTCGCTGCAGGCCCAACCCAACGCCATCCTCGTCCTTGCCGCCTGCGTGCTCTTCTCCGCCTTTTTCAGTGCCTATCAACAGACCGTCGCCGCCAGTCATCAGTGCGTCTTCGACCCGTCACAATGTCATCTTCTAGCTCGGACGGCTCCCGTGCAACAGGTTCTCGTGTCTCCAGAGGTGGCGGGGTATCAGCGGAAGGAGGTGGTGCTCGACGCAGCGACGCTCGACAAGCCAAACGCCGTGCCCGCCGTGAGGAAGAACGCAGACGCGAACGACGATGCGACGACCGTGACAGAGATTGCGATCGCTCAGACAGACGTGGCCCTCCACAACGACGAGACCCATGGCAAACAGGACGCTCCACTCCAGCCAGTGCCTCGCGACCGGGACGATCCGAAGGATCTGGTGGAACCCGTGACCGTGAGGCCCCTGGATCGGCTCCTCGCTAAGGCGCCGCTCATGATCCCCCAATGGATCAAGATGAAGCCTCTCGCCTCGCTGCCGAACTCGAGCTGGCCCCAGCGTTTCCGACACAAGAACTTCGAGCAGATGCTGCGCCGCCTCCAGCTCCTCCACAGCACGCTGCAGCAGCCACTGCTGAGCGACCCGCCATACCGCGACCACCGCGACAGCAACGCCCAGCAGCTGTTCCCCATGGACCTCCTCCGCAGCTCCCACAGCTTCCTGGAGGACCTGCACCAATCGGACTCTCTGCTGCCATTGAGAGTGTGGTCAATGCGCAGCTTACTATGACCACCCAACAGCTCAGCAACCTCTGCGACACGACCTGGAAACATGTCCAACACGATCTTCGCACAACCGTCGAGCAGTACTACGCCCCGCAACATGCCCGCATTGAGCAAGCAGAACGTGACCTTGGACAAATTCGCCGTCGCCAAGCCGAGCAAGTCTCGCAACAGGAAGACTTTCACCAAGCCGTACGCCGCTTCGAACAAGCAGTCTTTCTTGCAGAAGCACAAATCCCCACCGTCGGCCTCGCCAACCTCGCGGACTACGAGCGCGAACCGAACCGGTGCCTCTTCCAGATCGACCCCCTAGGCAACATCCAGCCTGCTGAAGTACGTCGCGCCTTCGATCCTTGGATACAGGACGCCCAGACCACCGCCGAACGCGTGCAACTACTCGAGGATGCCCCCGCTCGCCGCTTTCACTTACACCTCCGTGGCGGGCCTGAAGTCGCTCGACCCCGTGCACTCGCTCTCGCTCGCGCCTTCATGCTTACCGGTGGCAGATGGCGCACTTTCTCGGCCCCCAACGTCCAGGGTGCCGTTGCGCCGCTCTACGTCTCCGCCGACAAGTCGCCCAAGCAGGTTCGCAAGGAGCTTCAGACCAAGCGCGTCGCGGGCATCCTGGGCGAGGAATGCCCGGACGTCACCTTCAAGACGCTGCGCCAGTCGGGCATCGCACAGTCGGGCGCGATGCCGATCGCGGAGATTCAGCCGCAGGGCCTCCGCGAGCACTCCAAGCTCAAGAACCCTGCGGCAGTCGCATCCATGGGCGTCAACGAGGAGTTGGTCAAGCAGAGGTTCGAGGCCTCGAGCAACTGGGCCCCGTGGGAGGCCACCGAGAAGAGCGCCTCGCTTCAGGTCGTCTCCTGGGACGCGCGTGGGCTCTTCTGCCGCGACCCCCGACGATGCCGCCTCGAGTTTCGGAAGCTGGACAAAGCCATCCGCTCGCGGGCCCTCATCCTTATCCAGGAGTGCCACGGCTCACAGGCTGAGCTGGGGACCATGCTGGCTCGCACTCCCTTCTCGGCCTCCTACCGCGGCTACTTTCAGGGCTGCGAGACTCGGGGCGCCGGCGGCCTCGCCGTCCTCGTGCCTGGTCTCGCGCGTGCGGAGCGGGGGCAGCTTCGCAGCGGTGCTGCTGCTGGCCGCCCCCCGTCCTTCCTCGAGCCCGTCGTCGCGCCTCGCAGCGTCGTCGACGGCCGCCTTCAGCTCGTCGCGCTCGCCAGCCGCAGCGCCGGCCGCGAGATCCGCGTCCTCAACGTGCGCAGCTACGACGGTTGCGACGCCCGGGAGATCGGACTCCGTGAAGAGTGGGCCACCCACGCGTAGCGGTCCAACAGCGACCCGCTCCGCTTCGCCATCCTCGCCGTGGGCGACTTCAACTTCTCAGACAAGCCCTCGCAGTCGCACCTCGTCCCTCAGGCCAGCTGGCGCCGCCGGGCCGTCGAGGGCCGCTTCCAGCAGAACCAGAGCTCCTGGCGCCAGCTCACCCGCTCCGACGTCGTTAGGACCAGCTCCGACACCCCGACCAACTTCTCCAGGCGTCACCAGGTGGGCGCCGCGATCGAAATGGTCTTCGCTGCCATTCCTGCTCCCTTCATCCCGTGCCTGCGCTGCGAGCTCAACGTCGCGCGGGGCTCGTCGGCTCTTTCGGACAGGCGCCTCAGCGACCGCGCCGCCATAATGCTCGCGAGCGAGACTCGCCAGCCGCCGGAGAAGGGCCGGCGCCCAATCCCCGACTTCGTCTTTCGCTCCAAGCAGTGCAAGTCCCTCCTCGCGAAGATGCTCAGCGGGGCAGAGCTGGGCGCCATGGCGGGCCTTGGCCGCTACGACGTCACAGAGCAGATCATGATTCTGGCTGCAGAGCTCGCCCGCAACAAGCTCCAGCGCCTCCCGCTCGGCGCAGGCGACGTGAACGTGCTGGAGAGCAGGTGCCTCGCGCGCAGGGCGATGGCCCGCGCGATTTGGCGCGCCGATCTGCTTGTCGCCCGCCTTTTCGCTGCCGCCGCAGAGCTTGGACAGAGATTCCCGGACGTGTCGGGGCCCTCCCCGCAGCCGCGCGACTCGGCCGAGTCTCGAAACGCCGTCGTCCGCAACAACTAACGCGGTGTGAGCGCGAGCAGCACATTGCGGCCCACCGCGCAGCCCGCGCGAATGACTGGCCGACTCTGGAGGAGCAGTGGCGCATTCAGCGCGCTGCAGCGTCGTGCGGCCGGCGCTTTGGGCGCCCGTTGCAACGCGCCTCTTTCTGCGCGGTGTCGCCGCCAATGAGATTGCGCAAAATCCGCGCGCCATCGGAGGTAGGGCCAATCTGCCCCCGGTGGCCAGAGAGCCGGAGCAAGTGGCCCGCGCGCTGCAGCTCCACGGGGCCCTGCTCTTCTCGGATAAACGCGTCTCCAGGGGCGAAATCGACGCCTTCCTGGGCGGGGTCTCACCAGCTTTCCCTGTCGCTGACCTGCCGATCCCGTCGCCCGCAGCCTTGTTTCAAGCATTCCAGGGGGGTCGGAAGTCAGCGCCTGGCCCAGATCGGCTTCCATATCAAACTTGGATGGTGGTTCCTGCCACCATGGAGCCCCTCTACCCCATCTTCCTTCGCCTCTTCAGCGCCCTTCCTGGCCCTCCCTCCCTCCGAAGGGCGACGCGTCAGGCGATGCTCTCGACTGCCTCTGCGACGCATCGGAGGTCTTGAAGAACTGTGACGCCGAGGCGTTCGCCTCGGCCATCAAATGTCCGCTCACTACGCTAGCGCAGACCAGGGTCCACGAGGCCCAACAGGGTTTCTTACGCGGCCGCATTTTTTCCATAACTTTGCCGTGCTAGACGCGCGAGCGAGAGCGGTCGGATTGCATGAACAGGCCGACTGCCGTCTCCCGCTCTTGGTCGCCTTTGACATCAAAGCAGCGCTCCCAAGCGTGAATCGCACGTGGCTGTTCGCGGTGCTCGAGCGTATGGAGTTACCGCCAGGGCGCCTAGCTGCGATTCGCGGCCTCTACTCGCTTGCGCTCGCCTCGGCGCGTGTTCGCGACGAGGTTGTCCCACTGCTGATGATCAGTTCGGGCATGCAAGGGTGCTCGCTCAGCGGGCCCCCGTGGGCCTTCGGCGTGGATCGCATCATTCGTGCACTGGAGCTGGCGCTCTTGCCTGACCCTCGCGAGGCCTCGATGGGTGGCTGTGCAGATGATCTCGGCGCTGTCCTGGCTAAGGTCACGCGCCTCACCTCAATCTACCCCGCCATCGCCTCGGCCTCGAGCCTCGCCTCGCCCCGCCTGCGCCCCCTCGAATGCGCGAGCGCCCCCTTGCGGGCCCAGTGCGCAGATGATGCAGGGCATGATGTGCGCGCAATGCCGCGCCGGCTGGCCCCGGCATGGCCGTCCTTTCCCATCGCAGGTGCCCCGGCGTCTTCCTGGGCCCCGACGCCGCTGATGACCGGCAATGGGCGGCGCGCATGCAGAAGTGGTGTGTGTGGGGGGGGGGGGGATCCTGAAGACCTCGGCCTCCGATTCTCCTCCTGACTCCTCGCTCCACCTCTGCCAAGTCGCAGGTCTCCCCGCCATAGGCCACGTGTTTTGCCCGCCGCCAAAAGCTTTGCTCGCGAAGGGGCCGCGCTGGATTCACAGGCTCCTCATGCTGCCGCCGAGCTCGATGACGGGCCCCGTTCTTTGGTCGCTGCGCGCGCGGGGGCCTGGCTCGGCCCCGACATCCATTGCCGCCAACTCTGCGGCGACCAGCTGGCGCGCGGCGCGCGCCGCGATTTCCAATTTTCATGCTTGGCACGACGAGCTGTCTGAAGCCTCGTGGTCGGGCACCGCCCTCGTTCGCCGCGTTCGGCAGCTTTGGTCCCCGCCGTTCTGGCGCGACCAGAGCGCCGTGCAATTCCCGCGCGCCCGTCTCGATCCGGTCGCGCTCCCGAAGGTCCCCGCTGGCCCCCGGCGCCCCGCGGCTGCCGAGGCCAATCAAGCGGCCGCCCTCGCCGAGATGCTTCAAAAACGCCCGAAGTGGCAAGCCGTTTGCACTCGCGCCCTCTCCCGATAGCGATGCCTAGACCGCTTTCACCCGCGGCTGCAGAGGCGCGTGAAAGCCTGGTTCCCGACAATTGAGGCCCCGCCCCTGGCCCCTCGCTGGTCCGAGGTGCGAGCGATCCAGGCCAAAACCCGCCCGACCGTCTATTGGCCCGTCCTCAGAACCCTGAACCCTCTCGGGCGGGTGGATCATCGCCCGCAGAATGCGCATCCTGGGCCAGCGGGGGTGCGTCTTTGGGTGCCCCCAGCTCGGTCATCGGTCGTCTGGGTCTCGGTGAGGAGCACGAGTGCACTGGGGAGACCTCGCGGGAGCGCGCAGTTATCTTCCTCGCACTGGCTTTCCTACTTATCCACAAGCTGAGGGTGCGGTCGGTTGGGTCGCCCTATGATTCATCTCACAACGAGCACCTTGAGGTGCTGGCTGCGGCGGGCCGCTCGCTCATGGCCTGAGACAAAGAACGCGTTGCGCGAAACTACGTTCAGGAGGGGAAACACATACTGACACAACGAATCGTCCACTCCCAGGAAAATATGGGAAGATATGGGAAGTGGGGAGGGGGAAACAAAAACCCAGAACATATGGGATAATATTGGGGATCCTTTTATTTGTGTGTATTTATTTGTGTGTCCCAGGGCCCCTTTCATACGTGCGATCATCATCATCATCGCCGCCATCATCATCACCATCGCCATCACCATCACCATCGCCATCACCATCACCATGATCATCAGCTCCATCACCATCAACATCTGCATCAACATCATACTCATCATCATTCGCATCACCATGTCATCACCACCATCAGCATCGCCATCATCATCATAATGTACTCGCCATCGTTACGATCATCATCGGCAGTGCCAGCATCATCGCCATCATCCGCATCATCATCATCACCATAACCATCAGCATCATCATCATCACCACCATCACCGCCACCGCCACCACCATCATCATCAGCAGCATCATCATCATGATCAGTGCCATCTTCGTGGTCGTCGTTGTCCTCCTCCCCACCCTTTCGCACGTCTCCCTTCCCTTCGTCGTCATCGTCCTCCTCTTCTTCTTCTTCTTCTTCTTCTTCTTCTTTCTCCTCCTCCTCTTCCTCGCGACCCGCTTCCTTATCCTTGCGATTCCGCTCATGCTCCTTATCCTGCTCCTCTCATCTTCGAGCGCTGGTTTCGTTTCGATCCGATCGATCCGATCGATCCGATTGGAGATCGGTTCCGGCTGGCCCGATCTGATTCGATTGAGGTGCTCCGTCGATCCGGTGAGGCCCGGTTCTTTCACGGCGTCGTTGTGCACCCTGGCCGCGCGCCGCTGCGGTTTGCCCTTGTGGGCCTCCTGCGCGCCGGCCCAAGAGCTCCTCGCGGGCTTCCCTGGGAGTTCTGCCTGTGTTTCTGCTTGTGCTGTTTTTCGCCCCCCCCCCCCCCGAAGAAGAAATCTGGGACATGGAACGCACCCGCCGCCGCAGATTGAGAATCGAGGGCTACGGGTTTCTACGCCATGCCTTTCCTGGGCCTCCTGGGGGGCCCTTTGGTGGCCACGGCCGGACGCAGCTCGAAACACCTGCCAGGGGGTGGGCCCCGCGAGACCAGTCTTGGGGTCGTCTTGTGCGGGTTTTCTGGCAGGGCCGCAAGGCCCGGGGCGCTCAGCGCGCAGACCGCCGCACTTCAGAGGCATGCAGTCCAGGCTGGGCTCAACCTGGGAAACGAGACCGCCGGCAGATCCCAGACACGGGAGGTGTACCGTCAGGTAGGCCCCCGCACCGTGACAGAATCGCGACGGGAGGCTCTCGGCAATTTGCCGTCCCTGGGGGCCATGTCCGGGTCCTGGGATAGTTAAAGAACCCTTCAGGATGAAAAGCTGGTCCGTGGGAGCGGGTCGAGGCCTCCAGGGGTCCACGTTGCGAAAAAACACGACGCCGGGGGTCTGGGACAGGACCCCAGGGTCTCAACATTGCCTCGGGCGGTATCAACGCTGCCTCTGGCGCCGCCCCCGCGGGCCCGCGACGCGTGTGGAGTTAGACTACCTTGGGGGCTCGTGTGTGTGTGTGTGTGTGTGGAGTTCTTGGTTCGCCTGGCGAGCTTTTAATCAACCATGTGGCTGGTGCCGAGCTTCGTGGAGATCAGATCCGTGGTCGTCTTGCCGTCCAGGGGGAAATCTCGGGGGCCTGTTTGCGGCAGGTTGGCGGCGCGTCGACGCGGCAGCGACCCCAGCGCGGGCGTTCAAGGATGATCGCCGCCAGTGGTGTGGAATCGGTCAATATCGAACGACCCGCGCGATTGGAACGTCGCGATCGCCCCAAACTGGGCGATCCACGCCGAGCGAGGAACCAACGCGAACGTCGGGGCCCCAGACCCTTGCGCTCTCCGCTCTCGCCCCCGCGCGCGCCGCCGCCGTCGAGCGTGTGCTCAACAGCGCCCCGTTTTGCGCGGATGGACGGGCTCGGCGTCGGAGAGCGGAGAGCCGTGGCCCGCAGAGGCGAGAGCGGAGAGCCCGAGTCTTTGGGGTTGGCCCCCTGGCCTGGCCAGGCCGCAGGCCGCGCGTTCCCCCGCAGCTCGGCGGTGAGCCCAGGGGGGAAGCGAGGGGGGGGGGGCAGGCGCGAGGGGGAGGTGAGAGAGGGGGGCAGGCCTCCTCGGAAGGGCGGCGGGGCTTCTCAGAAGCCCTCGCGCCTTCTCCGAGGCCGCCTGCGGCTTCTGAGGAGGCTTGTCAGGCTTCTCAGAAGGCGCGAGGGCGCGAGGGCCCCGCCGCCTCCTGAGAAGGCCCGCCTCCCTCTCCCTTCCCCCCTGGGCGCACCGCCGAAAGGCGCCGACCACAGAATCCCCAGAACGGCGGACATCGCCTGATGTATCGGCCGAAGGCCCATGCCGACTCCACAGGCCAGGTCAGGATGTGGGCCCTGTCGGGTCGGGCGACGGGGGCGTCGGCCTGTTTGCTTCCTGCCGCGGAGCCGCGGCCACAGCAGTCCGTGCTAAAATTGAATCAAACTCCAGCGGAGCGTGGGGTGATCCCCACTTCTGGCACTCTGGCACGGGCGGGTGGCAGCAGCAGTGGGAAAGCAACACTGTTTGCATCGTGATTGTCATCGTCACGTCGTTGCTCATCGAAGGGGGCGGGGGGTACGAACTCCGCCTGCTGCGTGCAGCTGGTTTCGGTCCCGCCGCTGGACGCCTTCCTCGACACTCCGCCGCCCCCAGCGCCGGGAGGCGTGGGAGAAAGCCTGCATGCAGCCGAGTCGCGAACCCGCCCCCCTTTGCCATCCGCCCCCCTGAGCTCAGTGGGCAACGCAAGGGGTGGTGCAACGACATACCACAATTCGTGCACAAGACCACTGGGGGCGACACCAAACATTGGTTGGATCATGCCTGCGATCAAATGCTATGGGACAGCTGGGAGCACGCGTTCTTCGAGCACGCTCAGTGAACGCACTCCGGCTCGCTCCTCAGGGGCCCGCTGGCCAGCCAGCTGGCAGACTCGGCGCGCTCCGCTCCGCTCCCGCTCCGGTGCCCCTGGGCTCAGGGGGCAGGACACCCCGGCCGGGCCAGAAAGGAAGTGGCTTCCCAGGTCTTGCCAGGACCCCCCCCCCCTCGAGGAGAGCCCCCATCCAGGCCCGGATCGCCGTCTCTCCTTCAAGGCAGTTGACGCCGTGTTTTCTGTCGCAGTATGGCCCCCCGAGATCTGGAGCCCTTCCCCGGCGACCGGCTTTTCCCCCCGAGCTGTTTTCTGACGGCTCAGGGGGTCCGCCAAGGGTCCCCAACGGCATCAAATCACCCCAAGCCCTCCATAGTTTTTCTTTGCTGGTCTCTCTCTTACATCGAGAGAGCGTCAGAGTCCTCCTCGATCTGGCCAGGGCCCCCTCGCTCCTCGGGAGCTGGCTCTCTCGCCGCCGCCCCCGCGGCGGTGGTGGACGTCCCCTCCACCCTCCTGGTCCAGGGTTGTTGAAGGTGTCCCTGGCCCACGGTGTCCCCAGCTTTAGCGCAATCTTGGAGCCCTTGTGGCCCTGTGGGCCCCGAGGCCATCTGTCCGAGGCCGGCATTGACCCATAGCCATCTGTCTGAGGCTGGCATTGACCCATAGCCACCGCCTGGGGGATCGATCTTCGGGGACCTCGGCGTGGTGGATATGGATGTATTCAGGTCCCCTGGGGCCAGAAAGTATACACATCCACCGCCCGCTAGGACCGCAGGACGTCAGTTTTACGGGCGGTGGCTATGGATATGTCCCCGCCTCGCAATCCATCTGGGCCTTCCTGCAACTCATGGGGACACCTTGGGCCAGGGACACCGTTCTCCCCGCCAGGGGCGGCCGAGTGCCGGCGGGGGCTGCGAGATGCTCGCCGCGCGACCCGTGCCGCAGGGGCGTCCTGCTGTCCCGCCTCCTCCGCTTGCTACCTCCCTCCGCTGTCTCCTCCCTTCTTCCTCCCTCCTGCCTCCATCCCTCCCTCCCTCCTCCCGCCTTCCCTCCTTCCCTCCCCCCTCCTTCCTCCTCCTCCTCCTCCTCCTCCTCCTCCTTCTCTTCTACAACTACACATACGTTAGCAAACGTGGGCCCCAACCGTAGTGATTCTAGCAACATCTGTTGTGCAGTATATGTTGTGCAATATGTATGGTGCGATCTACGCTGTGCAATACATCTAGCGCAACCTAGGTGGTGCAATCTAGGTTTGCAGTATATATTTAGATTGCGCAGTATATGTGGCGCCATTTGTGTTGTGCAATCTATGTAGTGTGATCCATGTTGTGAGTGATCAGAAAGCGCGCCAGAGCTCCGAATAATCTATGTGCTAAAATATGGTGCAATCTATGTGGTGCAATTGTTTTTTACGCATGATTTGACACATCCCATGCTCTTGCAGCTTCGCTTGGTCCCTGGTCCGGGGGACTGGATGTCTGCGCCAGCTTTGCAATCCCTCATATACCTTGGGCTGAATTCCGCGTTCGCCTCCCTGGATTCCTGCGCCGTGGCCGCGGCAGCTCGGACTTTGCTGTACAAGGACAGCCAGTGCGGTGGCCTCCGAGTTCGCGACCGGGCGCGCCGATGATTAAGAACGACAACGTCCGTCAGACAACGTCTCTCTGCAGACTGTATCGTGGATCCGTTCATGCCCCCCCTCTCAGCTATTGGAGCTGGCGGGCACCGTCGAGGCGGCGGAGCGGGCGCGAAGCCTTGATTCGTCCTTGCTGGACGCGGGCCCGAAGGACGATGAGGGCAGGAGAACATGGCAGCGCCAGGCGCCGACGATCACTAGGCCTTCGGGCAGCCCTGACAGCGCGCACGCCAAGGTCAAGGTAGCCACTTGGTTCATTGATCTCTCCCCACGGCTCTGAACCGACCGGCTGAGTGCAGTTTGCCAGCTGCTGGCGCGTCGGGCCCCTCCCAGATTGTGCGCCGCTTTCGTCTGCACGGCTTTCAACGGATGGTGCACGGCGCGGCGCTTTCAGAGCAGGGTGGCTTGCTGGATTGCCTGCTCGGCCGCGGAGAGGATTCCATCGAGTATTACGCCTTATGTTGTAACTCTTACCATTCGTTCTGCTCGCGCCACGCCGGTTTGGCACGGCCAGCGCCTGCGAACAAACCGGTGTGTTTCCTGAACCTCGGGCCCTCCCGCCGCTCCCGGCGCGGCGAGAATGACGCGGAAAAGGCATTTTTTCGGGCGCTCGCAGTCTTCGTGGTGTACAGAGCCCATGGGCTCCAGGGCTGTAGCGGCCGCCCTTCTTGGCCTGCTGCGGGAAGGCGCCCGAGGTTTACCCGGCCGGCCAATTTACAGCCCTGCCGCGAGCGAGTCATATGTTGGTGCGGTTATAGCCCCCTTGAGGGGAAGCGGATTTGGCGCTCGATCGAAATTGTCTGGCCCCTGGACGGGCATCGGGTGTTGGGTTCGCTGGGGAGGGAGAAGCAAATCCAGCTTTAGAGTCCCTGCTACGCTCCACCCAACGGCGGCCGCGGGTTTCGTAGCCTTCCTTTCTCCCCCTCCTCTACCCTTTGCCGACATGCGTTCCATGTGCGACGTGTTCGAATTCACATGTGACTTAGCTGATTTACTATATCATGTCGTGCAGTGTAATTCGCACTTCGGGCTGGCCCTCGTGGTTACAGGCTTTCGGGCTCTGGCGACTAACCGCCCGAATTTCCGCCCCGATTTTCGGCCACGTTCGCAGGACATACGTTCTATTGACGTCGGTGGTTTCTTTCTCGAGGCTGATTTGGGGCAGACGCGCTTCGCTATGATACGAAGTCGGGCCGTATCTGTATCATTCTGCTCTCCCGCTCCTCCTCGTGTTCCTTCTCTCCCTCCTTTCCCCTGCCATAATGAATGTATAGCTGGTTCGTTGAGGCCGTTTAGTGTGGCTGTGTCGCGCAACAGTGTGGTTGACCAGGGGATGATGCGTTTTAGGGGTCATTCGTATCTTGCGCCATCTGGTTTCTCTCTTCTCCTCCTCCTTTTGTCCTTTTCCTCCTTTTCTCCTTCCCCTCCCCCCCGTAGGTGGTAATGTTGACCCGGCCAGCGCTGCGTGAGGAGCAGAAGTCTCTTTCTCACCACCAGACGTGTTCGTAGGGCGGGCCGGGCGTTTCGCCTGAGATTTCCTGACCATTTATAGTCCAACAGCTTCGCGGATGGAGGGCGGGTGGTATTCAGAATGGTCCTCTCGTCTTAGCGCTGTTCACATTTGGTACAAACGCACTCAACAGTTTCAAGGATGGATGGCGGGCCGTTTCCGCAATCTGGCTTTCGTTGTAGCACCGCGCACGTTCGCTTAAACCAAACACCAGCAGTTTTAAGGATGTGGGGCGGGCATTTTTCAAATTGTGGCTCCCGCCTCAGCGTGCACATTCGTCTTCAAAGTTTGCAACCGCTTCAAGGATGGAGGGCGCGCCGTTTTCACAATGTGGCTCTCGTCTCTTCGCCGCGCGCATACGTTTGAAAAGCTTTCGTCGCTCACATTCGTTTGAACAGTTTGCTACAGTTCAGGGCCAGGAGTGGTGCTCTGACGTCATTCTGGATTGTCAGGACGGAAGAGTCACTTTGATTCGCGGTGGCGAAGTCCCAGGAACGGTGTTCTGTCACGATTTAAGATGTGTCAGGACGCAACAGTCACTTTGATCGTGGCGTGGTTTCGCACGATTGAGGATTCTCAGACGCCTGTATTCCAATGGGGCACCTCTCGCAATGAACATACATTTTTGGGGGACCTTTGAGAAGGGAACTTGGAGGGAAGGGTTTGTTGCAACATCGTTGGTACGTCTTGGGTTTACACTGGTTCTCCTCCTGCCTCTCCTCCTTCTCCCTCTCCTCGCTCGTCCGTCGTCGTCGTCGTTGCCGCCGCCGCCGTCGTCGTCTTCGTCGTCGTCGCCGCCGCCGATCCTTTTTGAGCATTCACGGTCTGTGAGTGCGAGCGTGGTGCTCGCCATTGTGGCGAGCAGGATGGCGAGGGCGACGGTGAGAGCGACGTCGAGGGCGACAATGGCAAAGAACACAGCGACGGCGACGACCGCGGCAGTGGCTGCGGAAGGGCGGCGGCATTCGGAGGGCCACGGCAATCCGAAGGAGCAGTCCTTCAATTGTGTGTTGTGCCTCGAGATCTCGGCGACGCGCGGAGCGTGTTGGCGCGTGGACGGCCTTCTAAGAAGGCAGATGGGGGGCGTCTTGCGAGCCATCCCTCCTCTGATAAGCTTGGCGATATAAGGATTGCATGCGACGTGGCGCCACCAGCCCACTTATTACGCGCTATCCCCCACCTTGGGGATAGCGTGCACTGAGGAAGCCATGGCAGGGGGATAGCGTGCACCGACGAGGACCTCGCAGGGTGATAGCGTGAGCAGAAGGGGCCCCATCGCGGGGGATCGCATCACAGGGACAGCGTGCTTTTCGGAGATCGATATTGCACGCTATCTTTGCAACGCCAGCCATAAGCATTCTCAGAGGCCTCTGCTCTCTTCCAGGAGGCCAGCTGCCGTCTTGGGGGGCTGGCCCCCTTCCCCCCCCCCCCCCCCCCGGATGCACCGCCAGGAGGTGGGGTGCAGCGAGGAGAGGCGGGAGGAGGCTGAGAAGGAGGAGGAGGAGGAGGAGCTGGAGGAGGAGCTGGAGGAGGAGCTGGAGGAGGAACCTGAGGAGGAACAGGAGGAGGAGCCGGATGTCCTCGCCTACAGTAGGTTCGCCTCGTCGATGCGGTGGCGACCCGTCGCGGGTGTTCAGGGTTGAACGCCGCCAGTGGCCCAGAATCGGCCAATATGGAACGATCTGGCGATCGAAACGCCGCCCATTGTTCAGTGTTGAACGATCCGCCTGGTGTCAAAAACCTGCGCTGGGGTCGTCACGACACGAACACGCAACGCAGTACAGGAGCGCAGTCGGACCATTTCAGGCGGGCTGCTCCGCCTTCCCTTCCTCTTCCTGGGCGCACCATACGTGGGTCGTGATAACACTAAGATGATCGCTCTAGCGCTGACAGTGGGTGGATCGAGCACGAAGGATGGGTTCTCAGATCGTGTTTCCAACAATCGTAACCTTGGGGCTCCCACAGCGATCGTAGCCTCAGTGCTCATACGCCCTGCCTGTGGGTGCTCCGATCTTACGCTGGCGTGGGCCCCCAGAGCTCTCGACCTCCCTCGGCGCACCGGCCCCCGAGGGAAACGGGCCCTGAGTTGCTTCGCCGTTTTTGGCCCCCCGGCCTTCCGCGAGGTTTTCGGGAGTGCCGAAAAAACACGGCTCTGGGCGAAAAGATGGTCCTGGAGAAAGCTCCCAGGGCCCAGGGTTCGTTTCCCCAATGGCCCGTTTTTTTTTTTTTTTTTTTTTTTTTTTTTTTTTTTTTTTTTTTTTTTTTTTTTTTTTCTCTCTCTCTCTCTCTCTCATGCGACGGTTTTTAATCGCGTCGACAGATGCCCTGGGTCCTTGCCTCGGGGGCAAGGCCCTGGATTCCGGGCTCATCCTTCCGCCCCAGCGGGGGGCCAGGAGGCCCCCACACACAACCCTGGACGCGAGAGGAGGCCTGCTGGGGCAGCTGGGCCTCGCCAGCCGAGATCAAGTCAGGCTGGTGGCAGCACATCCTCCCCCCAGGGGGGTCGAGGATTGCTGGAGGCAACGGGGCGTCTCTGCTCCAATGTCTTAAGATCCCACGATCACACCATTTCCGTCCGCCGTCCTCCGCCTGCGTGAGGCTGCGACCAAATTGAAGGCCCAGTCCTTCGCAATTCTTACTCAAACGGATTGGAGATCCCGCGTCGTGGCAGTCGATGGTTCGCCTGGGTTTGAGCACCAGCCGGGCGATGTCTTTAATAATTTTCTTGGCTCCGCTCGCCGATTCGTCGCTTTGGGGCGCGCAGGCTTCGCGCCCTCCTGGCTCGTGGCGCCGCGATGGCAGACTCGGAGGCACTGGCCGCGTGCCTGGCGGCGCTCAGCAGCGACCACCCGCACCTCAGGCAGAAGGTTCGGGCTCTGCTGGAGGAGGCCTCGGAGCAGGAGCGAGGGAAGAGGGATGCGGGAGGGGGGAACTTGGAGGAGGGACGGAGGGGCGAGAGGAGGGAGGGGGGACGGAAGAAGGGAGTCAGGGATGAGGGAGGGAGGAGGAACGGAGGGAGGGGGGCAGGAGAGGGGTAGGGACAAGGTAGGCGCGCTCTCGCCACATCCGACATCCCTTCTCTGCTACCCCTCCCACCAATGACTACTCCGCCCGCCCATCTCTACCCCTCCGAGCTATGCCTTCCATTGTCTCTATCCGCCAGCGGATGTCATAATGGACCTGGACCCCCCGAAAGAACCCCATTGTGGCCGGCGCAATCAGAAAATGGGAGCTCGGTACATTGGATGATGTTGATGATGATGCTGATGCTGATGCTGATGCTGATGCTGATGCTGATGATGATGATGGTGATGATGATGATGATGATGATGATGATGATGATGATGATGCTGATGATACTGATGATGATGATGATACTGATGATGATGATGATGATGATGTTGATGATGATGATGATGATGATGATGATGATGATGATGATGATGATGATGCTGATGCTGATGCTGATGCTGATGCTGATGCTGATGCTGATGCTGATACTGATGCGGATGCTGATACTGATGCTGTTGCTGCTGCTGCTGCTGCTGATGATGATGATGATGATGATGAGGAGGAGGAGGAGGAGGAAACGGGTGAGCAAGAAGATGCTCAGCAGCAAGAGGATGAAGACGAGGAAGGAGGAGGACGAGGAGGAACAGCAGGAGCAGGAGCAGGAGGAGCGCGAGGAGCAGGAGGCCCAGGGGAAGGCGGAGGCTTGGAAAGGAGTGGGGCGACAACGACGAGGAAAGACTCGGATCCAGAAGTGAGGCCCGCGCTGTGGCGATAGCGCCATTCGATCCTAACATGAGCCAGCGCTGCAGCGGGAACACCATGGTGAAATCCCGAAAGCGGTCCGATTGGAGCACAGTATTGCGCATCGCCTTTTGAAGCCTTATACGCCAGAGGGCAAGATGCGGGAGAAGTGCTGCGCCGCTCGGGCTGGACCCGGGGAGAGAGGAGAGTAGTATGCATATTGAACAATTGTGGAGGGAGGAGGGAAAAGGGGAAGGAGAAAGGATCGGAGGAGCGAGGAGGAGGGGGGGGGAGTCAGGAAGGATCGAGGGAGGAGGCGAATGAGGGAGGATGAAGATGGATCGGAGGTAACCCTCATCAACTTCCAGCGCCTTCCTCCGTACATCAGAGGCTTACGCCGTTCTGTCGAACTCCAGAAGAAGAGGTATGCTGCTTCCGATGCCGTATGTATTGCTTGCCGCTTCCATTCGTGCTTTCTGTGTGCAGTTGCTTTGCCCTCTTTTGCCATCTTAGAAGGCATCGTGGGCATCTTGGAGGCCGCCACGGGTGGTGGATTTGGATGCTCCGTGGGCCCCAGAGGTGCATTGACGAGCTCGCCCCCCCCGCCTCCCCCCTCGAGTGGGATGTTTGACCCTTGGGAAGGGAAAGGGGGACAGGCAATCATCTTACACGTTTTCTGACGTCCCGCTTCGTTGCAAATCACTTGTCCTCGCCGCCGATCGCACTACTATGCGCGGTAGGGCGACCTGGCTGTTTCGCCTGAGACTTTTCACAACATATGTGGGAGGGCGGGCCCTTTCCAAATTTTGTAGTCGTCTTATCGCCGCGCGCGTTCGTTGAGCGTCTCACGGAGCTTGGCGGATAAGGCACATGACAGTTTTGGAAAGTTGTCCATCGCCTTCGGGCCGCGCGCGTTCGTTGTTCAAAGTTCACAACAGCTACAAGGTTGAAGCACATGTAGTTTTTCAAAATGGGGCTCTCGCTCTGGTGCCGCACACAGTAGTCGTAATGATGTTTAGCGGTCCTACAGGAGGAGCGCATGTCGTTTCACACATGGTGTGTGTGCGTTGTCCCACTCAAGGGCCGGCACATTCGTCTTAACTGTTTCCAGCAGCTGCACGGATGGATGGTGGTGCCTTTTCAAGTGTGGCTCTGCCTTGAGACGCCCTGGTGTTATATACTTGCAGTTCACGTATCCGGCAATGTCGCGGACGTGGGGCAGCTTTTTTATGCAATGCGATTCGCTCGAGATTTCCGCACTTGTTTTGGCTTTGTGATCCTAGAAGTTGTTGAACTTTCGAGCAGGTGCACACATGGAGGGCGGCCCATCTTCAGATCTTGATACCTTCGACGCCACCGTTACGTTCCAGTAATCTGGCGCTTAAAATGTCCACCATATACATGGGCGGACGCCAGCTCCTTTTGAGTATTAAGTTGTCGCCTGGAATCTCCTCGCGCTCCATGATCCCAGGGGCCCCATATTTCAGCGATTGCGTGCAGATGGAACGCTCTCGCTCTGGAGCCATGCGCACTGTGATCAGTACCATGCCAGCTATACGGGCGGAGGGCGATTCCATTTCAGGGTCATGCGACCCACTGAATGTCCAGAGTTGCCAGTATGTGGGCGGAAAACGTATCCATATCCACGGCCTCGCGGGCCGTGCCCTGGGCCGCGACACTGTGGATACAGGGCGTTTTCTCGCGGATGCCCCTGCGAAGGACCGCGCACTCATGCGACCGCGTATCCTCGGGATCTCGCCCCGGAATCCAGACCGCTAAGGCGTGGATGTGGATACGTTCGCCTTTCGTGACCATAGGTTGACCCAAATGTGCCCCCAGCTTCCGGTGCCATTCTGGAGCCCAACAGGTCCCCATGTGGGCCTCGTGATGGGTGCTCTGGATGCGGCCTCTGCCTCCCTGGAGCCTCCCTGGTCCTGGGCACACCCTGGGTCGAGGGCACCTCGGGCAGCACCCGCAGATGCTGTAACGGGTCATAGTGGTCGTTGTGGTGGTGGTGATGGTGGTCGTCGCTGTCATCGTCGGCGTCGTCGTCGTCGTCTTCGTCGTCGTCGTCGTCGTCGTCGGCGTCGTCGTCGTCGTCGTCGTTTTCGTCGTCGTCGTCGTGTGCGAGCTGCTTCGTCTCTGCCTGGGGTCCCTTAGTCTGTCCGGCGGGTGCGCGCCGCAGTGGGAAGACTGCGAGAAGAGGGGGCCAGATACGTGCGCGTGTGCGTGTTGCCGTATTCCAGTGGTGTCGCTGGGTTACTCTGGTCTTTATCCTCCCCAGGGTCCTCCATCTCCTCCTCGCCCTCCTTCTCCTCCTCCTCCTCCTCCTCCTCCTCCTCCTCCTCCTCCTCCTCCCCCATTGTGCTGTACTTCTTCTCCTCCCCCACAACTAAACAGTATAAACACTACTCTCCTCTTTCCTCTGCAGTTGTCTAGAAGATGGCGGGCCCTCTCCGCGTTCTGGTTTTGACACAAGATTTGATCACTGGATTTGTCTTGCGTTTTACCTTTGTCATTGTTATTGTGATTCTGTTTAGTTCCCTACCTAGGCTCTGCCTAGAAGGGTTCTTACTCTCTAGCTTAAAGGGGCCGGGCAGTGGAAAGCGCCCCGGGCGGTTCCCCCAGTCCCCGCCCCACGGTTCCCCCAGTCGCGCCCCCTTAGCTTGGCTTAGCTTATCTCGTCTTAGCTTAGCTTGGCTTAGCTTAGCTTGGCTTAGCTTAGCTTAGCTTAGCTTGGCTTACCTTAGCTTAGCTTAGCTTAGCTTAGCTTAGCATAGCCTAGCTTAGCTTAGCCTAATGTAGCTTAGCTTAGCGTAGCATAGCATAGCATGGCATATCATAGCACAGCATAACATAACATAGCACAGTATTGCATAGCATAGCTTAGCATAGCTTAGCATAGCGCCCCCTTAGCTTGGCTTAGCTTATCTCGTCTTAGCTTAGCTTGGCTTATTTTACTTAGCTTTAGCTTAGCTTGGGCTTAACATTAGCTTAGCTTTGGCGTAGCTTTTGCTTAGCTTTAACCTAGCTTCAACTTAGCTGTAGCTTAGCTTTAGCTTAGCTTTAGCTTAGCGTCAGCTTAGCTTCAGCTTAGCTTTAGCTTAGCTTTAGCTTAGCTTTACTTTAGCTTCAGCTTAGCTTTAGCTTAGCTTCAGCTTAGCTTTAGTTTAGCTTTAGTTCAGCTTTAGCTTGGCTTTGACGTTAGCTTAGCTTTAGCTTAGCTTTAGCTTAGCTTTAGCTTAGATTTTCAGTTAGTAATGCTGCTTTCCTAGGGGCTCCAACTCCTAGGTAGGGTCGCACTGGGATAATTTTGTGTTGTTTTTTCCCAACCCTCCTGCGTTGGGTACTTGTTTTGAATAGAGCACTGCGGTCTCCACCTTCCTTCCTTCCTTCCTTCCTTCATTCCTTCCTTCCTTCCCGCCTCCCGCCCCCACCTTCCTTCCTTCCTTCCTTCCTTCCTTCCTTCCTTCCTTCCTTCCTTCCTTCCTTCCTTCCTTCCTTCCTTCCTTCCTTCCCGCCTCCCGCCCCCTCCCGCCTCCTCCTCTCTTCTCTGGGGGGCTGCGATCTGCGAAACTGTCGCCACTTTCGAGGGCTGCTGGGGTGGCCAGCGGAGTGACGCCCTACGGGGATTCAGATTAGACCTCGCCATCCCTGGGGGGCTGCGATCTGTGAAACTGTCGCCACTTTCGAGGCTGCTGGGGGGCCCAGCGGAGTGACGCCCTACGGGGATTCAGATTAGACCTCGCCATCCCTGGGGGGCTGCGATCTGTGAAACTGTCGCCACTTTCGAGGCTGCTGGGGGGCCCAGCGGAGTGACGCCCTACGGGGATTCAGATTAGACCTCGCCATCCCTGGGGGGCTGCGATCTGTGAAACTGTCGCCACTTTCGAGGCTGCTGGGGGGCCCAGCGGAGTGACGCCCTACGGGGATTCAGATTAGACCTCGCCATCCCTGGGGGGCTGCGATCTGTGAAACTGTCGCCACTTTCGAGGCTGCTGGGGGGCCCAGCGGAGTGACGCCCTACGGGGATTCAGATTAGACCTCGCCATCCCTGGGGGGCTGCGATCTGTGAAACTGTCGCCACTTTCGAGGCTGCTGGGGGGCCCAGCGGAGTGACGCCCTACGGGGATTCAGATTAGACCTCGCCATCCCTGGGGGGCTGCGATCTGTGAAACTGTCGCCACTTTCGAGGCTGCTGGGGGGCCCAGCGGAGTGACGCCCTACGGGGATTCAGATTAGACCTCGCCATCCCTGGGGGGCTGCGATCTGTGAAACTGTCGCCACTTTCGAGGGCTGCGTGGGGGGCCCAGCGGAGTGACGCCCTACGGGGACTCAGATTAGACCTCGCCATCCCTGGGGGGCTGTGATCCGTGAAACTGTCGCCACTTTCGAAGGCTGCTGGGGGGCCAGCGGAGTGACGTCCTACGGGGACTCAGATTAGACCTCGCAGGCGCTGGGGGGCTACGATCTGTGAAACTGTCGCCACTTTCGAGGGCTTCTGGGGGGCCCAGCACAGTGGGCACCCACGGCGGATTCAAATGGGACCTCGCCATCCCTGGGGGGCTGCGATCTGTGAAACTGTCGCCACTTTCGAGGCCTGCTGGGGGGCCCAGCACAGTGGGCACCCACGGCGGATTCAAATGGGACCTCGCCATCCCTGGGGGGCTGCGATCTGTGAAACTGTCGCCACTTTCGAGGCCTGCTGGGGGGCCCAGCACAGTGGGTACCACGGCGGATTCAAATGGGACCTCGCCATCCCTGGGGGGCTGCGATCTGTGAAACTGTCGCCACTTTCGAGGCCTGCTGGGGGGCCCAGCACAGTGGGTACCACGGCGGATTCAAATTAGACCTCGCCATCCCTGGGGGGCTGCGATCTGTGAAACTGTCGCCACTTTCGAGGCTGCTGGGGGGCCCAGCACAGTGACGCCCACGGCGGATTCAGATTAGACCTCGCCATCCCTGGGGGGCTGCGATCTGTGAAACTGTCGCCACTTTCGAGGCTGCTGGGGGGCCCAGCGGAGTGACGACGGGGATTCAGATTAGACCTCGCCATCCCTGGGGGGCTGCGATCTGTGAAACTGTCGCCACTTTCGAGGCTGCTGGGGGGCCCGGAGTGACGCCCTACGGGGATTCAGATTAGACCTCGCCATCCCTGGGGGGCTGCGATCTGTGAAACTGTCGCCACTTTCGAGGGCTGCTGGGGGGCCCAGCACAGTGGGTACCCATGGCGGATTCAAATGGGACCTCGCCATCCCTGGGGAGCTGCGATCTGTGAAACTGTCGCCACTTTCGAGGGCTGCTGGGGGGCCCAGCACAGTGGGTACTCACGGTTGATTCAAATTAGACCTCACCATCCCTGGGGGGCTGCGATCTGTGAAACTGCAGCCACTTTCGAGGCTGCTGGGGGGGCCAGCACAGTGGGTACTCACGGCGGATTCAAAGGCTGCTGGGGGCTGCGATCTGTGAAACTGTCGCCACTTTCGAGGGCTGCTGAGGGGCCCAACACAGTGGGTACTCACCGCAGACTCAAATGGGACCTCGCCATCCCTGGGGGGCTGCGATCTGTGAAACTGTCGCCGCTTTCGAGAGCTGCTGAGGGGCCCAGCACAGTGGGTACTCACCGCAGACTCAAATGGGACCTCGCCATCCCTGGGGGCTGCGATCTGTGAAACTGTCGCCGCTTTCGAGAGCTGCTGAGGCCCAGCACAGTGGGTACTCACCGCAGACTCAAATGGGACCTCGCCATCCCTGGGGGACTGCGATCTGTGAAACTGTCGCCACTTTCGAGGGCTGCTGAGGGGCCCAGCACAGTGGGCTTCCCGCACGTCTTTCTCCTGCTCTTCGCTCCCGTCTCCCCATGTCCTCTTCGAGCCTGTAGCTGTTGCCCTTCTTTCTTGTATGGTTCTCCTGCGCATCATGCCATAGGCGCGTGTCCCAAGTAGCTTACATATCAAACAACGGATCCTGCAATTTGATTGTCCATGCAAGTTTCGGTCAACTCCTCGTTTCCCATGGTACAAATGGGTTGGGTACGTCACAGGGTAATGTTGCTTTTAGAATATCTGTATTTTCGGTGTTTCAGAATGGCGTTCTCGCCCCAGTGCGGGCCGCTTTTATGGATCCGAGTCCTCATTTTTACGCCCCCTTATTTTTCCTCCTCCGCCTTCCCCTGGTCCTCCTGCTCCTCCCGCTCCTTCAACTCCAGTTCCTGCTGCTGCTGCTGCTGCTGCTCGTCCTCGTCATTGTCATCCCGCTCATCCTCCTGCTCACCCGCCACCTTCTCCTCCTCCTGCTCCTCCTCCTCCTTCTGTGCACGCTGCTTTCCATTTCCTGATTGCGCATAAGACGACGACGAGGACGAGGACGAGGACGAGGACGGATGTTGGGTCGACGGACTTCAACTATCCACATCACCTGGCTGGGCCGATCGTGGTCCCAGAATCGGTGCGCACGCCCTCCTGTCCGAGCCAGGAGGGCGCATATCTTGAGATTCGACATGGCGACAAATATGCAACATCGCGCGACAAATCACGACTGGAGCCCGAGACCCAATCGTTCTGCGGCGTTTCTCCAGCCAGATCGATTTTTGAGGCTCCCGGGGCCCGAATCCGTCGGCTGAAAACGCTCGGTGTGAACAAAGAATCGACGCCCAGGTTCTTGATACATCGGTGAGGTGGATCCCCAGACATGCGGCGCTTCGACTCCTTCCCCAGGCCCGGCTTCTCGCCACGAGGGGTCTCTTGACGGCCCCGAGGCCCGAAGCCGTCCCCCAGGAGCCACATCTGGCGAGAAGCTGGCCGCTCCGATTTTTTAATGGCGCTGGATGCTCAGCGGGCCTACACCAGGATGAGGACACATCGTTCCAGAGCGTTCCGGAACGCTCTCATGGCGCCATGGAGCGCACTGGAACGACCGCGGCGCCCGATGCATCTTCCAGACCCGCTGGCTCCCAGAGATTCCCGACTAGTTCTCCTCGGGGTTTGTCCATCTCAGGGTGCCTCGAGGTGGAACGTCCCTGGCGGTCATAGTCGTAGCGCTGCCCTGCCTCGTGTCGTGTGTCTGCGTGAGGGTTTCCCCGTCGCAGGGGGTGATGCCTTTGTGACGCTCGGCGTCTGTAGCCACCGTGATGCGTGCCTCCCTGGGGTTTTGCGAGTGCCGTGCTTCTCTGGAGAATTTGAACACTGGTGTTCGGAGCCCGAGGCCGCCTGCGCACTCCCCCTGGGGAAGGCTCTCCACGCCTGAGGCCTCCTCCCGCGTTCTCCCTCTGCGGCCGCCCTCTTCTTTTCCACTTGCCTGGTGTGCCTCTGCCCGGCGCGGCCCGCCGGCTGACCGACCGCGTTGGCGTCCGCCCTCGCCGCTGACCCAAACCGAGAGCCTCGTTGGAGGAGACGTCGATGCCCCCCCGGGGATGGGGAGGAGCGCCGGCCGCGCCCCGGCGCGGCGGCGGGCCCGGCGCCCGCGCCCGCGGCGGCAGACTTGGCGCCGGAGCTCGGCTCCCCACGGCCTGGCGCCAGGGAGGCCCTCGCGCCGGCGGCCGAAGGATCGAGGGGGGTCGAACTTGGACCCTCGAGGGTCGGCTACGCGTGAGCATGGCCGTTCGTCGGAATGACCTTTGCTGCGGGCCTATCGGTGTCCCCCCAGCCTTGGCTTGCGCGCTTGGATTTGGCCTCCGCGCGGCCCCCTGAAACCGAGCACCAAAGGTCACTCCTGCCCAGTGTCACTCTAGCATGTAGCCGTGGGGAGTCGACGGATCGAGAGTTGGCGAGGGGGGTCGAGGGGTCGAGGGTGGTGGATCGAGGGTTGTGGAGCGCTCTTGGTCCTTCCTCGGCCCTCCAGGGGCCTCCAGGACTCTGCATGGGGACCTCCGTGGGGGCCTCCGGAGGCCTTTGGAAAACCAGAGGGAGAGAGAGAGAGAGAGAGAGAGGAATGACCCCGCTCGCACAAACAAGAGGGGGCCCAGGGTTCTTTTCTTGCCTTTTCGGCCTCCAGGGAGCACCCGGTGCCCCCGGGGCGCGTGGCCGTCGGAAAGCTGCCCAGGATGACAGCACACAGTCAACACAGAGGGTCACCACTACAGGGGGTCTCCACCTCCACTTGAGGAGTCT
Source organism: Prorocentrum cordatum (assembly GCA_963575745.1). Taxonomy (NCBI): domain Eukaryota; class Dinophyceae; order Prorocentrales; family Prorocentraceae; genus Prorocentrum; species Prorocentrum cordatum. The sequence goes on from CAUYUJ010002947.1 coordinate 66,332, forward strand.
TGCCCGGGTCCAGGGCCATGCCGATTTTCGTAGTCATGGCTTAGTTCCCTGATTCGTGGGCCACATTCCTCACCCCCCTCGACCGCTCGCCCTGTCACGGGTAGCTTCTTTTGTTATCGTCTGTCTGTCCAGAGTGGCAGGATTTGTCCGCCCAGGCCGGCGCTTATAGCTAGCAGCAAGAGACTCGTGGCAGCACCATTGGAACCTCGCGGTTGTTTCTAGCCCTCAAGAAACCTCTCTACCTGAGGAGAGGGAGGAGGACCCCGTAGGACGTAGGACACCCCCTCGCCCAGAATTGCCCAAATCGCTCAAAGCAATGAGAAAACAAGATGCTCGCCCCCCCCCCCCCCCTCGAGCGTCGATCCTAAATAGAAGGTGGCAACGTTTCGTGCTGAGCCCCTCTCGGCGCTGTCTGGAAGAGGGCCGAACCCAGACCTCGAGGATTTAGAATGAAGGCTCGAGGGTGTTTCTGTGTGTATATAGATATTTGTGTTTGTATGTATATGTGCATATGTGTATGTTCATGCATATGTATCTGCATCTGCATATGTACATGTATATGTGTACGTATTGTTGGTTTCATACGTGTATATACACGCCTATGCACATGAATTCATTTGTATTTTTATGTGTTAATGCGTAAGCTTGCTCGTGCATGCAGACGTATGGTATATGTGCATGTAGGCGTATCCGTGTACGTGATTATGTTTATGCGTATGTGTACGTATGTGTAGCTGTGTGTATGTATACATGTGTGCGTTTTGCATGTATGCATGTATTTATGTATGCATGTATGAATGTTTGCATGCATGCATGCAGGCATATCGGCACGTAGTCGTGCATGTGAGTATGTATGCATGCATGTAGACATGCATGTGTGTGTATACATAGATATATAATATCTACATGTAACAACAGCACCATACACACACCCACACACATACATACACACATATATATATATATACACATATATATGTATATATTATATATATGTAGACCGTTGTTTTGTGGTTGCTAGTGCTTCTTGCTAGGTGATCGTATGGGTTGTTTGTGTCTTGGCAGATGTCCAGGCACATCTGGAGACCTCCGAAGAGATTTGACGACTCGGCAACATTTGGCCCAGATTTTGCGTTCGCCACTGACAGCTTCCAGGGGCCCTTCACGCCAGGCCATGGGGCCAGCAGGCAGAGACTCGGGAAGGACAGCTGGTCCAGGGACTGGGATCGAGATTTTTTGGGCCCCACGGCACGACAACAATGTGACGTAAGTGGCAGCAATTCCCGTTCATATCGGGTAGGACTCGCTGCCAGTTTCAGGGCGGTCGTGATCCACTTCGTGGCGACCTCCGCGGCCAGGACTTATGCGCATCCACCACCCAGGGATCGCTGCCCCACGACCCCAGAAGGTGGTGGATGCGGAAAGTTTCGGCCACTGGGGGTTCCCAACGGTGTCCGTATCCACCGCCTCTGGCTTGGCATCGCTCGGACGTGTGCGTTTGTCTCGGCGGAGCTACCGCCAGAAAAACAAACTGGACCATCTTGGAGCATCTTGGACGAGCTTGAGAACAAAAGACGCACGAAACCAATCAACGCACGGGTAACAGACGTCCGAACGATGCCAAGCTGGCGTTCCTGGGGCATCGGCTTCCGGGGCGGTGGATGTGCACGAGCTCCGGCCTTGAATGTCTGCCGGCCATCCCGCAGCAGTCGCTGCCAACCTCGGACGGGCTTTACCGTCGGGCGGCGTCCCCAGGGATGCCGCCCCTGCACCGGGCAAGGCAATGAGGCCCAGGAGCCGCTTTTCTCAGGACCTGCCTCGCTCGTGCAACACACATCCGGCAGCCCAGACGCTGGAACAGAGACCACTTTGGGCTCACGAGAGGCTCTGGGTTTTGGGCGGTTGCTCACATCTACGTCGGGGAGCCTGTTCGTAGCCGAGGCTAGAAGTGGCCACAAAAGCCTCTTCGTTCCTGATTCAGCGTTCCTTGTGGTAGCGCGATGACGGTGGACCCGCTGGCTCCGTAGACCCCAACGCCATATTTTTTGGCACAGCTTGCCCCCCCGGAGTTCTCGACCCATCTCTGGGACCAGTCTTTCCTCCTGCTCTGTTTTTTGACGGTCCCGGGGGCTCCTCACGACGGAAGCTTGTCTGGGTGCTTCCCCCGCCCTTTTGCGAGTTTTTTTTTGTTTTTTTTTGTTTTTGTTTTTTTTGTTCTCTCTCCCCCCCTGGGCAATTACGCGCGTTGTGCCCCCCCCTTCGACCCGCTCCTCCTCTCCCCCCCACGTAATGTGACGCTCCTCCCCCCTCCCCAGTGCGTCCCCAACCCCAACACTGACGCAGTGCGTCCGGCACCACAGTCTGTCACGGTGGGGGGCGGGTGCGTTATGTTGTGCCCCCCCCCCCCCCCGCCCCCTCCCTCCCCCATAGCGCCGCGATGAAAAAGAGCTCTCCTTCTCCCCCTTCTCCCCCTTCCCCCCTCCCCTAGCTGCTGGCCGACGCCCCCCTGGGGCCTCCCCGAAGGCCCTGGGGCCGGCGTGCCAGCGCCCTCGCCCTGGGACGCCTGCGAGCAGCGCCTGCGGGCCGTGCGCGACGACCCGCGCAGCGCGCGACTGAGGCGTCGCGCGTCGCGGCAGGGCCAGACTTCCGCCCCGAGACCCCCCTCGCGTCGGGAACAACAGAAACCGACGGGAGTTTTTGTTTTACCAATTTTGGGTGTCTTGGAGCCCTCGCAAGGCCCTGGGGCTGTCAAAAAGCAGCTCGGGATGAAGAACTGGTCTCGGGGAATGGATCGAGATCTCTGGGGGTCCACGGTTCAGAAAAATAAAACGTCGGGGGTCTGGGTTCCTTGTTCTTCCAGTGCAATCACGGGGGTGGGTTGGTAGTTTGTCTCGGCCTCCTAGATCGGGTCGGAGTAGTTAGACGGGGTCGGAGGATCGCGCCGCATCGCCGATGCATCGGCGATGCGGCGCGGTGTGGAGCCCGATTTTCTCCACGCCGACGCCGACGATGCATCGCCGAATGTCGCCTGCGCATCGCCGATGCATCGGCGATGTGCCGCGATCCTCCGACCCCATCTGCTCGAACCTTATTTGGGAGGCCTCTAGTTTGGGGATCGCTCCTCCCCCTTCCACCTCCTTCCTCCTCCTCCTCCCCCTCCTTCACCTGTCCTTCTCCCTCTCCTCCTCCTCCTCCATCACTTTCGCTCTTTCTGCTTGTGCTTGTGCTTGTGCTACTGCTTCTGCCTATGCTTCTTCTCCTCCTCCTCCTCCTCCTCCTCCTCCTCCTCCTCCTCAGTTTCATTCACTCCTCCTGAGGGTTAGGAGGCAGCCTGACTGCATTGGATCCTTCGGGTTCCGAACTTTGAGGTCTTTGGGCGTTGCTCGCTCTTCTCTGGGCATCCTGGGAATTCCTCGTCGCCACGGCTGGGTCGCCCTCGGACTTCTCGGCCAAGCGCAGGAGATCTGGTCGTTGCAATTCATTCACGCTGGGCAGTGTCGCCCGGTTTTGGGCACCAGGACCCTCACGGATCGAATCGATCGATCCGGGCTGGCAAATTTGTGGATGTCGGATCTTAGGGTACGGGGTTCGCCAGCTCCTTGTGAGAATCTTGATTTTCGAGGATCGAGGAGGTGCTTGGACGATTGTGGTCCGTTTCTTCGGGTTGTGGGACGGTTTGGGGAGTTCCTGAGGGGTCCTTTTCGAGGGGGCTGCGACCCCCCCTTGGTGGTGGGCCGCCTTGGCTTTTCCCCAGAGGCGGAACGCGTCTGGGAAGGACACGCGCCCGCTGCGCAAGCGCCTCGGCGGCCTCAGCACCGAGGCTCTCGCGAGTCAGAGTCAGGGTGCTCGTTGCCCTCGGCGCCCCCTGAGATCCTGACGTCTCATTTTTTTTCGCAACGTTTCGGGGCCCGGGGCCCTCACGTGTCGATCCTAGTAGAACATGCAGCAGAAAGGTCGGGTTTGGGATGGCGCCACGGCGGGAGCCTGCATAGCATCCGGGTGAGCAGTCCACCACTCACGCTGCTGGGACAAAAGTTGCTCGCTTTCTTGTGGATGACATCCCAACCAGGCCGGGTTGGGGGTTCCAGTGGTGATTCTTCGCGCTGGTGCAATTCTGTCACGACGTCGGGCATCTCAGGGATGCTGCTCGGCGGGGGCTTCGCGCGCAAGTCAGAGTCGGGGGTTTCGTTCTTCTCGCGTCGTGGCCCCAGGCGTGCTCGCGTCGCGAGTAAGAGAAGGAAACTTGTATTGACGGAGAATCGATTCCTGAATACATTGTAGGAAAGTCTCAGGCGAAACGGCTGCCCGAGACCCCTGTGGGACTCTTCTGTGGCTCGTTCCAGCAACTGTTACAACTCTCTAGCGAAACGCTACTCGGGAATCACGACGGGAGGGTTTTGGCCTGGGCCCTCGCCAGGCCACATGACGTCAAAAGCAGCGCGGGATGAGAAACCAGTTGTGGGGAAAGCGTCGGGTTTTCCGGGGCCTCGTATGGAACAATTCTGACATCCCATGTTCAGGCTTGGCGTCGTCAATCCGTTTCTAAAGGCTCCACGACTGTCGAGCATCGACCCGGGACGGCAAGCTGGCTGGGATGGACCCCAAGCGGGATCGTGGGACCGATTCTAAGAGGATTTTGCTGGGGAGGCCAAGGGGATGAAGGCACAACAGCGCCGACGCCTTCTCCTCGCCTTCTGGCCCTTCTGGGCGTCTGGGGGGTCCTCTACGCCACGGACAGATTCGCCTCGAGTTCCTGGGTCGGCACCCGCCCGGGGAGTAGCGGTATCGTCCGCAGAGGGTATCTTCACTCCAACACCGTGCCTGGCCAGCGCCGTCCTGGGCCTTGAGATGGTGTGTCGACCCTCGTGGCCGAGGCCAGGAGGGCGTATATGCCACGCCAGGGCCAAGGATGGCCCTGGCCAGGCACACTGGTGGTGTGTTCGGTGCCTCAGGAACGTGCCGTTTCGCTATCGGAGGCCTATCGCCGACCTGACGGCGTCGCCGATTCCAGGCCGATGCCCCCCTCCACCCTGAGCAAGCCTCCCCCCCAAGACAAGCGAAGTCGTGTTTTGTTCGCAGCGCGGACTCCCGGAGGCCTAGACCCCTTCCCTAGGACCAGTTTTTAATCCTGGGTAGCTTTTAGACGGTCCCGGGGCCTGGTGAGGGCCCCCAGGGGCCGTAAACGGCAATATGAGTATTGCGTTCTTCGTTGTAGTTCCCAACCATCCTGTGGTGTTGGGTCCTCGTTTTGAAGAGACGGTGCCCCGCGTCCTCCTCTCCTCTCCTCTCCTCCTCCTCCCCCCTCCTCCCTCCACCCGTCATCATCATCATCGTCATCATCATCACCATCATCGTCGTCATCGTCATCGTCATCATCGTCGTCGTCATCATCGTCATCATCGTCATCATCACCATCATCGCCATCATCATCGCCGTTATCGCCACCATCATCATCATTGTCATCCTCCTCCTCCTCATCATCATCAGCATCATCATCATAATCATCATCATCATCATTCATCATCATCCATCCGCATCACCATCACCATTCCATCACCATCATCATCATCATCATCATCATCATCATCATCATCATCATCATCATCATCATCATCATCATCATCATCATCATCATCATCATCATCATCATCATCAGCATGCGTCCCCTGCACCCATTTCGGCACACCCCTCACACGTTTCGTGGCCCCAAAGGGAGCTCCACCGAAGGCCCCAGTGGCTGCGCTCGCATGCGGTTCCACCCCCCTTTTCGGCACACCCCTCACACGTTTCGTGGCCCCACAGGGAGCTCCACCGAACGCCCCAGTGGCTGCGCTCGCATGCGGTTCCACCCCCCATTTCGGCACACCCCTCACACGTTTCGTGGCCCATAGGGAGCTCCACCGAAGGCCCCAGTGGCTGCGCTCGCATGCGGTTCCACCCCCCATTCTCGCACACCCCTCACTCGTTTCGTGGCCCCATAGGGAGCTCCACCGAAGGCCCCAGTGGCTGCGCTCGCAGGGCACACCCCTCACACGTTTCGTGGCCCCGAGCTCCACCGAAGGCCCCAGTGGCTGCGCTCGCATGCGGTTCCACCCCCATTTCGGCACACCCCTCACACGTTTCGTGGCCCCATAGGGAGCTCCACCGAAGGCCCCAGTGGCTGCGCTCGCATGCGGTTCCACCCCACATTTCGGCACACCCCTCACACGTTTCGTGGCTCCATAGGGAGCTCCACCGAACGCCCCAGTGGCTGCGCTCGCATGCGGTTCCACCCCCCATTTCGCACACCCCTCACACGTTTCGTGGCCCCATAGGGAGCTCCACCGAAGGCCCCAGTGGTGCGCTCGCATGCGGTTCCACCCCCTTTTCGGCACACCCTCACACGTTTCGTGGCTCCATAGGGAGCTCCACCGAAGGCCCCAGTGGCTGCGCTGCGCATGCGGTTCCACACCCCATTCTGGCACACCCCTCACTCGCTTCGTGGCCCCATAGGGAGCTCCACCGAAGGCCCCAGTGGCTGCGCTCGCATGCGGTTCCACCCCTCATTCTGGCACACCCCTCACACGTTTCGTGGCTCCATAGGGAGCTCCACCGAACGCCCCAGTGGCTGCGCTCGCATGCGGTTCCACCCCCCATTCTCGCACACCCCTCACACGTTTCGTGGCCCCATAGGGAGCTCCACCGAACGCCCCAGTGGCTGCGCTCGCATGCGGAATATATCCACAATTGCGGTATTCACAACTACGTATGGTTGGGTCTTTCGTCAGGCTAATTTTTTGTTGCGGCACAAGCATGTCTGGGCCTGCCGTTCCTCCTCAGAACATGGGGAGGATCGGTAAGCTCTTGCCGTCCTGGGCCAGCGCGTCGGCATGCGAGAATCGCGCGGGGGCTCCAGCACTTGGTGCATGCCAGGCCCTCCTGCGGGTTGCCTCCGTGCGGGGGGGCCTTCTGGGCGGCGGAGGTGCGGTCCCAAGGGTTTTTGGGAGCGGCTCGTTGGGAGCGGCTCGAGGCGACGGCACTACAGCTCGCAACGAGAACGCCAGAAAACACTCATCACTTCAAACCTCGAGATTCTGCCGAAGGTGGATGTCCCCCCCCCTCCTCCTCCCCCCCTGGTCGTTCCCCCTGGAGAGTAGGGGTAGGCTCGGCAGGCTCGCGCCGTCCCAGTCGGCGCGTCGGGGATCGCGCGGGCTCTCGGCGCTCAAGCAGTCGTGCGGGCTGCCTCCGTGGGGGTCTCTCCAGCGGAGGACGCGCGGGCTGCGAGGTTTTGGAGCGGCTCGGGGCGAAGGCAGAAGCCCTGAGATCTGGGCGGGGCCATTGTTTCACATCGGGCGAGTTTGCCGTGTGCGGGGTCCCGGGGCCCTCACAGATCGATCTGGCTGGAGAGATGCCGCAGAAAGGTGGGCTCTGGTCACGATTTTTCGCCTTGTCGCAGCTTTTGCTGGACGTCGGGTCTCAGGGAGGTCGCCCGCGGGGGCGCAGAGAGAATCGCGCCTCTCCGCGACGCGGTCTCGGTCAGAGCGGCCGGCCTTCTCCAGAGAGGGTGGTGCGAGGGCGCGACAGCGCGAAGATGATCGCGCGTCGCGCATCGCGGGGCGCGAAGCTAGGTGGCTCAGGATCCCGCGCTGACGTGGCACGATCCTGCCGTGCCTACCGCCGAGGGCCGCCGGGGAACACCGCGTGCCCAGTGCTGGGCCACGGCCTCGACGGGTAGCGGCTCTCCCGGCCCCGGGGCCAAGGGCCCAGATCTCCGACGATATTGGTGTTCCCCACAGCCTGAGTGGGATTCTTGTTTTCTCCAGACACCCTTGCGCAGTACAACCTCACCATCTCTTTCTCTTCTCCTTTCACATGTATAATCGCATTTGCACCATCGTCAGCATCATAATCGCAATCCCATCATGGTCATCGGTCATCATCACCACGCCATGGCTTCACACTTACCATCAAGATCACCATTGCCACTAGCATCATCATTTTTCTTTTTGTTATTGTTTGTGTTATTGCTTTTGCTCTTGTTGTTGTTGTTGCTGTTGTTATGATTGTCATTCTGACTATCATTATTCTTGGTGTGATTGCCATTCTTAGTAGTAGTATTCTTATTACTATCATCATCGCCGCGCGCGCTACTCACGGACTCGCACACAGCGGGAGCCCCTCCCTATGGGGTCCACACCTCCATGTTTGAATCCGAGGCGGCCATCGGAAAACCTAGTGACACACAGGTTTGATGACACCTGGGGGCCTGATTCCCGAGGAAGTCTCGAGCGGGAGCCTCGCCTCGGAGCAAACTGAGAGGATGTCTCGGGCGCTCACTCGTCTGTGAGTGAATCGACGGAAGTCTCGATCAAGAGCCCCTCCTTGTGGGGTCCCCACCTCCATGTTCGAATCCGAAGCGGCCATCGGAACACCTGTCTAAAAAGAAGCTTGGTGACACCTGGGAGCCTGAAACCCGAGGAAGTCTCGAGCGGGAGCCTCGTTCTGGAGCAAACTGAGAGGATGTCTTGGGCGCTCGCTCGTGTGTGAGTGAACTGCGAGGAAGTCTCGAGCGGGAGTCCCTCATTATGGGGTCTCCACCTCAATGTTCGAATCCCAGGCGGCCATCGGCAAACCGTGTAGCAACACAGGCTTGGTGACACCTGGGAGCCTGAACCCCGAGGAAGTCTCGAGCGGGAGCCTTGTTTCTCAGCAGCTTGCGCGGATTTCTCACACCTTGAGTGGGGGTCTGGTTCCCCACATCCCTAGGGTCTCTAGTGGGGTTCTTGTTTTCTCGTCACCCCTCCCGCGCAGGAGCAGTCCTCCTCACCCCCTCTCCTATCTCGTCCTTTTGCACTCATCATCATGATGATGCCCATCACTACCATCGCCAGTACTTACTCATCCACTAAGATAGATACACATACACTCTCAGTATTAGTATCACCAGCATAATCAGCATCATCAGCATCATCAGCATCATCACCATCATCATCGTGAATCTCATCGTCAGCATCATCATCATCATCATCACCATCCTCGTCATCATCACCATCATCACCACCACCATCAACGTCAGCATAATCTTCATCATCATCAGCATCATCATCATCATCAGCATCATCATTATTTTCATTTTTTGTAGTACCATCGTCATCAGCATCATCGTCATCATCCGTCATAATCACCATCGTCGTCATCGACAACAGCACCATCACCATCGCCGTCAACAGTATCACCATTACCATCACCATCACCATCATCACTATCATTATCCTCCGCCTCATCATCATCACCATCATCATCACACCCATCACCATTACCACTAGCATCATCATCGTCATCATCAACAGTGTCATCATCATCATCATCATCATCATCATCATCATCATCATCATCATCATCATTATTGTCATGATCATCACCATCACCATCACGATCGTCATCATCATCATCACCAACATCACCACAATCACCACCATCATCATCAGCAACATCACCCTCATCGTCATAATCATCATCATCATCGTCATCATCACCACCATCATCATCAACATCATCACCACCATCGTCATCAATAGCATCATAGTTGTCACCATCACCATCCATCATCATCACCACCATCATCACCACCATCATCACCAGCAGCATCATCATCATCACACTCATCATCATCAACAGCATCATCATCATTAACATTATTATCATCAGCAGTTTTGGTCTGTTCCGCAGGCGATTCGGCTCTGGAGTTCGAGCTGGGCACGGGTGCTCAACCAACTGAGAAGTGGCCCCGCAGCAGATTCGCCGTCCGCGTGCAGGCGGAATGATCGAGGTGGTAACATTGCCATCGATCGGTTTTGCCGCAGAAAGATAATCATCTCAAGGCTGTCGAGTAGTCCGGTTTGCAGCGGCCGCCAGCTTGTTCAACCTGCGTTCGTTCTTCCTCATCCGCTCCGTCCACATCCGCTCCGTCCACCTCTACATATTCAAGCGTGAGTTTTTTTGACAGGTTGTCTAGATTGAGCTCTGGTGCGAGGATGTCTTAGTGCACATTCTCTTCGTGGCTGTGCCTGCGACGTACATCCCTGGAGCTCAAGTGGGCACAGGAGACCATCGTCATTGCGTGCGTACCTTCTCTTCAGCCGCGTGCTTGTGCCGTGCACGACAGGAGCGCGAGTGGGTACCTGTGTGACGTGGCACTCAGTACTCGTCTGTTCAGCTTGGGAAGTTTTTGGTGGCGATGCCTACTAGGGTGAAATGGCCGCGCCCCACCGTGTGCAGCGCATGGGCCCACCAAGTCATCCAGCCAATTCGAGCACGCAACTCTCGTCCAAGTGACCGGTCCCCATCCATTGTTGCTGAATGGGTTAGCTCTCGAATGCTGATGAACGGCGTCGTGGGCATTTGCAAAGCACTGTTTCATATTTTGCAAGCCATTGTTCCCGACCGCTTGCGTGTTGGACGATATGGTCGATCAGGTCATCTCGTGCTGGCGCTCATTGGCTCAGGGGATGGCGTTCGCCCAACTCCGCACAGCGTTGTATTTCCCAACATGTCCGGGCTGGGCTCGTCGAGCTCTCATGGCAATGCCACGCGAGATGGCGTGCCACATCTACCATGGTGCTTTTGAGTGGTCCGAGTCTCAGCAAGGGAATCTTCTCCATTCAGTTGGTTCGGGTGCAGTAGTGTATTTTTAGTTCGGCCTCATCGGTATCTATATTGGCAGAGCGAATGTTGCTCGCGCCAAATCTTGTCCAGGACTTCCAGAAAGGTGTGCTGGGCATTACAATGCGCTGCTTGGTTTTCAGTCACGTCGTGATTCAGAGTTGCCTCGCTATTTTTCTCTACGTAAGTCTGTTGGTCGCATCGGTTTCTTACCAGTGGTTTGGTGCCCAATGGGGATTTAAGCGCTCACTGTCGAGCGCGCTCTCATTCAGATGCTTCGCCCAGGCTGCAACAGTGCAGATTGCCGCATGCTACAGAATGTTCGGCGTCAAGGCTTCCGCGTCCGCCCTGGTCGAGCAGGACCTCGGCGTCGCCCTTTTCCGCGTTTCAGATCAAGGGCTACAGGTTCAGCGCGGACCACGACGATTTCCAGGGCGCGTTGCTCAAGAAGCTCTACCTGTTCCATTTGTGGTGCGTGGTTCTCTCGACTGGCATGTTTGGCCCGCTTGACTTGTTGGACCGTAACCCGCTGCACCTCAGCGTGCGTTTAGCGTACTGTGCCTCGAAGCATACGAATGTTGCGTTTCCGTCGTTATGGTTCTTGTGGCAGAAGGCAGGCTGCATCTATGATCTTTCATGTGATATCAAAGCGCGCATGGGTGGTTTCTTGTTTCAGTTTGCAGCGACAGCGCATCTGAATAGACTGTGTCAACGATTGAGTCTACCACCAGTTTCAGTTACTCCAGTTGTGATTCCACGTGTGCTGGTTCGGCGTCTCCGCCTGCTCCGTCGGCTGTTTCAAGTGGCGGTGTATGAAGTGAGATGTGAAACTGCTCGCCGGCGGCTTTATGCTCATCTTATTGTTCTCCCTGCAAGGGGGGCGGCTTGGGCTGGCAAGTTCAACGTGGAGCGAGTTCTTCGAGGATTAGGTCATGCATACTTTCATCGTGCACCGCCAGGGGATGTAGGTCGATTGGCTACAGCGCCAACGTTCTCGGCCCACTCTGGGCCGTGGAAGTTGCCGGTGTGGCCATCTCTTCCGCGCCTTCGTCGTATGTTGCAGACTGCTTGGCGTGCGCGGGGGCGACGTCATAGGCTGCGCCCTCGTGTCCAACGCCGTATTCGTCGTGCTCTTGGCGAGGAATTTCAGGCTCTACCCGCTCCAGTGCGTCCTGGTCCATGGGCTGAGTTAGAGGGGCGCTTTCAAGAGATCATTCGCATTCGCGGCGCTATGGCTTGGGGCGATCGTGATTCAACCAAGGCGCGGCTCATTGAGCGCGGTGCAATTGGTCCGTGCTTGTGCGCAATCTGCTGGCTGACGCGCCCCTGTGGCGGCGTCGCCCAGAGCTCCGTCCGCGTGGCGTTCTCGCGTGGCATGGTGTCTGTGGCCGCGCGGGCCTTCCCAACTTCCTGGCCCGCCGACGAGGCTTCCTGAGCGCGGGGGTCTCGCCGCCCACGCCCCCCCCCTTCGTCGAGTCGAAGTGCCTCTCCGACGGGGGCGTGTGTGGGGGGGGGGGGGGGCGGGCGGCCCTCGCGCTGATGCGTTCGCGGAATCATTGATCTGTCTTGCATCCCTTTCGCGAAGTCTTGGAGGGTGATCGGGGGGGGGGGGGGATTCGAGCAATTCTTGAAATCTCAGGAGCTGGGTGCGAGATCCTTAACGTCAGTGGCGTCGGCGCGGCTCTGAAACAGGACCTGCAGTCGATGGCAGCACCTGCGCCGGATGGGTGTCGCTTGCGGCGTGGCTGTCAGAAGGGCGGCCGCTTGCAAGTGTCGACGTTCGACGTGGATCAGGCTTTCGAGAGTTGCCGCAGTGAACATGTGATGCCAGTGTGGTCGTGGCCTGAGTCTCGCTATCGCGGAGTCGCAGGTGTTGGCGCAGTTTTGGTCGCTAATGGCAAGCAGTATAAGGTCATGGCGGCCGCGCGCTCCTGGAGTCGGGCCTGGTGGGCCCCGTCCTTGGAGGTCTTGTGGAGGGCCGTGCTTGCTGGCCTCGCGTGCAGTTTTGGTGGCGATCGGGAACATGGTCTTTGGGATTTTGGGATTGTGTATCGGCGGCTATATAAGCAGTGTTGCTGTCTCGGTCCGCGTCGCACGTGGGGAGTTCCAGGTGGTGGACGATGTCGCGAAGTTGGAGACTCTCGGGCCCCGTTCGGGCCCTCCTCTCGGGGGCGCACTTAAGTGGCGCAGGTCTGTTGACGGCGTGATGTCTTCTGCTACTGCCCAGGGTGCATGCAGGTATTCGTGGGGCACATTTTTCTGTACCAGTATCGGTCGTTCCAATCGTCGGGATGTCCGACTACATATGCGTCGGGGTCTTTGTCTCCTGTTGGCGAAGTATTCGGGTGGGTTGGCGCGGAGATTCATCTGTGCTCGAGGTCTCTCGGCTGGTTCGAAAGGTCCAACGGCGTTTATGGATTTTGGGGGCTTCGGAATTTCATCGTGGTGTTCTTATCCCGTGGCTTGGTCGGCTGCGATGCTCGTTCGCGCGTGTTCGAGCGCCGCGTCTTAGTGAATTGGCTGCTGCTCGCTCGGCGTGCTGATCTCGGGCTCTGATGTCGGTTATCATCGTGGGGCGTTCGCTGGGGTTGCTGGATTTTTTGTTCTTTTTTTTGTTTGGTTGTTTGTTTTTTGTTTTGTTGTTGTTGTTTTTTATCACCAAGTTTTTGTTATCGCTGCTGCCGTCGCCACCTGTGCTCGGTGCGCGGCGGTTGTGGTTATCCCAAGTTCGGCGCGCCGCCCGCGTCGGCGGCTTCTCGCCGCGGGCAAGAACGGCCGCGGCATGGGCGGCGGCGGCTGCCGTAAAGGCGGTAGCAGTAGTAAATGATCTGGTTATGGTGGTCGTCCTCGCGGGCAGACTCGCGGATGGAATGACTGTTCAAGTGGCCGTCGTGGAGGTCGCGGTGATCGTGGCACCGACGACCGCGATCGCGATCGGGGCCGCCGCCGCGGCGAGGACTCACCCGATTCGGAGGGGGGGTTCGACGTGATGAGCTTCTCATCGCCAAGCGCAGCCCGCGCGTTGCCCGCTTCCAGGAGCGGGGGCAGACCGAGTACCGTGACGAGGAGTTCACGCGCCAGGGTGAGATCTTGGCGGGCACTGTTGGTTCGCAAGTTAACCGGGCTCTCCAAGCGGTCGCGGTGCCCGCAGGGCCGAGTGTCTCGGCTTCAGCGGGTTCGGCGCGCCCGGCCTTCCCGCCGCGGCCTCCGCTGCCATCGCGCGTCGCCCCCGCCAAGAAAGTTCAGACCTTGGGCGGAGTGCCCCCATCCGCGCAGATGCGCATCGCCAAGGCTATGCGGAGCCCGAAGTGCAAGCTGGGGCCAGGCACCTTCAAGGAGGTGGGCGAGTTCATCGTCGAGTCGTGGGCGTCGGTTCCGAGTGTAGCCAAGCAGCCCAATGGCTTCCCCAAGGGCAACTTCGACGGCGAGCCGCCCCTTGGCACGGCGGGGCGGATTCAGTGCTTCTGGGACGTGCTCCAGCAGCTTGACTGAATCGACGGGGCCATCCTTCCAGAAGGGTCCGATTCTGATGACTATGTGGCTCCGTCGTGGCAGACTCAGCGTCGTCGAAGGTCAGGCGAGTTCCAGATATCACCTCAGATAGCCTTTCATAGTTGTGTGTGTGCATCACGCATGGGCACTTCCTCAACTCATTCGTGCTTGGTGCTGCAGGGTATTGGTGGCAGCAGTTTCGTCAGTTGTGTGGTTCTGGCTGTGGCTACCTCTCGAAAACCTTGTGTATGCTGCGCAGTGCGCTGAGATGATGCCGCATACGATGCCGAGTGGACTGCAATGGCTTGCTCCTTTACCCCTCGTGCTTCCTGCAACTCGGGGTGGACTTCGTGCGATTTGCGGGTGAGTTCATCCGCAGAGTGGGCTAGAGGTCGTGAAGACAGGTGAGTGCGCGCGGGTCCTGTCTGACTCCTCGGAGGTCAGCTCCCGTTCATCGATTGGTGGGTCATAATTTCGGGTTTGTTCCGCAGGCGATTCGGCTCTGGATTTCTAGCCAGGCACGGGTGCTCAACCAACTGAGAAGTGGCCCCGCAGCAGAGCCGCCGTCCGTGTGCAGGCAGGCAGATCGAGGTGGCAACGTTGCCATGTATTGGTTTTGATGCAGGCATATAATCATTATCATCATCATACTCCTTTGTTCGGTTGTGGTCCTGCTTGGTGCCACAGCCGTCTGCAGCCTCTGCGGGGGCTGCTGCATCGGGGCCTTCGCGTCCCGCTGGTGAGCGCAGCTTGCCTGGCCCCGCATGCGGGCTGTGATCGGAGCCCTTGGGGGGCATGGTCGCGGCGCGCAGCGCGCCCTATCGTACAGCCCAGGCGTGCGAGCTGAGGAGCGCGCGCGGGCCTTGTCTCGGAGTCCGCCCTCGGCCCCGCTTCGAGGTTAGCCCTCTCAGGAGGCCAATTGGCCATCCTGTCCGTGCAGCTGGCGATGGCAGCCGCTGCTTTGGCAGCGGGGGAGCCTGCTATCCCTGAAGGCCCTGTGTGGCCCGACCTCCGCCCGTTCAGCGCAACGTCGGCCACAAGGTGGTACGACCGCTGGCGCTTGGACGAGGGCGAGGTGGGCTGCGCCGCGATCCCCCTGGCCTCCCGGCCTGGGGGCATCTTGGCGCCGCTGGGGTCGGTCCGCTCGGCCGACAGCCTCGGGTGCAGGTTCCTCTTCGGGGCGGGGCGGGTGCCTCGGTAGCTTGTCGCACACAGCGACGTGTGCCAGGCTCTGAGGGGCCAGTGGGGCTCTTCTCCCCCAGCCCCCGAGAGGTTTCCCGATTTGCGACTGCCTGGGTGCACGCACATGCGTCAGGCTGCACGGAGCACGCTATTCACAACTTCATCGCAGTCACTCGATGATCGTTCGAGGTAGGGCTCTGTTTGCACGTTTGCACGCGCGAGCAGGGTACGGCACAGATCACGCGTAAGGCCGAATCTTCTTCTTCTTCTTCTTCTTTTCTTCGTCTTCTTCCTCCTCCTCCTCCTCCTCCTCCTCCTCAGCGCGTGCCCAAGACCCCCCCGCGGATCCAAGGGGGGATGGGGGAACGATTGTTGCCGCATCCAGAGTGTCCTTCCTCCTCCCGCAGAGGCCGACGACCAGGACCCAGCCACGACGCTGGTCCGGCCCAGCATGCGTGTGAGGACGTGTCCTCCGTCGGCGCGGTGCGCCGGTAGGCTGAGCACCGACGACGTGCTGATCGTGCCCGATTTCCTGTGCGCCGAGGGCGACCTCTCCCTCTACTATCGAAGGGAGGAAAATGCACCGCTACTGCTAGCCTTTCCTCGTTTTCCTCATTTTGGGCCTCGGAGGCCCTCGTCGCCACCGCTGGTTTCGCTTCGAAATTCGGCTTAGAACGCACCCCGGGAGAGGTCCGGGGAGTAACGGTATCGGTACGTTTTGGTCTCCCTCTATTATCGGCTCGTGGAGGAGGTCCGCGAGGCACAGTCCAGCGGCAGCAAGGACTCCAGGTGGCGCGCGTGGAAGGATGGCTGTCACCTCGTCTCCAAGACGGACCCCGAGACTGTGCCGTCGT
>CAUYUJ010002947.1:87500-100000 GCA_963575745.1 Prorocentrum cordatum
GGACGACGCCGCGCACGCTGGCCCCACATTCGTCGCCTGACGTTGCGGCGCGCGGGGCGCCAGCGGCAGTGCCCTGTTTGTCGGCCCGAGGCTACCAGTTGGTTCCCGTGGACTGTCTTGGCTGGTTGTGTTAAATTAAGCTGGCCAGTCGGAGACCAGAGGTGGGTCAGGGTCGGATGGCCAGGAGGACGCAGAGGAACATTTTCGAATCTGGGAGGGCATACATAATTGACAATGTAGTAGTACGTTAGTTGATCAGATGGTTTTGAAGCTGATCCTATGTGGACCGCCTTTAGGTCATGTCATGATGTGTACACGTGTGCGCAATCAGCAGGCCTGCAACGAGCCTACACCCAGCTACAACTTGGGTGCCGTTGAAGTTCATGTGGGCATCTATGCGGGACCTGGGACACAGGTCCCGCACACAGTGTGTGCTGTGCGCGCACCGCACACAGTGTGTGCTGTGCGTGCACGGTGGGCAGTCGCCGTCCCCGCTGGTTTTAGGAAGGGGCGCTGCCAGCTCTAGCAGCGGATGAGCAGTAGTGGCAAGGACTTCCAGATTTCGAGAAGGTTTGGCGCAGACCTGGTGTTTTCTAGAAGGCGGGATGCTCCCAGTTGCCATAGAGCTCCATAGAGGAGGAGGAGGAGGAGGAGGAGGAGGAGGAGGAGGAGGAGGAGGAGGAGGAGGAGGAGGAGGAGGAGGAGGAAGAGGCGGAGCAGGAGGAGGAGGAGGAGGCCCAGGATCAGTCGAGGCGCGAAGCCGCCTGTTCCGAGACAGTGATGGCATCATTGTTTTCTCTTCGCTTGGGGCGGACTGCCGGCTCGTGGCGACATCCCAATACAAACATGTGGGGGCTTTGACATGTTCTGCGGACACCATGCAGCCTGAAATCACCGCTAAGATCGGGGCCATGACTTCGACCTTCAAGCAGGTTCGCCACAGCATCTTGCACCGGGAATTTGTGCCAAGTGAGACGCGGATGGCGCTGTGCCAGGGCATCCTGTTTACACGGGGCTTGCATCAGGCTGGAACTTGGGCCACAGCTATACGCCAGTGAACTTACTCGCGTACACACTGCCGTAATGCAAATCTATTCCACCGTTTTCCGTTCCAGCCAGGGCGGCGTCCGTGCCCCATCCCACGCTGATGTTTCGTCACTTGGTGATCTCATAGCTCTGGCCATAATGATATTGTACATGAGGCTGTGCTTGTTCAGTAGAGTGTGCTTGAATGGCCCTCTAGCGCTTTGCGGTGTCCTTTCCCGCGCTGTAGGCGTGCGTCGCTCATGGATGACGGCTGTGGCCGAAGACCTCGACATGTTGTCTGAACGTGCTGGTGCTTTCTCAGAGTTGGGGCGGAACGCGGTTGCTGAGTGGGTTTCTGTCGTCCGCGACAACCCTAGACGATTCCGTGCGGCCCTCAGAAAAGCGAAAGGGGAGAGAGCGGTCAATTCTGTGCAAGCCTGGGCGCGGACTCGCCGGATGGTCGAAGTTGACGCCGAGTATACATGCTCGAGATGTGTGTATACGTGCAGCACGTGACAACAATCGGCCACCCATGCTTTCACTGTGCATGGAGTGTGCAGGAAACTGCGAGCTCTCGCTGACACCGAACATTGCCCTGTGTGCATGCAGTGGTTCGGAACGCGCACGCGTGTGATTTTGCACTTGGAGGAGAAATTACCACGGTGTCGGCGAGTTGTCCTGGAGCGCTTCCGGCAGCTCCCCGATGACAGCGTGGCCGTTCTCGACGAACGAGGCGCTGAAGAAGCAAGAACGCTCGGCCGAATCGGGCGGAGGCGGCACCATGCCGACACCGGGGTCGCGCGCCTGGCAGGCCCGCTGATAAAGGAGGCGTTCGAAACCGCTCTTAACCACAGGTCCCTCCTCTCCACCCGTCTCTCCAAAATATTGGGTTGAGCAGCCAGTGCACCTCGTAAGGAGGTCTTGCACACTGCCCGTCTGTTAAGATGGAGCGTGCTTGTAAATTACACTCACATGTGCATGAAACCCGAACTGCTCGCCTTAAACTGCCCTGAAAGAGCGAGGAGGAGGAGGAGGACGAAGAGGAGGAGGAGGAGAAGGAGGAGGAGAAGGAGGAGGAGGAGGGGAGAGGGAGGGTAATGTCTGGACAGTGCGTCTGTCACCACAATGTCGTTGTCTCGAGCCACTTCGGCTCCAGCCACTTGCCTTGCCCCGAGCAGCCTTGTCAGCGCCTGATGGTGCAGGCATCAGGCGTGAGCTTGGTCCGCAGCCTCTGTAGTGGTGTGCTCTCGCTTACCATTGCGCTGGCTTTGCAAGGCTGCGTGCCTGAACCACAGGAAGATAGTGCGTTCCTGTCAAGTACTTCAACTGCCGAGCCGAATGAGTTCAGCAGGTGGACGGTCACCACGACCACAGTGAGCACGACCAGCTCGACGGCCACAACGACAGAGCACACCGAGACATCAGAGACCATGACATCGACGCTGGTGTGCACAGAGTTTGGTGATAACTGCTGGCAGTCGCGATGCTGCCAAAATGAGACGATGCAGTGTTACTCGAAGGACGACTCGTGGGCCAGCTGCAAACCCGCATGCGAGGCCGGCGCCGTCGACCCCAATGACGCCCCGGAGTTCCAGACTCCCTGGCAGTGCCTCGCCCTTGCCAGGATGCCTGTTGGATGGGTGAACGGCACCTTCACCACCGGTTACTGGAACTGCTGCAAGCCCAGTTGTGGGTGGGCTGGCAAGGTCGGAGGGCGCCAACAAAACACCTGACCAGTCCAACCCTGGGCCCAGGGTCTGTGCATACGCCCCCCTAGACAAAGACGCCAATCCTGGGCCCAAGACTGGCCTGGCCAGCATCGGCACAAGAAACCATTGGCACCCTCGGACAAGGGCAACGTCAACCAGCCGCCCCGATCCTGCTGGGCGCAGACTCATGAGTACGTGGCCGACACGGAGGCTCAGAGCGTCTGCAGCTTCGGAGGAGCAGCCGCGGCCTGCCCCGACAATCAGCCGTTCGCCGTGAACGATAACCTGAGTGTGGGCTTCGCCGCCGCAGCCGTGGGTGGTGGGCATGGCCTCTGCCCCAGCCGCTGCCGATCGTGGGGCCACAGGCGGCGCAGACCGAAACATAAAGAGCAGCATGAACGCAAACTTTGGGAGCTCCGCGTGGATTTCTCGGATCGGCGCTGGGCCCCACTGGCAGCGACTCTGGCGCCGATCCAAAAATCCACGCGGAGCTCCGAAAGTTGATGTTTCTGCAGTTTGTTCTTCTTCTTCTTCTAGCAGACGCCATAGGCCCTCAAAGGTGCGGTGACCACACCGTGTCAAGGGTTCCCTTAATGGTGAAATAGAAACTTAACAGTGAACTGAACTCTACTACGCAGTGTTTTCTACGTAGTGCTTGCTACGTAGTGTTTTCTACGTCGTGTTTTCTGCGCAGTGTTTTCCACGATGTGTTTTCTACAGTGTGTTTTCCACGTGATGTTTCCACATGGTGGTTTTCACACCGTGCTTTCTACGTAGTGTTTTCTTTACGTTGTGCTTACGACGTTATGTTTTCTATGTAGTGTTTTCTACGTAGTGTTTTCTACGTTCTTCTTACTACGTAGTGTTTGCTACGTAGTGTTTGCTACGTTGTGCTTGCTACAGAGTGTTAGTGGTTTACTACGTAGTGTTTGTTGCGTGGTGTTCGCACGCGCATCCCATATTCATCAGCACACATTGGCGTTCATTTTGCAGACGCCTTCATTTTGGAGCTGAGAGCTCTCGGGCAAGTGCTTGCAGCGTTGTGTTTTCTACGCAGTGTTTTCAACGTTGTTGTTTATATCTAAGTATATACTGCTGTGTTGTTTTATGTCTGTGGTATGGGATATTGCGTGGTGGAGCGTCGGGGGGAGAGATTTGGCCAACAAACTCAATAATCGGAATGCGCCTGCTCGAGCCCCCAAACGCAGCGTTTACTACGCAGTGCTTTCTACGCAGTGTTTTCTACGCTGTGTTGTTTTACGCTGTACCGTCTTACGGCTTTGGTCTGGAGCATTGCGTGGTGGAGCGTGGTAGGGAACGACTTGACCAACAAAAGGAATCATGTAAGGCGCCTGCTCGAAAACGCCCCTCCCGTCCAGGTCCAGGCGAGGGGGTAGGGGGAGGGGTAAACCCTTCCCCGAAGGAGGGCGAGGGGTTTTTGGAAGAGAAGAAAGTCATCGTTAGATCACATGCGCCCAGAGGGCTGGTGGGATTGCCAGTACTCTTGGCGAGGCGAGTTGTGTATATGATCGCGGTCCGCTCCCATCTCCTGCTCCTCCCCCCAAAAAGCATCAGCGCGTAGAAAGCAATTCGTAGAAACATTGCGGAGATGAATTCAGTAGACTTGTGAGAGCAATTCTCGCAACAAAGAAAACCGTACAGAGCACAACGCAAATCAACAACACGTAGAGGACACCGCGAATAAAGCACCGCGTAGTCTCGGGCGATCGGGGCCTCCGAGGTCTCCAAGCCGTATTGTGACGGACCGTGTGGTGAGGGCTTTGGAGTTTCGAGGGATTTCGAGGTCACCGCACGGTCTGTCACCGCGCCGTTTGGGAACCCTCAAAGACGGTGGTAATCGCAGCGCAAGCAACCACCAATCGGACGATCGGCCAGGATCGACCGCGTGGCTGGTTGAGTCGTTTGCGCGATCGGCCTGTGATTCGTGCGGCTCCCGCTGCCGCAGTCATGGATCGTGTTCAGGGGAGGAGGCGGAGGAGGGGGAGGAACATGGAAATCTGAGAAAGAGAAGGAAGGCGGGCAGGATGCTGGGGGACTGCAGCATGTTCTTCAGGCTCCTCGGCGAGGACGGACCTCAGCTGACAATAAATCGGCGGTTCACTCCCCAGGACCAGTGGGCCCAGGTCGATCACGTCTGGGGAATCGTGGACTTCGGTTCGTTACTTACGAGAGAGCGTGATCCACCGCCGCTTTACTGTGGAAAATTGCCAACCTTTTCCTCCGGAACCCGGGGGTCGCCCCCCCCCCCCTCCGAAAATCCCCCCCCCCCTGCTGGACCCCCCCCCCCCTTCCCCGGCAAAACCCCTCCCTCCCCTAACCCCCCCCTCCCTCCCCCTCGAAAACGGGGGGGGGTCACTACCGGTTCGAACCCCTCCCCCCCCCCACCCTCCGGATCCGGAAAACCGGGGGGGGGTCACTACCGGCGGTTCGAACCCCCCCCCTCCCCCCCCCCTCGAAAACCGGAGGGGGGTCACTACCGGTTCGAACCCCCCCCCCACGCACCGCCAGCAAACGACTCCCGGTCCCTACCACCGTCCGCATCACATCCCCCACTGTTGTTCCCAGCACCACTGTCCTCACCACCACTGTCCCCACTGGTTCCACCACCGTCCCTACTGTCCCCACCAGTGCCCCCACCACTGTCGCACTGTCCCCACTGTCCCCACCACTGTTCCCACCACGGTTCCACTCTCCCCACTGTCTCCACGGCCCCAACCACTGCCCGACTATCCCCACTGTCCCCACTGTCCCACTGACTCCTCCGCTGTCCCACTGAGCTGTCCCACTGTTCCCACCACTGTCCCCACTGTCCCCACCACTGTCCCCACTGTACCTCTGTCCCATTGTCCCACCGCCGTCCTCGCCACCGCCTTCACCACTGTCCCCACCACCATTGTACCCTCCACTGTCCCACTGTTTCCACCTCATTCCCACTGTCCCCACACCACTGTCCCCACCACCACCGTCCCCACCACTGTCCACTGTCCACTGTCCCCCCTGTTCCCACCATTGTCCCCACCACTGTCCCCACCACTACCGTCCCCACCACTGTCCCACTGTCCCACTGTCCCCACCACTGTCCCGCTGTCCCCTCACCACTGTCCCCACCAACACCGTCCCCACCACTGTCCGCACCCCCACTCGGTTTTCGAGGGGGGGGAGGGGGGGGGTTCGAACCGGTAGTGACCCCCCCCCGGTTTTCGAGGGGGGGGGGGTGGTCGAACCGGTAGTGACCCCCCCCCCTTTTCATGATGAATTGGGGGGGGGGGGGAGGGGTTCGAACCGGTAGTGACCCCCCTCGGTTTTCCGGAGGGGGGGGGAGGGGGAGGGGTTCGAACCGG
Organism: Prorocentrum cordatum; assembly: GCA_963575745.1. Taxonomy (NCBI): domain Eukaryota; class Dinophyceae; order Prorocentrales; family Prorocentraceae; genus Prorocentrum; species Prorocentrum cordatum. The sequence goes on from CAUYUJ010002947.1 coordinate 93,598, forward strand.
TAGTGACCCCCCCCGGTTTTCCGCCAGCAGCAGTAGAACACGCTCTTTCTTATTTACGAATGATTACCCTGGCATCATTATGCCAGACTTCAAGCGATGAAGAAGGGATGGGGGTTCCAGGTCGGCTCGGTGCCAGGGATAACGGATTGCTGTTGAAGAGTCGGATATTAAGGGGCCGCAGTTCTTACATAAGTTGATTCGATCAGGTACATTTTCTTCCAGCCTCGTGCCCAGTACAGGGCTAAGTACCTCCGTTCCGTATTCCCCAGAAAGTGTTGGCCGCCGTTGATTATTCGTACAGTATTGCGACCCGCGGTTCACTATTCTTGCAGGATCATCAGTGAGGAGGCGTGTGCGTCTGTGTGTGTGTGTGTGTTTTGTGCTCCTCACAGTGATCTCGGTACTGATGGACAGTTGTTGATGTTTCCAGAATCAACGAACCTAGGTTCATGTTACATAATGGTACTCACAGCCGAGCGCAATCTATTATTCCGAACCATCATCCCATGCTGATGAGGCTTCATCATTCTTTGATATCAGATCATGTTCGACGAGGAGGATTTCCGCTCCACCCTTCTTTCGGTTGATGCGGAAAGGTTCTGGAACCTTTGTTTGCACGGTTGCGGGCGGTTCGGCGTAAAGCAGGCGGAGTAGGACGGGACTCAGACATCCGACGTCCTGTTTTTTTCCTGACGTGGTCCGCTGGACCTCTCCAGCCACACACGGGGGGCCCATCTTGAAGGTGCGCGTTTCTTCCCACCCCCTAGCCCCCGTCCGCCTAATGGCTTCGTCCCAGCTCTCTCCCCAGGGGCAGTTTTTTTTCATCCCAGGTCCAGTTGTGACGACCCGAAGACGGCCCCAGGAGGCCAACAACTGAGGGGAAGCGCCAGCATGTGACACAGAGGATCGGCGGCACGCCCAGGGGGGCAGGCAGAGGGGACGGCCTTTCTTCTCAGAAGGCTCAGAAAGTCTTTGGCGAGAAGCTTTCCAAGCCTGCTCCGAAGCCGCAGAGGTGGTTCTTCAAGGCCGCAGGGCTTCGAGGAGCCCCGCCGCACTCCGAGAAAAGCATGCTCCTCTCACTTTCCCTCCCGGCGCGTCCCCGAGAGGAGGAGGCGCAGGAGGAGGAGGACTCAGACATGCAACGTCTTTATTTGTCACTACGGGGCCTCTGTTCCCAAGGGCCGGTTTTTTATACTGGTTGTTTTTTGATTGTCCCGGGGCCCAGCGAGGGCCCCCTGGGGCCGATGTAACTCCCTGATACGGTTTCGCTAGAGGATTCGGTTAAAAAGGACCGCAGGGGAGTCCCACAAGAGGGGAGCCCGAGACCGCAGGGAGCCCGAGACCGCCGGGTCGGGCAGCCGTTTCGCCTGATAATTCCTCGTGTTTTATTCAGGAATCGTGCTATCGCCTCAATGCCAGTTACGTTTTCGGTCCGGACGGTCACGATCCTCGGTCAAACATATTCTACGGTGCACACGGCCGTGCTCTCACCCCTGCCCCAGCTCCACTTTTTCATAGGAATTTCTACGAATGCACTTAGGCATGCACTTTCACCCTCCGACCTCCTACTCTTCGACCCGCCTCTTCACCTTGGCTGCTGTTAGGGTGCACTGCTGGGGATTTTTAGAAGAACGCGCGAGCAGGTGTCCGGGGAGGAAGGCCGCTCGACTGGCGGCCCGGGCCAGGCGTGCCGAGGCCTGGCCGGGGACGAGAACTGCGGCCAGTGCTTCGAGCTGCGCTTCACGGATGAGGGGCACCCGGACGAGCGCGCTGGGTGGTTGTGGGTGGCAGTCGTCCATCTATGGGTTTCCCAGAATTCCGAATTGTGGGAAACCCATGGGTCGCCAAATTCCCTAGGGGTTTCTGGCGATCTATGGGTTTTCAATTTTTCGCACGCCTTCGGGGCGGGGGGTCCTGGACGTCCGACTCCCTCGAGCCACGACGAAAATCATGATGGCAGGTTTTCGGCCATTTTGGGCTCCAGGGGCCCTTCACGGGCCCCGGGGCCGGCAAGAAACGACTCAGGATGACACGCCAGTCCCCGGGGCACGGTGCCAAGGGGGGGCGATCGAAGACGAAGCGGGCGGGCATCGAGGGCTTGAGATATACGTGTTGACTGGCAAGCAAGCGGGAAGGATCGAACCGTCTTAATATGATTGTTGTTGTTGTTGTTGTTGTTGTTGTTGTTGTTGTTGTTGTTTTTGTAGTTCGGGGTCAACAGCGCAGCTTGAGCAGGAGTATTTTCCCGGATGCAACAAAGTGCGGGCCCCGAGAGGGGGCACTTCAATTGAACAGATACAATGTGTACTGGGGGGGAGCATCGACAATAATTATTTCTCAAGAGTGAGAGCCCAACAACAACAACAACAACAACAACAACAACAACAACAACACCGACAACACCACTAACAACAATAATCATTTCAATTTTGTTCGCTATTACTGACTCGCGTGCCATCCAACACGTACATCCCAAATCCTCGGTACCCGCCCTCTACGTCTTCGATCGACCCCCCCCCCAGGGGGTATATGTTCCTTACCTGCCGCGTGTGCGTGTACTTGGTGCAGCCCCTAGAACAGGGGAAGGGAGGACTGATGGAAGGGGGAGGGAGCAGGGTGGAATACGGGATTAGCAGGAGGGGGACTAGGAGCAGAAAGCGCGTGGCAGAACCAGATGGATAGATCGGGCGTGCAGACCCTAGCGGGAGGGTCGGGAAGACGGTCTCAGGCCGCCAGGTCGAGCAGGCGGGTTACTGCTGCGTGAGTTTTTTTTGTCCCCAGCGATAGCGCGATTCCCAAGTAAATCGAGAGATCGGTCAAAGCCAAAGCGTGATTCTTGAATGTCGAGGGCGCGGCGTTTGAGTGAATTGCTTGGAAATTCTACGCGAGATCACGATTTCTGCATACATTGTGAGGGCGTCCCGCACCAGAACGCGATATTGGAATGACTTGTGGGGAAGTGTCAGGCGGGAGTCGCTGTTGTTGTAAACTGGAGGGGAAGCCATACAGTTTGGTGACCCTACAGTGTCTCTTATAAAAAAGGTGCGAATCCAAGGAGGAACACCTTAACTAGAAAGCGCAACGGTCTCCGGGCAGGGACGATCAACATTCATTCTTCTTCAGAAATGAAACTTCCGCAACAACAGCGGCAACAATAGCAACAGCAACACCATCACCAACAACAGCAACAGCAGCAGCAACAACACAACTCATTGTAAAACGTCTCGCTCTTACATGCTCGCGTGTCATTCAGCACGCATGTTCCAACCCCCGAGACCCGCCGTCTTCGTCTTCGGTCGAACCCATTATGTTCTTGCCTGCCGCGTCTAGTTGGTGCAGCCCCTAAAACAGGGGAAGCTAGGACGGATCGAAAGGGAACAGAAGAAAAGGGATGGAGCACGGGATTAGCAGGAGGGGGGCTAGAAGCAGAAAGCATGGGCAGCACCAGGCGGGCTGATCGGGCGTGCAGACCCTAACGGGCGGGTCGGGAAGGCGGGCCCAAGCGGCCAGGTCGAGCAGGCGGATTGCTTAAGTGTGAGTATTGCATGGATCGCGAGGAGGTCTCGAGCGATATCGCGATTCCCACGTGAACCGCGAAAACAACCAGAGCGAAAGCGCGATTCTTGAGTGTCGAGGGCGGGCGTCTCAATGCATAGGGAGGAAGTCCCACGCGAAAGTGCGGTTTCTCAGTTAATTGTAAGGACGTATCCGGCGGGAGCCGTTGAACTCTCATTTCTGAAGAATAATTATTGTTGATCCCCCCTGTCCGGTGCCCACTGGTTTTTTTCAATTGAAGTGCTTCCTCCGGGGCTCGCACCCTGTTTTTCTGACAAAGAATGCCTTGCGGATCAGATTGCGTTGCTGGGCCCCGGACTACAACAACAACGGCTCCCGCTTGAGACTTCCTCACGATTTTCTCAGGACCCCCGCTCCCGCCTGAGACTTCCTCAAAATTTACTCCGGAAGGGCGCTCCCGCTCTAGACTTTCTTACATTTTACTCAGAAGCGGCGCTCCCGCTTGAGACTTCCTTAATCAGGACCCCTGCTCCCGCCCGAGACTTCCTCATAATTTACTCAGGAATGGCGCTCTCGCTTAGGACTTCCTCGCAATTTATTGCAGCATCGCGTTCTCGACGCTCAGGAACCACGCTCGCGCCAAGGACGCCTTCGCAATTTACTTCGGAATCGCGCTCTCGCTTAATACTTCCTCGCAATTTACGCAAAAATCCCGTTTGAATGTCCCGCCCGCCCGACCCGCCCGTCAGGGTCCGCCCGCCCGACCGGCGCTCCCGCCTGAGACGTCCGACAATGTACTCGGGACCCCCGCTCCCGCCCAACTCTTCCTTGAGGAATACGCCCTCGCCTAGGACTTCCTCGAACGTTCACACTCTTACCCTCCTGCCCCTTCCTCCCCATCCAACCTCCCTCCCCCCTCCCCTCTCCCTCATATCCACCCTCCTCCTCCCTCTTCCTCTCTCCCCCCACCCTCCTCCCATAACCCTCCTCCCTCCTCTCTTCGCCCTCCCCTCTCCAGCCTCCTCCTTCCTCCCTCCTCTGTCTCTCTATCTCCAATCGTCCCCCCCCCCCCCTCCTCGCCCCCTCTCTCCTGGCGTGTTCCCCTTTAGCCTCGTCCCTCCCGCTCCCTTCCTCCCACTCTCCCTCGTTCTCCCCCTTCCTCTTCTTGCAGGGCCCGCGCTAATTCCAATGGTGGGCAAAGAGATGCGTGCCCCATCCTCCGAATAGTTCCCCGCCCGTTCACGCCCGCTTGTCTAAGCCCGCCCGCCCCCGCAAAAAGAAAGAATCCCCCCAGAAAGGGGGTACGCTCGAAGACGAAGGGGGCGGGTATCGAGGGCGTGGGTATACACGTTGCATGGCGCGCGGGCAAGTAAGAGCGAGCAGTCTTAAAATGATTGCTGTTGTTGTTGTTGTTGTTGTTGTTGTTGTTGTTGTTGTTGTTGAACTCTCATTCTTAAAAGATAATTATTGTTGATCCCCCCCCACCGGTGCACATCGTTTTTTTCAATTGAAGTGCCCCCCCGGGGCTCGCACTTTGTTTTTTGTCAAGGAAAGTCTTCCTGCTCGAACTGGCCCCCTGGCCCCAGGGTTACAACAATAACGGCTCCCGCCTGAGACTTCCTCACAATTTAGCCAGGACCCCCGCTCCCGCCCGAGACTTCCTCGTATCTTATTCAAGAATCGCGCTCTCGCTTGGGACTTCCTTACGATTTATTCAGGAATCGCTCCTCGTGCGCTCTGGAGTCGCGCTCTCGCTGGAGATTTGCTGGCAATTTACTGAAGAATAGCGCCCTTGCGTTGGAATGTCTGGCAATTTGCTGCAGCGCCGCGCTCCCGACACCCAGGCACCCAGGAGTCGCGCTCACGCTTAGGACTTCTTCACAGATTACATAGGAATCGGGATCTCGCTGCCCTTCGTGGCCCCGTTGCAGCCCTTCGTGGCCCCCTCGCTTTGTTTCGTGGCCCCGTTGCAGCCCCTCGTGGTCTCCTCGTTGCCCTTCGTGGCCCCGTTGCAGCCCTTCGTGGCCCCCTCGCTTTGTTTCGTGGCCGTGTTGCAACAGCAGCCCTTCGTGGCCCCCTCGCTGCCCTTCGTGGCCCCGTTGCAGCCTTTCGTGGCCCCGTTGCAGCCCTTCGTGGCCCCCTCGCTGCCTTTCGTGGCCCCGTTGCAGCCCTTCGTGGCCCCCTCGCTTTGTTTCGTGGCCGTGTTGCAGCAGCAGCCCTTCGTGGCCCCCTCGCTGCCCTTCGTGGCCCCGTTGCAGCCATTCGTGGCCCCGTTGCAGCCCTTCGTGGCCCCCTCGCTGCCCTTCGTGGCCCCGTTGCAGCCCTTCGTGGCCCCCTCGCTTTGTTTCGTGGCCCCATATATGTATGCCCTTCGTGGCCCCCGCTCGTTCGCGCCCGTGGTGGCCCCATATGCATTCCCTTCGTGGCCCCGCTGTCGCCCTTCGTGGCCCCGTTGCTGCCCTTCGTGTCCCCGTTGCTGCCCTCAGTGGCCCCGTCCGTACCCTCCGCAGCCCAACATACGTATGCCTTTCGTGGCCCTCGCTCGTTCGCGCCCGTTGTGGCCCCATGTGCATGCCCTTCGTGGCCCCGCTGTCGCCGTTTGTGGCCCCCTCATTGTCCTACGTGGCCCAGGTGCTACCCTCAGTGGCCCCAGCGTTGCCTTCAGTGGCCCTGCATTATCCGCCCTTCGTGGCTCACGCTCGTTCGCGCTCTTCGAGGCCCCATACGCATTCCCTTCGTGTCCCCGCTGTCGCCCTTCGTGGCCTACTTCGTGTCCTTCGTGGCTCTGCTGTCGTTCTGTCTCGCTCTCGCTTTCGCTCGTCGTCGCCGTCGCCGTCGCCGTCGTTGCCGTCGTCGTCGTCGTCGTCGTCGTCGTCGTCGTCGTCGT
>CAUYUJ010002947.1:105000-145000 GCA_963575745.1 Prorocentrum cordatum
TGCCAATGCATGGTGGAATTGTATATGAATGTTAATAGTTTGTGAATGACTGCCTCTGAGTACTCGTGACGGTGGGCGTGGCCGCCGCAAGGAACTTCCCGGGGACTCCCCGACGGCATCGCCCGCGCGCCGCGACGCCACCGCGAGGATCGCGCCCGCTTCTTCCCCTTCTTTTACTCCCTCTTTGCCCGCGCGCTCAAAAGTGCAAAGCTGCGGGCGCAGCGCAGCGCGGAGTTCCAGCGACGCGCGCAGGTCGCCCTGGAGGGGTCCCAGCGACGCGCGCGGGTCGTCCGCTGCGCGCAGCAAAGAGAGCTAGCTGGCTGGCTGATAGCGGGCAAGGCTCTTGCCGCTGGGCAAAGCGACGACGGGCGAGGGGGGCGCGGAACTCCGACGGCCTCCGACGGAGGTGTACTGGGTGGGGGAGACGCGTGCGGGCTGCGCCACGTGGACCTTCGGTGGAGCCCCCTACGGGGCCACGAAACGCGAGAAGGGTGTGCCGAAATGGGCGTGAAGGACGAATGCGGGCACGCCCTCTCGGACCTTCGGTGGAGCTCCGTGTGGGGCCACGAAACGTGTGAGGGGTGTGCCGAAGTTGGTGTGCGGGACGCAAGCGGGCACACCCACTGGGACCTTCGGTGGAGCTCCCTATGGGGCCACGAAACGTGTGAGGGGTGTGCCGAAAAGAGTATGCGGGACGCATGTGGGCACACCCACTGGGACCTTCGGTGGAGCTCCCTATGGGGCCACGAAACTTGAATGGTGTGCCTAAATGGGTGTGCGGGACGCATGCGGGCACACCCATTGGGACCTTCGGTGGAGCTCCCTATGGGGCCACGAAGCGTGTGAGGGGTGTGCCGAAATGGGTATGGGGGACGCATGCGGGCACACCCACTGGGACCTTCGGTGGGGCTCCCTATGGGGCCACGAAACGTGTGAATGGTGTGCCTAAATGGGTGTGCGGGGCGCATGCGGGCACACCCATGGGGACCTTCGGCGGAGCTCGCTATCGGGCCACGAAACGTGTGAGGGGTGTGCCGAAATGGGCGTGCGGGACGCATGCGGGCACACCCACTGGGACCTTCGGTGAAGCTCCCTATGGGGCCACGAAACGTGTGAGGGGTGTGCCGAAATGGGTGTGCGGGACGCATGCGGGCACACCCACTGGGACCTTCGGTGGGGCTCCCTATGGGGCCACGAAATATGTGAAGGGTGTGATGAAATGGGTGTGCGGGACGCATGCGGGCACACCCATTGGGACCTTCGGTGGGGCTCCCTATGGGGCCACGAAGCGTGTGAGGGGTGTGCGGAAATGGGTATGCGGGACGCGTGCGGGCACACCCATTGGGACTTTCGGTGGGGCTCCCTATGGGGCCACGAAGCGTGTGAGGGGTGTGCCGAAATTGGCGTGCGGGGCGCATGCGGGGGCACACCCACTGGGACCTTCGGCGGAGCTCCCTATGGGGCCACGAAACGTGTGAGGGGTGTGCCGAAATGGGTGTGCGGAGGAGGACGGGGGAGGAGGAGGAGAGGAGGAGCAGAGGAGAGGAGAGGAGACGCGGGCCACCGTCTCTTCAAAACGAGGACCCAACAACACAAGTTGGTTGGGAAAAACATGAGGAGGAGGACGACGACGTGGTCGCCGCCGCAGGGTCCCTGGCCGCCTCTGGCATGCGGAATGCGCCACGGAGGCGCCGGCGCAGACGCCGACAGTGAATGCTGCATTCTTCAGGATCGGCTCTAGAGACCAAGGAAGCCCCAGGTCCTCTGTGGCTGTCTTGAGTACAAGCGGGGGAAGTATCGAGCGGGAGCGTCGTTGTTTGCACAGGGTGCCGTCTGCGGCGCCGAGGCGGGAGCGCTGGTCCTGAGTTAAGAGCAGGGAAGTATCGAACGGGAGCGTTGGTTTTGTTGGGAAGTTTGATTTCGGCGGTGAGCTAGAGCCGCGGTCACGCTTGAGCGTGACAGTTGTTTTCAGAGGAATGCAGCCGGCGCCGATGAGAGAGCGCCAGGGCGGGTGTAGGGTGCTCAACAAGAGTATTTTCTTAGTAATGCAGGTTCAACACTCATTGGGGGGGCGCTTGCTGCGCCGAGGCAGGAACGCTGGTCCTGAGTAAAAGCAGGGAAGTATCGAACGGAAGCGCATGTTTTTCTTGGAAACCTGACTTTCGGCGGCGAGCTACAGCCCCAGTCCCGAGTAGAACAGGAGGAAACATCGAACGGGAGCGTTGTTGTTGGGGCTCTGCGGCGGTCCTCCGAAACGCCTGAGCGTGAGCTTAATTTTCAAAGGAAATGCAGCCGGCGCCGAGGCGAGAGCGCCAGGGCGAATGTAGGGTGTCCAACCATAGTAATTGCTTAGTAGTTTAATTTCAACAGCAGTAACACCTCACAGCAACAAACCAGCACAATCTAGGCCACGAAATCCCAGTTCAGCCGCGCACCCTGGGATGTTGCAAGACCGCTCGGCCCTCTGATTCTGATAATTGGTCGATTGGGCTATGGGGATCCCGCACGCACGCGCACCGATCTTTCCCTTGTCCGCGCCCTCCTCCTCTGTGCTTCTCCCTCGTGTTTCACACACCCTCGGTGGCACGCATCCATGGCGAGGCACTGAGGCATCTGGCTTGATTCGCGGTGTTGTCGGAGGATTTTGTTGGGGGGGAGTTCGCCTGTCCTCCGGGGCCCGCTGATGATGTGTTCGAATGGGTTTTGCTATTTGTGGGGCGATGGTGGCTCCCCTAGGTGGGGCGGCTCGCACTTTTCGCTGGTGGGGAAGACGATGATCGTGCAGGTCAACAACATCGGTTACGACTTGTCAGGCGAGCACGCGTTCGACATCCAGATCCCTGGATCTGGCCAGGGCCTGTTGTACAACGGCTGCGAGAGCCAGTTTCCAGGCGTTCTAGTCGAGGACTTCGACTGCGGCACGCGCTACGGTGGGTGTCGCAACATCTCTGACTGTGATCTCCAGCCTGCCGAACTACAGGCAGGGTGCAGGTGGCGATTCACATGGTATAAATACATGGTGGACGGCACCAATACCACCAGCAACCCGTACATTCAGTTCCGTCGTGTGAGGTGTCCGGCGCTGTTAACTGACATCAGTGGTTCTATCCCCAACGACGACGCCAGCTTTCCTGTCATTGATATGGACTCGTACCGCTAGTTCATCTGCGTGCATCCAAAGCCCTGAGGGCGCTAAAATGGGCACCCTGGGTTGGAGCAGTGACGCGATTTTGTTTCTTTGCGCATGCCACAAGTGTATGCCATACAACGGCCTAGAAGGTTGAACTCAGGTTGCGCGACATCTGCCAATCTCGCGTGTTGATTCTCTTGTGGATTCCGCAGGACCCATTGCACTATATAGCCCTCACCACATAGCTTGCACCACGTAGCTTGCACCACAAAACGTGCACACATAGTTTGCGCATCATATGCTACATCCTGTGCACTGCACCACGTCTGTTGCACCACATGCGCTGCACCGAATACATATATATATATATATAGATATATACATATTGCATCGCCCATCTTTATACATATATGTGAATATGTATGTGACCGCCTTTTCGAGCCTTCCCCCCGGGACCACATCATAAGATATACATATTTGTATACAGAGACAGAGAGAGAGAGAGAGAGAGAGAGAGAGAGAAAAGAGAGAGAGAGAGAGAGAGAGAGCGAGAGACAGCAACAGAGAGAGAGAGAGAACACACGATTACTATAACTATATACATGATGAGACATGCACATATCGGGATATCTCCCTCTCTCTATATATATAGAGAGAGATAAAGAGAGATATAGAGAGAGAGAGAGAGAGAGAGAGAGAGAACAAAGAGAGAAAAGAGAGAGAAAAGAGAGAGAGAGAGAGAGAGGGAGAGAGAAACAAGAGAGAGAGAGAGAGAGAACAGAGAGAGAGAGAGAGGTAGAGAGAGGTAGAGAGAAATAATGAACCTGTCGAAGGACCAAACCATATGCAGTTGTGGGTACCGTCGTTGTACGCACCACATTCGGAGGAGCTCCGTATAGGGCCACGAAACGTGTGAGGGGGGTGCCAAAATTTGTCCAGTGGGCGCATGCGCAAGCAGCCACAGCCGCGAAACGCGTGAGATGTGTGCCGAAATAGTTCGGAGGGCGCATGCGAACGCAGCCACTGGGACCATCGGTGGAGCTCCTTATGGGGCCGCGAAACGTGTGATGTGTGTGCCGAAATGGGTGCGGTGGGCGCAAGCGAGCCCAGCCACTGGCGCCTTCGGTGGAGCTCCCCATGGGGCCACGAAACGCGTGAGGGGTGTGCCAGAATGGGTGTGGGTGGTGACGCATGCGGGCGGTGGCACCGGGGCCTTCGTTGGATTTTCTTTTGGGGCCACGAAACGTGTGAGGGGTGTGCCGAAATGGGTGTGGGTGGCGCATGTGGGCGGTGGCACTGTGGCCTTCGGTGGAGCTCCCTATGGGGCCACGAAAAGTATGAGGGCTGTGCCGGAATGGACGTGGGTGACGCATGCGGGCGGTGGCACTGTGGCCTTCGGTGGAGCTCCCTATGGGGCCACGAAACGTGTGAGGGGTGTGCCGAAATGGGCGTGGGTAGCGCATGCGGGCGCTGGCATTGGGGCCTTCGGTGGAGCTCCCTATGGGGCCACGAAGCGTGTGAGGGTTGTGCCGAAGTGGGTGTTGGTGACGCATGCGGGACGTGGCACTGTGGCATTCGGTGGACTCCCTATAGGGCCACGAAACATGTGAGGGGTGTGCCGAAATGGGTGTGGGTGACGCAAGCTGGCGGTGGCACAGGGGCCTTCGGTGGAGCTCCCTATGGGGCTACGAAACGTGTGAGGGGTGTGTTGAAACGGGTGTGGGTGACGTATGTGGGCGGTGGCACTGGGGCCTTCGGTGGAGCTCCCTTTGGGGCAACGAAACGCCAGAGGGATGCGCCGAAATGGGTGTGGGTGACGCATGTGGGCGGTGGCACTGTGGCCTTCGGTGGAGCTCCCTATGGGGCCACGAAAGGTGTGAAGGGTGTGGCGAAATGGGTGTGGGTGACGCATGCGGGCGCTGGCACTGTGGCCTTCGGTGGAGCTCCCTATGGGGCTACGAAGCGTGTGAGCGGTGTGCCGAAAGGGGTGTGGGTGACGCATGCGGGCGGTGGCATTGGGGCCTTCGGTGGACTCCCTATGGGGCCACGAAACATGTGAGGGGTGTGCCGAAATGGGTGTGGGTGACGCATGCGGGCGGTGGCATTGTGGCCTTCGGTGGAACTCCCTATGGGGCCACGAAACGTGTGAGGGGTGTGCCGACAATGGTGTGGGTGACGCATGCGGGCGGTTGAACTATGGCCTTCGGTGGAGCTCCCTATTGGGCCACGAAACATGTGAGGGGTGTGCCGAAATCGGTGTGGGTGACGCATGCTGGCGGTGGCACAGGGGCCTTCGGTGGAGCTCCCTATGGGGCCACGAAGCGTGTGAGGGGTGTGCTGAAACGGGTGATGGTGATGATGGTGCTGGAGGAGGGAGGACGGGGAGGAGGAGGAGGAAGGAGACGCGGGGACCGTCTCTTCAAAACGAGGACCCAACACCGCAGGATGGTTTCGGGAAACATTTGCCTGGCGAAGGAGCCAACCATATGCAAGTATGAGTACCGCAAATAGAAATATCATCTTCGCCCGCGCTCCCAAGGGGGCCACGAACCGTGTGAGGGGCGTGCCGACATGCGTGGCGGGGCACACGACGCGAGGGAAGACGATAGGTCTGTGTGCGTGAGACTGAGAGCGCGTGAGTTTGATTGTCGATGAGTTTGCGCGCGCGTGAGTCTACGTGCGTAAATGTCGACGCCTATGTCGGCGCGCCTCTCACGAGGATCGCGCCCGTTTCCTTCCCGTTCTTCTTCTCCCTCTTTGCCCGTGCACCCCCACGTCCAAGGCTGCGGGCGTGGCGCCGCGCGGAGTCCCCGCGACACGAGCTGGTCGCCACGAAGGGGTCCCGGCGACGCGCGCGGGTCGTCCGCCGCGCGCAGCAGAGCGAGTGAGCAGGCTGGCTCCCGCCGGGGATGCGCGGCCCGAAAGCGGCCTCAACTCGTCGAAAGAACGAAAAACTTTCAGAACGCGAAAGTCGCCGCCATGCGAACTCTGCCACTGGGCCGCCATGCGAGTTCCGCCACGGAGACCTTCAGTGGAGCTCCCTCTGGGGCCACGAAACGTGTGAGGGGTGTAACAAAATGCAGCTGCGCCACCTGGACCTTCGGTGGAGCTCCCTCTTGGGCCACGACGTGTGTGAGGGGTGTGCCAAAATGGGGCGGCTGCGCCATGCGAGCTGCGCCACCGTGACCTTAAGTGGAGCTCCCTATGGGGCCACGAAGCGTGAGAGGGATGTGCCAAAATGGGGCGGCGGCGCCATGCGGGCTGCACCAGTGCGACCTTAGATGGAGCTCCCTATGGGGCCACGAAGCGTGTGAAGGGTGTGCCAAAATGGGACGGCGGCGCCATGCGGGCTGCGCCACTGGGACCTTAGGTGGAGCTCCCTATGGCGTCACTGTGACTGGGGTGTGGCGAGGGGCGCTTTTCGCACACTGCACCTCTCGTGGTCCTCTGCCGCGCTCAAGACGTGGCTCGGAGGATGGACGACCTCATCCCGAATTTCGCGCCCAGCTGGCACGTGCATTTTGGGATGTGTTTGCAGCGATCCCTTGTCGCACTACTTTCCAGTGGTGGCTCTACTGCAGGCGGCGCTGTCGAGAGTCGTCCCAGATAGTTTTTGGTTTCGCCTCGGGGTTAGACCTCCGGCGGATTTCGAATGCAACTTCAGTTTTGTTGTTGCGTTTTTATGCACGTCGCCTCGCATCGTAATTCGGTCGTGCGCGGATTCGGCCGTCAACTGTCCGATCGGCGCTGCGTCTTTTTCTCAGTGAAACCCATACATCAATTTGGGCTCGGGGGTGGGTTGGCGTGTCGTGGATGAACCCTTTCGGGCACGCTCGACTTCCTCCTCCCTTCTCCTGGAAGCCAGGAGGAAAGCGGAATTGAGGCAGGGTGTGTTGCAGAATTACTGTCGCATCCCTTCCAACTCTTTTCCTTATCGATAACTCCTCCCTGTCGCACCCCGAAGCCGGTCGAAAGGACGGGCAGGGCAGCCTGCCTGAGACTCCCTCACCACTTCTGACCCTGATGCTTAACAAGTGGCAACCGTCGCACATATGGAGGACGGGTGGTTTCAAAACGTGGCTCTCGCTTCAGCACCGCGCACACTCTTTTAAACAAATTGCACCGGTTTCATGTATTGAGGGCGGGTCGTTTTCAAACTTTGGCTTTCGGTTTAGCGCCGCGCACATTCGTAAAACAAATTGCAAAAGTTTCACGGATTCGGGGCGGCTCGTTTTCAAATTGTGGCTCTCGCATCAGCGCCGCGTGCATTTGTATAAAAGAAGGTTGCACGCAATTCACGGATTGAGGGCGGGCCGTTGTCAAACAACAGGTTTTCGTTTTTGCGCCGCGCATATTCGTTTGAAAACAGTTGCAAGAGCTTCGCGGGTTGAGGGCGGCGCCTTTCCAACATGTGGCGTTTGCTTGCGCGCTGCGCACATTCATTTTCAACATTTGCAGGAGTTTCATTGTTTCTCATGGTTACCGTCAAAGAAATTGTGTTTTGGAGCGGTTCAGGATTGTCAGGGCGCAAGAGTTATGTTGATTCGCGGAGTTGAAGTCCCAGGAATGGTGTCATGGCACGATTCAGGGTCGCCATGGCGCAACAGTCAGGTTAAGTCGCGGCGTTGGAGCCCCGAGGAGGGTGTTTTGGCACGCTTCAGGATGCCCACACGGTTGTCCTCCAACGGGGCATTTCCCTCAGTGAAAATGAATCCTTGTAGGGGCCTGTGAAAAGGGATTTTGGAGGGAGGGTGTATTCCAACATCGTTGATGAGTCTTGGGTTTATATTGGTCCCCGTTCTCCTCCTCCTCCTCCTCCTCCGCCTCCTCCCATTCCTCCTCCTCCCCTAGAAGCCAGGCGGGCGGCCGGCGGGGTCCGGGTGGCGCCCTCGTCGAGGACGGCCGACCGCCTGCCTCTTTCTGCCTCTCTGTATCTGTGTCTCTGTCTCTCTGTCTCTCTGTGTCTCTTCCCCGCGCGCGCTCTCCCGCGTGTTTTCTTGGCAGGGGGGGCGGGAAGGAGCGAGGGGGTGGAGGAGGAAAAGGGGGAGGTGGAGGAAGAAGGGGAGGTGGAGGGGGAGGGGGGAGGAGGGAGGACGGAAGAGGAAGGGGGAGGTACAGCGGGTGAGGAGGGGAAGGAGACGGGAGATGGGAAGATGATGATGATGATGATGATGATGATGATGATGATGATGATGATGATGATGATGATGATGATGATGTTGATGATGCTGATGATGATGTTGATGCTGATGCTGATGTTGATGATGGTGATGATGATGTGGATGATACTGATACTGATGATGATGACGACGATGACGATGATGATGCTGATGATGACGATGCTGCTGCTGATGATGCTGATGATGATTCCAGTGCAGACGATGATGCTGATGCTGCTGCTGATGATAATGATGCTGATGCTGATGCTGATGGTGATGATGATGCTGATGCTGATGCTGCTGCTGATGATGATAGTGACGATGCGGATGACGGCAACGATAATGATGGTGATGCTGCTGATGATGACTATGATGATGATGCCGATGATGATGCTGATGGTGATGACTGGATATGATGATGCAGCTGATGATGAGGATGATGGTGGTGGTAATGGTGGTGGTGATAGTGGTGATGATCATGATGATGCTGATGACAAATATCATGCTGGTGATGATGATGCTGATGATTATGATGATGCTGATGATGATTCTGATGATGCTGATGATGCTGATGATGAAGAATTTGATTGTGCTGGTGATGATGTTGATGATTTTGATGATGATGATGCTGATGATGATGATGATGATGGTAACAATAACAATAATAATAATGATAATGCTGCTGATGATGCTGATGATGATGCTGATGATGATGATGATTATGATGATGATGATGATGATGCTGCTGCTGATGATGATGATGATGATGATGATGACGATCATGATGTTGATGATGATGATGCTGATGATGATGATGATGATGATGATGATGATGATGATGATGATGATGATGATGATGATGATGATGTTGTTGTTGTTGTTGTTGTTGTTGGTTGTGATTATGATGATGGGGAACTGGAGGAGGAGGAGGAGGAGGAGGAGGGAGGAGGAGGAGGAGGAGGAGGAGGAGGAGTGGGAGCGGGGGTTTGCAGGGATGAGGGGGAGGGGGGAGTGAGGAAGGAGGCAGGAATACGAGTGGAGAGGAGGAGGAGGAGGAGAGAGGAGGAGGAGGAGGAGAGGAGGAGGAGGAGGAGGAGGAGGAGTAGGAGGAGGAGGAGGAGAGGAACCTGAGGAGGAGGAACATGAGGAGGAGGAGGGGGAGGAGGAGGAGAGGAGGAGGAGGAGGAGGAGGAGGAGGAGGAGGAGGAGGAGGAGGAGGAGGAGGGGGAGGAGGCAAGCTAGGTGCGCTCGCGTCATATCTGACGTCCTACCCCCCCCTCCCATCCTTTACCATGGCGTAGATCTCCTCTCTATTCGCACAGTTGGATGTCGTAGCATGGCATATCATCACATGGCATAGCATGGCGTTGAAGATCAACGCGTAGCATGACATAGCATGGCGTGGCGACGCCCCAAAGTGGGGGGGCTTCTGCGGCCCAAAATATCAACGAATTGGCACCGAATGTGTAATCACTTCTGATGGTTTTTCCTGGCGGCCATTTTCTAGATTCTGGGGCCTATTTGGAAGGACCGGAAAGCATGCCGTGGCATGGCAATGGACATAATGACGCCAGCGCTGCAGCGGGAGCACGATTCGGAACGCGCGGAAGCAGGAAAAGAGGCCAGCGCTGCAGCGGGAGCACGATTCGGAACGAGCGGAAGCGCGGAAATGAAGCCAGCGCTGCAGCGGGAGCACGATTCGGAACGAGCGGAAGCCCGAAAATGAGGCCAGCGCTCCAGCGGGAGCAACATTTTGAAAACAAGCCCAAGCGAAAAGCCAACTCCCAGGAATCCCGTGTGCAAAAAGGAACGTACGCGGAGGGGGGCCAGACATCTTCCGGACGCCATCGGGAGAGAGGGAAGAGCATTATTCATTCTGTAATTTTTGAAGGAGGATGAGGAGGAGGAGGAAGAAGAGGACAGGGAGGAGGGGGCGCTTCGGTGCGTTCCGCCGCCCTCCCCGTTGGGCAGTGGTTCAGCGGGGGATGAGGCCGACTATGCTGCTGGTAGGGCCGATATTTCGCGGAAGCGTGGATATAGATTTAGGCGCGTGGATCAGCGGCGGGTCCGGCTTCCATGCAGCATCGGCGCGCTCAGTCGCCAAATCGGGCGGATTTGGCCTCGTGTTTCGCTGGGTATTTTCCCCGATCCATAGATCTGTGATCTATGTTAGCGCGTGCCCGCCTCAATGGTGCCACGCTTCACTGATGATCGCAAGCCGTAGATTTCTGCGATGTTCCTTTTTCCCCGACCTTGAGGAGGGGTTCCCGTTTAGTGTCCCCCTGGGGGGGTCTGGGGGGGGTACCCCCCGGGACCCCCCCTCGGCCACGGGGGGAACGCCGGCGGAAGCCGGCGGAAGACGGCGGAAGACGGCGGAAGACGGCGGAAGACGGCCCCACTTCGGCAGACGCGCTTCCGTGCGGCGCGGGCGGCCCCAAGATGGTCCGCAAGATTGTCCGAGAGGGCCACGAGTCGCCGAAAGATCGGTGCAAGACGCCCAAAATGGCCTCAAGATGGCCCACGAAGCCCCCAAGACGCCCTGGGAGGCCTCCAAGAGGCCCCCTAAAATCAGCCCAAGAGTCCAAATTCATTCATTTCCTATTGGTTTTTCAGTGTTTTTCGCGTCTTCGCCTTTTCGGCTTCCCGACGCTCCAAGACGGCCCAAGAGGCCCCAAAGACTGCCCTAAGACAGCCTGAGAGGCTCCCAAGAGGGCGCACAGACGGCCCAAGACGCCTCCAAGACGGCCCAAGAAGTCTCCAAGACGGCCTCAGAGGGCCCCAGGAACGCCCCAAGAGAGACCCCAGAGGGGTAGCAGGGACCGATATTTCGAGCTCTCCGCCCAAAGAGACCCCCAGGAAGCCCCAAGAGGCCCCCAAGAGGGCCCAAGGAGCCCCCAAGAGGGCCCCAGGAAGCCCCAGGGGCATGTTCTCATCCTCAGTGCCCTCCGTCGAGCACATGGCAACGTGCTGAGCTGACCCTAGCCTCTCCCCCTCGCATCCGTCGCCCAAGGCCATTCTCCCCTCAGCTGTTGTCTGGCTCGCAAGTGACGGCCACCTGTCCTCCCCCAGTGACTCGCATGGTCACGTGCTGAGCTCACCTCGGAAGGGCTCTGCCCAACGCCATTCTCCCCTCAGCTGTTGTCTGGCTCGCAAGTGACGGCCACCTGTCCTCCCCAGTGACTCGCATGGTCACGTGCTGAGCTCACCTCGGAAGGGCTCTCATTTCACGAGTGGCTCGCATGGCGACGTGCTGAGTTCATTTCGTGTCTCGCATGTTCACGTCCTCCGTCCGCCCACGAGTTCGTCCTCTCAACACCTTCCCAAGCACGACCCTCACGGCCCTGTACGCCATCAAACCGCCCCAGGAGACCTCGGACACGCACCACAAGAAGCTACAAGAAACTCTCCAGAGGGCTCCAATAGCATCCCGAAGGGATCCAAGATGGCAGGAGACACCCCGACAACGCGTCACCACTTCAAACGGACAACACGGGAACCAACGTCAGCTGCCCTCTTGGTGTCTCACCTACACGCGCACGGCCCTATCAAAATCGGTGGCTCGCATGTTGGCGTGCTGAGCTCACCGCACACGGCTTCATGTTCTCAAGTCGCTCGCCTGTTCTCATCCTCAGTGCCCTCCGTCGCTCGCATGGCAACGTGCTGAGCTCACCCCAGCCTCTCCCACTCGCTTCCCTCGCCCAACGCCATCATCTCCTCAGCTGTTTTCTGGCTCCCCAGTGGCGGCCGCCTGTCCTCCCCCAGTGGCTCGCATGGTCACGTGCTGAGCTCACTCCGCAAGGGCTCTCATTTGACGAGGAGCTCGCATGGTGCCGTGCTCGGCTCTCTCCGTGCCTCGCATGTTTCCGAGCTCCGTCCGCCTACGAATTCCTCTTCTTAACAGGGCTCCAAGATGGCTGAGGACACCCCGACAAAACGTCAGCGCGTGAAACGGACAACACGGGAACCAACGTCAGGTGCCCTCCGGGGGTCTCACTTGCGCGCGCACGGCCCTATCAAAGCCGGTGACTCGCATGGTGGCGTGCTGACATCACCGCACACAACTTCATTTTCTCAAATCGCTCGCATGTTCTCATCCTCAGTGCCTTCCGTCGCTCGCATGGCAACGTGTTGAGCTCACCCCCAGCCTCTCCCCCTCGCATCCGTCGTTCAGCGCCATCATCTCCTCAGCTCTTCTCTGCCTCGCCAGTGACTGCCACCTGTTCTCTCCCAGTGGCTCGCATGGTCACGTGCTGAGCTCACTTCGCAAGGGCTCTCATTTGACGAGTGGCTCGCATGGTGCCGTGCTGAGCTCACTCCGTGCCTCGCCTGTTTACGTCGTCCGTCCGCCCACGAGTTCCTCCTCACAACAAGGCTCCAAGATGGCAGGAGACAACCCGACAAAGCGTCAGCGCGTGAAACGGACAACACGGGAACCAACGTCAGGTGCCCTCTGGGCATCTCACCTGCACGCGCACGGCCCTATGAAAGCCGGTGGCTCGCATGGTAGCGTGCTGAGCTCACCGCACACAACTTCATCTTCTCCAGTTGCTCGCATGTTCTCCTCCTCACTGCCCACCGTCGCACGCATGGCAGCATGCTGAGCTCACCCCAGCCTTCCCGCCTCGCATTCGTCGCCCCACGCCATCATATCTTCCGCTGTTCTCTTTCTCGCAAGCGACGACCGCCTGTCCTCCCCCACTGGCTCGCATGATCACGTGCTGAGCTCGCCTCGGAAGGGCCCCTACTTGACAAGTGGCTCTCCAGAGGGCTCCAATACTATCCCGAAGGGTTCCAAGATGGCTGGAGACACCCCGACAAAGCGTCACCACTTCAAACAGACAACACGGGAACCAACGTCAGCTGCCCTGTTGGTGTCTCACCTACACGCGCACGGCCCTATCAAAATCGGTGGCTCGCATGGTGGCGTGCTGAGCTCACCGCACACGGCTTCATGTTCTCAAGTCGCTCGCCTGTTCTCATCCTCAGTGCCCTCCGTCGCTCGCATGGCAACGTGCTGAGCTCACCCCAGCCTCTCCCACTCGCATCCGTTGCCGTTTCGGTCAGACGTCGCGCCCGCCCGCCCAGGCCTGCTGCGCCATGTTCTACGCTCCCTCCGACTCCGTGGGACTCCTACTTCCCGATCTCCCCGCGACACATGGCTACGCCGACGAGATGGCCAGACACGTTGACGCCATCCTTCATTTCCACATGGGTTGCCCAACTAGGCTCTGCCTGGGAAGGCACCGTTTCTGACAGCCTGCACACTTGGAAAGCCCATAAGAAAACCAGACAGGGCAACAGCGAGATTACTATTGAGGATTGGTGTGCGGCCTTCAGCATCCCTTTCACAGGCTTCAACGAGACTCTCCGGGAAACCTACGTCACGCAGATTTTGCGTGCCACCAAAGCTCAGTGCATCACTACGAGCCCGCCGACAAAGTGGCCGCGCACCCTGAACAGAGACTTCATTGCCGGCTGGATCGCGGCGCACGGGGACAATTGGGAATCGACGCTCACTTCAGGCCTTCAAGTATGGCAGCCCCAGAAAGAACATCGCCAGGGTCTCACAACGATCACTCTCGAGGACTGGGGCATCGCCCTGGGGGTGTCCTTCAAAGGGTACCGGCAGGACCTACGCCCCTGGGCTCCCCAAACCTCGACTCTTCTCTGGAAAACGTGCGCTTTGGCAATGCCGGTGGCTCGCATGGTTGCGTGCTGAGCTCACCTGGCGGCTCGCATGGCAACGTGCTGAGCTCGCCGCGTAGGTACCCGACGTATTCTTCCTTAGCTGTCTGTTCCTCTTCGTTTTCCCGACCTCCGTTCCGTAGCCATTATGCTTTCAGCCATCGGCTTCGTTTCATGTCTTTCACGCGCCATCAAGCCATGGCCAAACGCCGTCCCCGCAAATCGCGCGGGAAGAAGCGCACGCATTCTAGATCAACTCTGTCGGAGGTTGCTCGTGCTTACAGAAGAACGACCAGGCAAGGAGACGAGAGCGACCCTGTCACGGCAGCACCCGCTCCGGCCTCCGCGCGATACGAGAACAACCTCGGAGTTGCCACCTTCCGTAACGGCACCAGCTTCGACAGTGCAGGCGGCTCCGATGATGACCGAGACGATATCATGCATCCATCTCGCACTATCCTGGTGACGGGATTTCCAGACTCCTGGCTCCGCCCCGATACAGCGGCGTCGCTGCCAGACAGAATCAACAACCTCTTCATGAACTTCGGCCCGCTGGAGTCGCTGCCCGTTCTCCGCCCCGGACCCCCGTTGCACGCCACCGTCACCTTCAAGCACGCGGCCATCGCTGCGCTCGCAGCTAGAAAGATCGACGGCGTGGACACCCGGACCAACAAAGAGATCCAGAGATGCGGTGGCCGTGCTGCTGCCAGCTACCAACGCTTCCACGTGCACCTCCTGCCATCGAGCGGAACGTCAGCACCACGCCCCATGGAGCCGGTGGAGATCGCGCGCCCAATGCCAGAGTACCATCAGACGCAGCCGCGCACCGCAGGCCCTCACCCGGGCCCGACTTTGGACGAGGCCCAGCGTGACATGCTTTCGAGGAGTACGCGCTAAACCCCGCGACGCTTCTCAGCACGGCTGCATCAAGTTCGGCGACCCCTTCTTGGACCCGTGAGAGCTTTTCAGAAGCGGGCCGCTTCCCTTGAACGTCGCGATCTTGCCACCACCGCACTGCGACGAAGTGTGAGTCGTCCACCAATCATCGCGTCCTGCGCTCCCCTGGCGCCCATCTCTTCTGTGATTCTGCCCCCCCCCAAGCGAATGCGCTGCCCATGCAGCCTCCGGCTCAAGCGAGCATCGTTGCCCTCGCGCATTCCGCCAGCTGCGGAGTAACCGCAGCCGCCCCCACTTACCCGCGCGCTCCTATGCGCTGACCCGCCCGCCCGGCGACATGGCGTCCGTGAAGACGTTGAACGTGACCAACGCTTCCCCGCAGACGCTAAAGGTGCGGCTCACCCACACGTACTTCAGGCAACCGACGAATGCCAAGCTGACGGCGTTCGGCGGATACTTCGTCAGCGAGTCTGGCGACTATATCGTGGGGGAAGCCTTGTTCTTCGGGACGCCAGACAAACAAAAAACGGAACTGAAGAACTTCCAGGACAAGTACACGCCCGGAAGCGCCTGGCAGTTCCGCAGAATGCAAGCAAAGGCCAAGGACTCGAAATATCACTCTGCCCCACACCCGGTCACCATTAACCTGACCCATAAGAATATGACCGCGAAGAGCCTGTCTGCGACTGAAGCCCAGAACTTGCCTTCTGAAGCAGAGCCGAGGATGACGGCCGGGGACGTCCTCGGCCTCTCCCGCGACCAGCTCCTCGACGTCCACGGGCGCGTGGCGGAGATCAAACGCGACCTCAAGCAGAAGGACAGCTACATCAGCGAACTCCACATCTGCGACGACCAAGGCCGATCCTCCAAATCAATTTCTGGGACAAGGACCGCGGCATCATCAGTGAGACGGAGAAGGGCGACGTGGTGTATATCTTCCACGCGTGGCTTACAAAAGAACAATCCGGAGGCATCCACCTGACGGCCAGCTCTACCACCGTCGTCGCCAAAGCTGGAGGGTCTCTCCCGGGCGCCGCCAGATTGAACGCCCTCGACATCGCCAGCATGGCGACTTCTACCTTGTCAGCGGCGGGGAACGCCACCGACTACAAGACGGGACGAGCCATGTGGTGCAACCTTTCGGTCCTCGAGTACATGTCGGGATTCCAGAAAGAGTTGCCCGAGCAGTTGTCCGAGGCCCCCAGCTGCACGGTCGCTTTGTTAGACACGGATCCCGACCACCTCTGCGCCAAGGGGACGGACCGTATCTACGCCAAGGCCTCCATGCATGACAGCACAGGCTCCGTGCAGGCATACCTGACAGAATCTTCGGCTCTGGCATTGGCCGAGTCGGATTCGAAAGCTTCCTTCCTTGATGCCGTCTCCACCGACGCCGTGAATTTCCCGCGCGCGCGTCTGCGCCTCCGGTACGCCACCTCCAAGGACGGCAAGGAGGCTGGCGCGCCGCCAAGTTTCGCAGTCGTCTGCGCAGAGCCCCGCACCTTCGACACCGCCACGCCCACCACGTTCATCCCCAGCGAGGACCGGCTCCTCCCCGCCAAACTGACCTGGCTGTCGATGTCGCCCACCGGCCGCCTTGCCATCAATCCCGCAGGCAACGGAGCACCCACCCTTACTTCGGGAGCTCTGGTGCTGCTCCGTGGCGTGCGCGACCCGACGGTAACGTCCATCGATGACGGGTTCGCCATTGTCAACGCCGTCCGGGATGCGATGGAGGAATCCAAGGATGACACCTGGAGTGCTCCGACCACGGCAATCGTTTCGAAGCTCCCGCGCTATTCCATCCCGCGGAAACACGTCGCCCTCGCCCACATCACGCACATCAACGTGGATGCAAAGGAGCTGCTGCTGTCCGAGGTGTGGGCCGTCCCAGAGGCCGCGTCTTTCCCACAGTGGCAGAAAGAGTTGAACTTCGCGCAGGCAGGCCTGAATGAGCCCCCGGCAACCATGAAACGCAAGAGGGACCCAATCTCCTTCCAGCACGCGTGCGACGAGATCTTCACTAACACGAAGAAGCGCTATGCACCCAGTTTCGGCAGTGCGGAGGAGGTCGAGGCATGAGCGCGCCTTGCTGAGGCGCCCGGCACCGCCCGCGTCGGCCGCCCGCGGTAGCCTTCCCCCCAAGCCAACGGCCTCTGCACAATATCCCACCAGAGACACTTCAGTCATTCAGCGACCACTCCCACATCCAAACGGACAACCAGGGAACCAGCATGGCTTCAACAAACGCCACGACCGACCTCTTGTTTCTGCCCACCCCTCCTCGTTCCTGGCAAGTCGTCGTCTCTTGTCTCAGCTTTCTCTCCTTCGCCTTGTCCACGAGCTCCCCACCCGCTGCAACCGTCAACCCACATACATACGAAAGCCATCCTCGACTTTGGCCTCAGCACCGATTCTACGCCTTCCCCTATCCTCTCTCGCGCTTCTCCTGTAGAATCTCCACAACTAGGCCTACACTTCGCAGCTCGCCAGAGCAGACATGTTTTCAATGCGCCTCCTGTCGGAGCGTCACGCGCGAACCAAAACAAATGATCCTCATACCTCCTCACGCCTACCCAGCGTCGACGACGACATCGACAACCACAAAGACGACGACAACGACGAAGACCTCGACAGCGACGACGACTACGACGACACCGACGACGACGACGACGACGACGACGACGACGACGACGACGACGACGACGACGACAAGGACGACAAGGCCGACAACGACGACGACGACGACGACGACAACGACGACGACCTCGACGACGACATTCCCGACAACAACTACGACGACGACGACCTCGACGACGACGTTCACTTAGAGCTGGGGGCACGATGCTGTCGATTCTGGCCGTTGGTGGATCGATTCTGGCACTGGGGGTTGGGGCAACATCCAGTCCAACTTTGAAGGCAACAGCCAGGAAACGGACAACTAAGGAACCGACCCGGGAAACGGACAACTAGGGAACCCCCTTGTTCTTGGTGCCTTGCCGATTTCATCTTCCCCCGAACCCCAAAGAGATTTCACGGCTCCACGTTGCCCATCACCGAGAACCTTCCCAGCCCCCTGCAGATATCACGCTCGAAAAGTTTGTCTCTTGCGCCTCTAGAGCACGCGGCCTCGAGGACGCGCCAGCCTCCGCAGGATTAGCCCCACGAGGCGTTCCTCAACCAGCTTTCACCGTGGAACTTTCGCCAGGGGTCCGGTTAACAAAATAAGGCCCCACCCTTTAGGAGCGGGCAGGTGCCCAGCTCCCCTGCCCAGCCCCCGGCAAAAAAAAGGTACCGTAGCCATATTTTAAACAACAATGACGCTTACTAGTTCGTGGACGCGCCCAGAGAAAGACTCAGGGACACTAGGGCCATTGAGGTTCGAACGAGCAAAGCGCGCGCGGGCAAGGAATTGCGTGCCCTCGCTCGAGCCCAAGAGACCGGGCGCAGTGCGACGTGCATCTACCCGTCGTCGTCATCGTCGACGTCGATCTCGACGTCGTC
Organism: Prorocentrum cordatum; assembly: GCA_963575745.1. Classification (NCBI taxonomy): domain Eukaryota; class Dinophyceae; order Prorocentrales; family Prorocentraceae; genus Prorocentrum; species Prorocentrum cordatum. Next base: position 123,376 of record CAUYUJ010002947.1, read on the forward strand.
TCGTCCTCCATCCCCCTCCTCTTCCCACTACTCTCCCCCCTTGTCTTCATCCACTCCCCTCTCTACTCTCCTCCCCCCTCCACTCCCTCCTCCACCCGTGGCCCCATCAAGCCCCCAACAAGACCCCAACACTACCCGACAAACCTGGAAGATGCTCGGAGACAGCCCGACAAGATGGAAAAACGTCAAACGGACAACACGGGAACCAGCAGAATACCCCTGGATGCAGCACCTCACGAAACAGCCAACACAAGCACAGCAGGGCGCGCCATATAGTGATCCCCTTCTTTGTTTTTCTCTTCTTCGCAAGGCACGCCCACTTGTTCTCCAAGGTCGGGGTTCGTGGCAATATCAGGTTGCGCCCGGCCCCTATTGGCCGGAAAGGCCTGTGACCGAAAAAACGGTGTCCGAAACGTGCCCGAAATTGTGACCCAAAAGTAGTGCCACCGAAACTGTTACCTACATTGAGAACCGTCTTGGTTTCGAACCAAGAATTTCGGTCACGCTTTGGCGCGCATGGGAAAATCGGGCGCCAGGTTCGGCCACACTCGCGAAGGTTCTCGGGCACACTCTCGGCCATCGCACCCCCCCTGATGGAGACGAGGCCTCGTGATGTTTCTGGAGGCTTCTGTTGGAGAGCCAGCGCGTGCCTGTAGACTGCAGCGCGGCAGGCTCTTGCGCCGCTCCGCGAACCTGTCGAGGCCTGGCAGCTCCATGCTGTTTGGCGCAGGCTTTGGGCGATGCCCCCCCCCCCCCCCTCTCCTCATGGGCTCACGTGAGGCACTCAAGAGAGGACCGCGTCTTCGACTTTCGAAGGAGTTGCCGTCTCTTCCTCGGCGGAGGGTGGCGGAAGGCCGGCGGAAGGCGGCGGAAGTACAACGAGGCGGCTTCCGACGGCGGAAGCCAGCGGAAGGTCAGCGGAAACTGACGGAAGTAGAATCGGCCTTCCAAGAGATAGCACGGTTCTTTGGTTCAGGGTTTTCTCAATCGGCCGTGTGAGGCTCTCGTGGTGCCTACCCTGGGGCCGTCCTCCTGCTCTCTCCGCCCAGTATTTGTTTTTGTGTTGTGGTTGGGCCATTGTCCTTAGCCTGTGCCCTGGTTGTCCATTGTGATGCAACCTTTCCTTCTCCCCCTCTGTCGCCTCCTGCCTCCCTCCTTCCCACCTCCCTCCTCTCTGTTCCTATCAGCCCTTCTACCTTCTCCCCTCCCCCATCCTCCATTATCCCCGGCACCGTTTCCCCTCCCTACCCCAGTTCTCTCTCTCTCTCTCTGTCTCTCTCCCCTCCTCCTCCTTCTCCTCCATTGCCGCACGTGTGTGTGCACTTCCCGGCCATCCCGCCCATTCCTTGTCCTCCATTTGATCTCCCAAGAGTTGCAGGGATTGAGGTCGGCCTATTTTCAAACTGGCTCTCGCCTGAGCACCGCGCACATTTGCACATTCATGTTCAACTTTCGTTGCATCTGCACGCAGGGATGGCGGGTAGCTTTCAAACGTTTGGACCTCTCCCTGGCGGCCCACATTCTCGTCTCCAGAGTGTAAAACACTTACGCAGGTGGACTGCGATTCCTCGTCAATATGGGGATCCCGCTTGAGGCAGCATTAGGTTTCTATGGTGTGGGTGGTCACGAGGCTTCAACACCCGCACGGATGGAGGGGGGGCTGTTCGAAACGTGGCCCCCGCTGGAGAAGTATCAGACCTGGTGTTCCGCAGTTTTAACGTGTGCATCAGTCGAACATATATGGGGCACTCTTTGTTTAGGCGAGCCTTTCGCTTAAGGCGCTCAGATCTTGTCCCCCGAATCTTGATGTAGTGCACCAACAGTTCGGGTGGAGGCGGTTCCGTTTCAGAATGGTGCACTTGTTTGCAGTTGTCTTGACACTTATCGTCGTTCATCATCATTCTTCATGAAATTACACGGGTGGGGCGCTTTCCCCATCCCAGCGGGGCTCTCGCCTGAACGCCAGGTCGGTGATCGCCTTTCAAGCCTGCAGTCGCCGTAATTTAAAAGAACACGTGCTGAGGAGGGGACTTTGGGGATGGGACCCCCCCCCCTCCCTCCCCCTCCCCCCCTCCCCGTCCCCCTCCTCCTCTTCCTCCGCCACCTCCTCGTCGTCCTCCTTCTCCTCCTGCTCCTGCTCATGCTCCCCCTCCCCTTCTCCTTCCTCCTCTTCCTTTCCCTCCTCCTTCTCCTCATCCTCCTCCTTCTTCCGATCCTCTGCTCCCCTCCCTCCTCCCCTTGGCGCCCTCCTTTGAGCGCCCTGTGCGCCCAGGCCGGTGGCGAAGGCGAAGCCGGGCGCCCGCGCGGCCACGGGGCCGTCCCGGCTGCTGGTCGCCTCCAAGCTGGCCGAGGACGGTCTCCCCCTGGGGCAGCCCCAAGGGGGGGGTGGGGACCCGACACAGTTCCTGTTGTTTGTTTCTGTCGTGAAGCCACTCGAGACAGACGTCTGTAGTGTGAGTTTGTCGTGAAACAACTCACGACAGAGGTTTCTTTTGCTGTTTCGCCAGTTTCCACCTCTGTGGCCCCTCGCGGGGCGAAGGGGCCGTCAAAACAGGACTCGGGCCGAAAAGCCGGTCCCGGAGGGTCCACGTTGTGCCACTGTGGGGGGGGGGTCACCAGTCACCAGCTCATTTGAAAATCGAGGATTGAGGAGGACGGGGTGATCGAAGAGGTCTGGGCGTTTCTGAGCTCATTTGGGAGTCCTTTGAGACTGGGTGGTCCAGGGGCACCCGTTTTCTGCAGGAGGTGGCAGCCCCCACATGTCGCAGACACATTTTTGGGCTTACCTTGGTCCTCCTCCTCCTCCTCCTCCTCCTCCTCCTCCTCCTCCTTGGTTCGGTTCGTTTCGGTCTGTGGCGAGAGGTTCGGTACCGAAATGGAGAGGGAAGCGGGAACATCAGTGATTGAAGAACAGAGCAGAGGCAGCAGCAGGCCCAACATTGGTACAATATACACCAACGCCAAAGGCGCGAGCACCACATGCTGCTGGAAAATGCAAGAAGTCACGCTGGGAGCAGGTGCAGGGGAATAGCACATGCCACCTCCTCTGTCGCCTCCTCCACCTCCTCCCTCCTCCCTCCTCCCTCCCTCCCTCCCTCCCTGCCTCCCTCCTCCCTCCTGCCTCCTCCCTCCTCTCTCCCTCCCTCCCTCCCTCCCTCCCTCCCTCCCTCCTCCCCCTGCCACCCCTCCCTCAAGCAACTTGGGCTCGAGCACCAAGTCCTCTTACCTCCGTGTGTGAGGCAGGTTGTTCAGTCCAGTTCCCGCCGCCTCCACGGGGCGCTTGGGGGGCAATCAGCCTGCCGCCCCTGTTTTTTCGCGGACGATCTGATTGGCAACGGATTGGCAACGTGTGGGAGAAATGGGCAAGGCAAAGAATACGGTACCTCTGCAGCAGCAGCCAGCTCGCATGTAGTCCACTTGCCACGGCTGTCATCGGCACGAGTGGAACGACGTGTTGGCGCAGAATTCGAACAAATGTACGCGCTGCAGCAGACAGGTGAAGCTATACACGCCGAAGGGTGGAGGCCCAGATGGGGTTCAGAGTGGCAAAGGAGGCAGCGGCCGCAAAGGAGGTGCAGCAGGAGGCGACCAGATCCAGCTCGGCGTCGCGGCGCCTCCGATCGAGGTCCTCACCCAGGCTCTCGGCGTCGCCAAGGACCCGTTACTTGTGGCGGCGCTCGCGGCGGCCATCCAGCAGCAGGCGCAGCCCGCGGCCCCATCTCAGACAGCAGAGGAGGCGGTCAAGCGGGCGGCCAGCGCGTGGAAGGACGCGAACGACAAGCACGACCAGGCGGTGCAGCAAGTCAGCAGGTGCCGCGAGGCGCTCTCGCGGGCGAAGGCGAAGGAGGCAGAGACTGTGAGGGTCCTCGCCGAGGCCGAGATCGCCCGCAGGACGGCGGCCAAGGCCTTGGCGGCGCAGGCGGGCTTCACCGCAGTCCCCGCTGCCAAGGCAGCGGATCAGGCACCTAAGGATTGCAAGGCTAAGTTTGAAATCGATTGGGACACGGACTTCTTCGACAAAGTTCGGCCAGGCGAGTACGAGTGTGAGGGCACCGAGAAGGAGACCGTGCTCAAGCTCGAGGCCGACCTGCAGGCAACCAAGAAGGATCTCACGGTCAAGAGCGAGCCCATCACGAACTGGAGGGACAAGGCGACGGCCACGCAGGAGGCAGTCGCTGCCCCCCGCGCCAAGAAGCGCAGGGCCGAGGGAGATGGTGCCGCTGAGGCCACTCCCGCAGGCACCGCGTCTGCGGCAGCGGCGAGCCGGGCCCCTGCAGCAGCTGAGGGCAGCGCCGCGGGGCTGGCTGCTGCGGCATCGGTCCCTGCGGGCGAGGCCGACGCCGCCGCCCGCCAGCGCACCGAGGCGATCGAGGCGGAGGTGCAGCGCATCAGGAAGGCCAGGGGGGCAGCGGCGGCGGCGGCGGCGCAGGCGGCGCAGGCCGCGGCCAACGCCATGGCTGGCGCAGCCGATCAGGATGCTGCCCAGGGCCCTCAGGCCGCGGCGGCGACGCCAGCGTGATCATCACAGGGGGCCACCAGCAGTGCCCCCACCAGGCTCGCGAGGGCGCCCTCGCCTCGTGTAGTATGTTCAGTCCCAGAGGGCCAGCAGGTTTCATCGCCGTCGACGGCGCAGCCGAGTTCGGCGGGTTCTTTCTCGCCGCCCACGAGTTCTAGGGTGCAGGAGCCCAACGCCTCAACAGGGGAGGCTCCAGGCTCACTAGCTAGCTGCATCATCTCGTTCGAAGCGATCGCCGGCTGATTCAAGTGGGGATTCAGCGCCAGCGGTCGCACATATTTTCTTCAGTAACGTCACTTTCCGCGGTCGAAAGGCGTGGGATTGTATTTGCCATCTCCGATCGGACAACGAATTCCAGCATTTCGCCATTTGCGAGACGCACATGGGGGACAGCACAGTTGCAGATTGGAAGAGGAAAGCACGTCTCGCCGAATGCCGTTGCCATGTGAATGCAGCAAGACCCACGGGGCGTCGGCGTCTCACTGCCTCGGGGCAATCGCGTGCTACGGAAGGTGGTGAACTCTTTCTGTCCGAAGGCCATTGTCAAACACGTGCCTTGTCTCATAACAGCAGTGAGTTGTCTCATTTATGTTCAGAGGGTTTGAGTCTGCTCGGCGGATTTCTCCCTGCTGTTGTGAGGCAGCAAGGCTATATCATAGCAGTTTTCATTTTCTACGGGCCCCACTCCCAGGGATACGCTGGTCAAAACCTCGAACGTCTGGCCAAGCTTGGGTCCATTTTGCAGGCCCTGCATCTTCCGTGGGTGGTGCTCGGAGATTTTAACGCGCCGTCGTCTGAGCTCTCGTCGGGCTCGTCGGGAAGCTTTCTTGGCAAACTGGGGGCGTCTGTGTTGAAAGCTCCCGTTGAACGCGCGTGCGTCAGCAACAGCGGTGCGTCTCACACCGATCACATACAGACTTCGCCGTCAGCCAAACCGTGCATAGTAGGCGTGCAGGCGATTCAGGATGTGCCGTGGAAGCCCCACTGCGCGCTAGTGCTTCAGCTCAGGAGTTCGGGTGAGTAACTGATCACTCGTTCGCTGTTGCCCCCCGAAAGGTTGCCTCAAGTTGCCCGGCCGCGGGCTCAGGCACAGAGCAGGTCTAGGTCTTCGCAGGCGCGGTCGAAACAGATTGCCCACCAGGTCCTTGCTCGCGAAAAAAAACATATTTCCATTATTTCAGAGCTCTTCGGGGATATTCTAGATTCAGCCTCCCCTGAAGCCAATTCTAGCTTGCCCCAGCCAACTCTCGGTACTGATCCGTCTAGAATTCCTTTGATGCCATGGGATCCCGAGCTTATGGCTGGGTGTCATTGGGATCTGTATGAAGATGAGGTGGATCTGTGGGCTGGCGAGCCCAGCTGCGGTGGGCCTACGATGCCCTCCACCTCTTCCTCCTCGTCCTCGTCCTCGCCCTCCCCCTCTCTCGTGTCGGGGGGTGCCTGGGTGAATCTACCGGCCTCGACGGATCCCGATATCGTTTCAGCTGTAGATGGTAGCAAGGACCCCTCCAACGAGAGAGCTCCCCAGTTCGACGAGGACATCCCCGCCCCGTCCAACTCCACGGGCTCTGCTGCTGCCCCTGCTCTCGCTCTCCCCTCGCACCTGTGGCCATTGGCTCGTGCTCAGGCAGGTTGCTGTCCTCGAGCCATTTCACAGGCTTGGGTGCCAGTGAGGGCATCACTCGCGTTCAAGGTTGGAGGGCCCCGCGCCCTTCGCGGCAGCAGTGCATATGCAGCGTGGACCAGCAGCGTGGAATACTTGTACCAAGTTCATCGCGACCTGGACCCCTCTGACAGGCCGGCTCGAGCTCAGGGCCCTAGGTTTTTTTCACGCATCGCGTGAGACATAGTGAACACTATCGAGATATGGCCTTGCAAGATGTCGCAGCCAACTGGCGGGGGCGTGTGCAGGTGGTGCTGCGTAAGTTGTCTCGACGCAAAAGGCGTGGGAACGGGCTCAGTCAGTCTGAAGCTCTCGCCGCGGCGGGGGTCAAGTTGGCAGGGCAGCCGCCTGGCTGCGCGTGTAAGTCGGTTGGCAGGTCTTCAGAAGCTACCACGTGGACGTCATGGCTCACACTTCTTGTCGAGCTCAGGGGTATCCCGTGCCAGCCGCTGGATATCTACGCTAGTGGGGCCATGCAGGTGGCGCAGCGAGCTCGTAGTCATTCGATTTCGGTTTCGTTGGCTGATTTCAAGGATTGAATTGGGAAGCAGGAGCACGGGCGCCATATTTCGAGCTACGAAAGATTCACCTCTTGCCGACCTGGAGTTTCCAGCTTCGGCCAACTCGGATCAAGGCGCCATCTTCCATCCCAGGGGAGCTGTGGATCACGAGGCAGCTCATTGGCACTCCTTGTGGACATCGCGATTCAAACAGCAAATGCCTGAACTTCGAGGGCTTTTTGAACGCGTGCGGTGGCCTGCGAGCAAGCACTCAGCGAACTTGCTGTCATATACCATGAATGAACAATGCCAGACGTGGCCCTGGCAACATATGCGAGTGCTAGGACGGCTGTTGCCCAAGAAGAGTTCGGGCAGCCGTGTGATCGGCCTCGTATGTGTGATCTGCAGAATTTGGTCACTCTCACGGGAACTTCCCATTCAGGAATGGGCCAGCGCGGGGCAGCCAGATTGGGGGGCCGTGATTGCGGGTAATTTCGCTCTGCGCGACACGAAGCTGAGGGCCTCGCATGGGCACGGATTGTTAGAGATGCAATCTTTTTACGATGGAATGGCATGGCCAGTGCTTGTTGAAAGGGGCAATCCTCTATGGGTTTCCTCCAGTTATGCTGGGACTCGAACTGCAATCTTGTGCAGGGCCTCGCCAATTGGACCAGGGCGACGCAGTCTCATGCCCGTTTCAGAGTACGCCAAGCATTATTCAAGGACTCAGGAGCGGCAAGAGGTTTGACAAGGTGGTCACCAACGTGGTGATGGCGCGCCTTGCAGTTTGCCACCCACGGCTGCCGCAGCGACCCTGGATTGACGATCTCTCCCAGACAGCCGTGGGGGCGAGGTCTTTCATTTCCAACGGTTTGGTTGAGGGTATTTCGACCGCGAATGATATGCTTGCCGAGTTTTCCCTTCAGCTCGCAAGGGAGAGCACCGTCGCTTGTTCGGATATGCGAGCCACTCGTGGTATTCAGAAGCGGTTGAAGGCCCGTGGCATTTCCGTGGTTGCAGCTCCTCAGACCTTTCGCTTCGGCATCGACCTAGCAAGTGGCAAGAGGCATGAGCGAGCGACGCGTCGGAAAAGATACGCCGCGACTCCCAAGCAACATAATAGAGCTCGTAAGTCTGCCTTCACGTCCAAGCTGTGTAAAGCGTTGCAGAAGGCGGAGCTGGCAGGCACCCAGGCAAGGGCGCGATGCGGGCATCAGATACACGGACTCCCCACGACCTCGCTGACTCACCTTGGTCGGCGCCTCGGCGTCGTCACAGGAGGCCACAGGCGAGGTCGGTGCCTTACTGTCAGATTAGATATCAGGGCCCCTGGCGCAGATCCAGGGTATTCTTTACCCCGTCAATGCCTGGCCGAATGGTTGCGAGTTTGGTTGGAAGTGCCTCGGTTTCGTAAACTCAGATCGAAATTCTGGAGCGCCACAGTATCGGATTTTCTTCGGCGTGAACCTCGCCATCGGGCGAGACGTATACGTGGTCCTCTCACGGCTGTGATTCACTACCTCCTCGACGCTGGATGGGACATCCCAGAGCCAACGTTGTGGTGTCAAACAGCCGATGCAGCAGGGCACCGGGCTGGGTGGAATTTTACAGGAACCGAGTTCCAGGCCAGTGATCAGGCTGTGGAGCTCTTCGACGCATTCACCAGGTCCGTTCAGCAGAAGCAATGGCAGCACGCTGCAGTTTCAACATGTTGCGGAGGAGGTATGGAGGCTGGAGTCGACAACTGCAGTTTACGAAAGCAGTTGTACCAGTTGGAGCAGATCCCCAGGATCGGTCGAAGGCTGGCCCACCTCTTGCTCACGATTACTGTCGGCGGGGCCTGGGCTACTTCCCGCAAGGCCGAAGCAGGTTATCAGGTTCCATCACAGTGTGCGCGCTGTGGTGATGGACCAGAGACACCAAAGCATCGTTTCTGGACCTGCAGGTGTGATCGCGGATCACCAGCTTTTGATGTGTCCCAAGAGTTATGCCACAAAGCGTTGACTCAAGGTGGCAGCATGGAATGCTATTGGTACCGGGGGCTCATCCCCTCACATCTCACGGCTGTGGACCCACCCACGCACGAGGAGAGCTGGACGGTCAGTCACAACGACGACCTCGACCAGAGCTTTTTCGGCGAGGGCGTCGAGTCCGCACCCATTCTGCTTCATGGCGATGCCTCTGGCGGCAGCGACACACATGATCCTCGATTTCGTCGGATAGGGTTAGCGGTGTCTGCAGTCGGTGAGTTCCCTGGACCAGATTCACGTTTTGTTTTTTGGACAGCTTCCAGGAGTGCGCCAAACCGTCCCGAGGGGCGAGCTGCTGACTTTTCTTCTAAGTGTTAGATGGTCCGCAGGTTTCATGATCTTTGTCACAGGCAATGAGGAGGTCTGCAGAGAATGATGGGGATTCCGTTACCTTTCTCCGCAGGGTATCAATTCATACCTGTGGCGTGAAGTCGGGTCCGTTCTTCAGCAGCATCACAGGCTACCGTGCCATATTGCAGTGATGGAGGTGCCGTCTCATGTCTCGGGTGAGGAGGTCGTCAGTCGTGGCCTTTCGGGCCACCTCATTGCAGGCAATGTTTTCGTTGACCACCTGGCGGGAGAGGCGGCCTCACGAGCACGAGTTCCGCAGGACCACCGTGCCCGAGTTTTGTAGATTAAGCGCGAGGCCCCGTCTCATCCGTCAATGGTTGCTCCGAGCTACGCTCGAATCCGCTGCGCTTGCTGAGAAAAAAGGAAGGCCCCCCCGAAGGCCCTGTGCGCCTCCCAGGGTCTCACCTCCTGCGCCTGCCACGGTGGCCCTTTTTTGCACTGCCCATCGCGTCTCGGAGTGTGAAAAAGATGCTTGGCGTGTAAGGGATCCACGACTGGCTGCGAAGAAGGAGTTGTTCGAATCGGCATGTTTCCTGCTTGATCACCAGTCTTCAGGTGTCTTGAGGGTTCCTCGGGGGAAGCGTCTGCATCCCGCTGGAGGGTGGGTCCATGGGTTTCACCAAGTGCTTTATCATGAATCCCTGTCTCTGTGGTATTGTGCGGCGTGTGGGTGCTACCATCAGCAGGAGCTCCGAGGTTTGGCTTATGAGTGTAAGGCCCCCCCCAAGAGCCCCACTTACCAAATGTCCGAAGACCTCAGAAAAACTGAGAAGGTGGCTAGATCCTCCTAGATAATATTGAACTCGCTTCGCGATCGGTCTTATATTGTCTTATCTTATCCTATCTTATCTTAATTTATCGTATCTTATATTATCATATATTATCTTATCTTGTCTTATCTTATCTTATCTTATCTTATCTTATATTATCTTTCATTACCTTATATTATAGTGTCTTTTCTTATCTTATATTGTCTTATCTTATCTTATCTTTTCTTATCTTATCTTATCTTATCTTATCATATATTATAGTATCTTATCTTATCTGGTTTTACCTTATTGGATCTTGTCTTATCTTATCTTATCTTATCTTATCTGACTTTATCGTACATTATCTTATCTTATCTGATCCTATATTATAGTGCCTTATCTTATCTTATACTATCTTATATTATCTTATCATATATTATCTTATCTTACCTTATCTTATATTATCTTATCTTGTCTTATCGTATCTTATCGTATCTTATCTTATATTGTCTTATCTTATCTTATATTACCTTATCTTATCTTATCTTATCTTATCTTATCTTATCTTATATCATCTTATCTTGTCTTATCTTATCTTATCCTATCTTATCTTATCTTATCTTATCTTATCTTATCTTATCTTGTCTTATCTTATCTGATCGTATAGTATCTTATCTTATCTTATCTTATCTTATCTTATCTTATCTTATCTTATCTTATCTTATCTTACCTTATCTTATCTTATCATATCCTATCATATCCTATCATATCCTATCGTATCGTAGCTTATCTTATCTTATCTTATCTTATCTTATCTTATATTATCTTATCTTATCTTATCTTATCGTATCTTATCTTATCTTATCTTATCTTATCTGATCTTATCGTATCTTATCTTATCTTATCTTATATTATATTATCGTATCTTATCTTATCGTATATTATCTTACCTTATCTTACCTTATCTTATCTTATCTTATCTTATCCCCCCGCCACTCCCCCTGGGGGTGGGAGGGGCCGCGGCCTCGAGGCGTCGGGGCGGGAGGGACCGCGACCTCGAGGCGTCGGGTCGACTCAAGGCGCTCTGTCTCTCCCTCTCTGGGGCCTCTCTTCGGTATCGTAGATCGGATCGGTATCTTATCTTATCGTATATTATCTTACCTTATCTTACCTTATCTTATCTTATCTTATCTTATCCCCCCGCCACTCCCCCTGGGGGTGGGAGGGGCCGCGGCCTCGAGGCGTCGGGGCGGGAGGGACCGCGACCTCGAGGCGTCGGGGACTCAAGGCGCTCTGTCTCTCCCTCTCTGGGGCCTCTCTTCGGGGGAGGAGGAGGAGGAGGAGGAGGAGGAGGAGGAGGAGGAGGAGGAGGAGGAGGAGGAGGAGGAGGAGGAGGAGGAGGAGGAGCAGGAGGAGGAGGAGGAGGAGGAGGAGTGCATCAGCTCCCCCTGCCGCTCCTCCTCGCTCCCTCCCTCCCTCTTCCTTTCTCCTTCCTCCTTCCGCCCCGTCCCCTTCCCACTTCCCGCTCTTCCTACTCATCATCATAGACGTCATCGCGCGTATCCTCCTCGTCCTCCTCCTCGGCTGGGGATCGATCTTAGTGATGGGGGACTGGGCGAGGAGGACCCAGGTCTCCCATGTGATGTTTTTCAATCCGGGCTTGCTTCCTCGGTCTCGTCCTCTTGGGGCCGTGATCGGGCCCCGGGACTATCAAACACGAACTCGGGACGAAGAACTGCCCCGAAGGAAGCGGTCGGGACTCCTGGGGCTGCGGATGGACAACCATCACATCGTCGGACGTTCGGGGATCGAGGATGGTGGTCTCGACGATATTTAATCAATCGATCTGTGAGGGGTCGGCCGATTTGCGTCTTGAGGAGGGCTGAGGATGGGGCCTGCAAACCAAGGCTGCCGTCCGACACCCGAGGGGGAGCTCAGGGGGGATTGGGGCCTTGAGGAGGATCGGGCCTCGGGGGGGAGGGTGTCAAGGAGGATCGGGGATCGAGGGGAGGATCGGGGATCAAGGGGGTTTCGAGGAGGGTCGGGGATCAGGGGGGGAGGCTCGGGGGGGATCGGGGGGGGGGGGGGCAAGGCGGATCCAAGAGCGAAGGTCGAGGTTTGAGGATCGGGTTTCTTGCGTTGCTGTGCCTTCTCTGGAGGCCTTTCTTTCCATTTGTTTTGTTATATTGCGCCCCCCACATCTGAAATTCAGACCACCCGCGCTGAATTTCATCATGCTGTGTTTTTGAATGAACTTCAAGTTGCCCCACCTCAGGGTTTCCTGGCGAGGCGTGCTGCCTTACATTCCAGTCGGGCATCTGATTAAGACACCTCCTTCCGGAAAGCTGGGCCAGCGTTTCTTAGCCAACTTGCCGAACATCGGGCCCAGCTTCTTGAGCGCGTTCGCCCCTCCAGCGTCAACCCGCGGCGCCGCCGGGAAGCAGCACCCGGATCGGGTGCCGTTTCTCCACTTCGAACGAGGTCGGGTGTGGATTCGAGGGCAGTGGTGCCTCTTGACTGGGAGAACCTGTTGCTTTGATGTGGTTGCGTGTGCGTAGAACATGGAGCGCCGATTCTTCATGGTTGGTTCGGCGATCGACGCTAACCTTACTGGTTGCCTCCAACCCCGGACGCTAAGGGGGCAGGACACGGATGAGCACCTGGCCTCCAGAGGCCAGGTTTTCATCCATGCCCCCACTCTGCCCCTTCGTGGGGCTGAAGCGTGAGCAGGGGCAGTGGGAAAACGCTGCTTCTTTTTACTTTCGTCAGGTGATGACACTGTTGTCAGTGGAGCGCGCACTTTCATTCGGCGGCTGGCCTGGGGGGGAAGTGAGAGGGGCCGGCCTTTTCAGAAGGCGGCTGTGGCATCCACGGAGTCGGTGTCGGGGGCAGGGCAAGCACGGCGAATGTCCCACAGAGCTGCTCCTTGTGAGGCTCTGGCGTCCGCCAGTGCAATACCAGCAACATAAAACGGGTTAGTGATTAAACCAGGAGTCTCGTCGAGATGGGACGGGGTCCAATCGGTCTCAACATTTTGTCTTGGTTTTGCTTCCAAGGCGACGCGGATCCTAGCCCCAAGGCCGGGGTTCTTCAGCTTACGAGTCCAGGGTCCAGGGGCTCGTGTGGCACAGCCCTGCTGCCAGCCATCCACCAACGGCTTGTGATCTGTTGCATCTGCGAGGGGTCCGACGCTGCGCTCGATAGCGACGGCGGCTGCCGTGAGCTCCGAGCGCGGCACTGTCTGCCGGCGGCCCTCGAGGGGAAGAGACCCGGACCCTCTTTCCAGGAGCCAGGACCGTCTGGGAGCGCCGAAAAGACGGACCAGTCACACCTCCTCCTGGGATCGTCCGAGAAGGTCCCTCCAGAGCCATCGCCGAAGAGGAAGAGGCGTCCCGAGGCTGTGTCGTGGTGGCCCTCCCAGAGACGGTCCGAGTCGGCTCCAATGGTGACGATGCCCTCACCTGCCCCCCAAGGTTCGAAGGAACGGGAGGTGGAGGACAAGGGAGGGACCCCTCTCAGCCAGAGGGCAGGGTCTTGCTCGTGGCAGACCAATGCACGCGGGATCATATGGGCAGACTGCGCTACTTCAGGACCAGTGTTGGCATCACAAGCCCAGACACAGTGAACCAAGTCCTCAATCAGCCCAGAGCTACATCGGTCGCACACAGTGTTTAGCTGGTAGCCTGCCTCTTTGAGACGGTGCTTGGGCCATCGGCCTCCAGAGACGACGCAGAGATTGAGGGCCCAAGATGATATGTTTCCTTTGGCCAGGAAGCGACGCTGCTCTGCTCGCATGGCGTGCAGGTCAGCTCCCCGTTCGATACCCTCCCCGTGTAGATGTCGAGCCGCGTCCTGCCAGAACCTTTCCTGCAAGTCCTTTGCGAGATCGTCGAGGATGGTCTGCACGTCGAGGTCGGCAAGCTCGCTTCCATCCGTGGGTAGTGTGCACTGCTCGAGATATTCTCCACGCGCTCCTTGCCAGAGGTCCGCCTTGTGGGGTTCCTATCCAGCCTCGAGCAGCGTGGCGATGGCGGCTCCAGTGGGCCCAGTGACGTGTGACCAGATCCGTGGGCCGACCCTGACCAACTTCGTCTTGAGGAGAGTCCGCGTACGCGTATGCGCAGGTGAAGGTGAGGGTGATCTTGCCAAACATGAAGCCACTCGCGAAGTAGTTGCAGCCGAAGTTGTTCCTGGATCTGCACCATCGAAGCTGGCTCCAAGCAGGGTGGTGAGGCAGCGGCCAGCTGCCTGGCCCGCCGTGGCCGTAGCGGCTTGGCGTCGCCATCTGAGTAGGGCGTGGCGGGCGAGGCCTCGGACCTGGTGTCCATATACTCCTTGTGGAAGGGCTCCAGTGGCCCAGAGTCCGCGGGAGACGCGTGCCTGTCGGGCGGTCCGTCGCATGCGTGCTATTCTCCTGGCGCGAGAGGTGGCTGCTGCTGCCCTGCTCCTTGCCTTCATCTGCGCTCGACGCGCACCCGCGCTGGTGTCGATGCCGAGGTCGGTGGCCTCCGTGACGGTGGTGAGCGGCAGTCCAGCCCTGCGAAGCCTGTCCGCCAGGGAAGTTCGAACCTCGGTGTTGTTGGCGAGGAGGGCGCTCTTGGGCGAGACGGGCAACTTGGCGTTATCCAAGGCCTGCTTGAGGGCAGCTCCAGCTTGCAGGATAGCTCGGTGGAGTGTCTTGGCGGTGCCCTCGGCCCTCGCCACGGTGTCGTCGACGAAGGTCCACGCGGTGGCCGCTGCAGCTCGGTGTTGTGCATGAGTGAGTATCGGGGGCAGGAAGAGCTTGGTCAGAGTAGTGTCCCTCGGTGAGCCAGCCACAATCCCTTGCCATGCCTGGATCGGGTCGCCCACCCAGCTGCGCGAGCGAAGGGCTCGGGGCGATAGGACAAATTTGGTCTCCATCAAGAGCACTATGGCGGGGAAGCTCCCGTCGGGGCCGACCGTGATAAGCTTGCCGAGCTGGGCGTGGTCGTAGAACTTTTCCGTGCCCATGAGCAGCGCAGCCACTGTGAAATTCATGTTACAGGCGGATTCATCGAGGAAGGTTCTGTGTAGCGCAGCGGCGAGGGCCGAGGGGCCCTTCATGGCCGTGCACCAAACATCGTGGAGCCCATCACCCCAGAGATCGCATGGCCCAGCTCTTAAGCGGCTCCAGGTGCGAGCGATGTTGGGCAGGGCGCCTAGGACTCGATCGCCACCGAGCTTTTTGGGGGCCGTGGCCGCTATGGTGAGGTGCACCTGCGGAGGCCAAAGGGCCTGATTCTCGATGAGGTGGGGCAATCGGACGTACTGCTCGAGGGCCCCCTCAGGTATGCGAAGAAGATCTCTGGGGCCCATCATGTCCACGCCCGTCGCCTTGTTGGGCGGCATGCTGTGCAAGACGCGAACGAGGTGCTGGAGCTCTATGGGGGCCAGGTCCTCCTCCACGGCCCGCTCTCGTTCCCGCCGGAGCGCGGCGGCGGCTTTACTTGTCTGTGAAGTAGTCCAGGCTTGGTGCGCCATTTGTCCTGGAGCCAGCCCACGTATTGCTTCCTGGATTGGTGGGCGGCCCCAGCAGCTGCGCGGCCTGCCCAAGCGTCCGTGGTGGCTCGGAGCTCGAAGGTCTCGTCTTCGTCCAGCTGCTGGAAGTTGGCAACCCGTCGTGTCCAGGCCATGACTTCTTCCCCGCTTACGTTGGGTAGTAGGAGGTCGCGCTGGCTGTTGATCGCAGGAGTTCTGTCCTGGATGAGCCTGGCGACATCGCCCATGAGCATGTGGTGCTTCTTGCGCTTGGCGAGGGCGAGCCCCTTGTGGGCGAGGGTGCGCGCGATGGCCCACCACTCAGCAGCCTCGTTCTTGATGTCGGTGCGGCCAGGCGTGGGCGTTGCTCGTCGCCGCGCAAAGGAAGCAGGGTCGTCCCTGCAGGCGTAAAGTTGGCGTTCTTGATCAGAGATGCCATGGTGGACGAGGAGGGCGCGCTCGTAGCAGTTGGCCCAAACCCCGCAGGCCTTCTTGACTGCTTCAGCCTGCGACGGCCTTCCCAGGTGTAGCACGTGCGGCGGGAAACTCCAAGTCATCGTCCTCTGAGATGTACTGGCGATCTGTAATGTAGGGGCACTGCGGCGGCGGGGCTCCTCCTCCAGCGATTCTCCGCGACAGCCCACTGGGCAGGGCCCCTTCCCTTGTGGGGCGGGGTCGCGCGGGGGCGTTCGGGGTCTCACCTTCGCGGGTCGGAGCGCGGCGGCCCAGGCCTGGGGTGCAGCGGCCGAAGGGCTCGTGGCAACTGTCGAGGTCGCGGTGGGGCCCTGTTGAGTCTGCCAAAGATCCAGTGGAACTAGATCAGCTGCGCTTGGGTCGGGAAGTCCTTGAGTAGCTGTGTCGACGTGGGGTTCTGGGGTCTCGTTGGTCTCGTCGAACGCATATCTAAATTCCTCTTGTAGTGCTTCGCGCCGTCGCTGAAGGCGTAGCTGTCGTCGTCGGCTGGATTTACTGTCGGGGTTGGGCTGCTTGGCGGGGCGAGGCGGTCGTGGCATCGGGCGGGGTAGCCGAAGTGATTTGTCGCGTCGCCTGCCTCAATCTCGAGCCCGCAGTGCGTGCCCTAAGGTGCATCGTGTACTGGGCGCACCGTGATGAAGTCCTCGCAGCCGCTCTTGGTGACCACGTAGTCGACGAGGGAGCCCTTGCCCTTGTCGCAGGCCGCCGTGACTGGCGGGGTGACGATGGTGCCTCCCCACTCCTCCAGGTAGCCCGAGGCGGTCAGGAGGGCTGGGCCCAAGTTCCAGTCGCCTACGACTACCCAGGGATCAGCCAGCATAGCCAGGGACGCAGTGAGGGCCACGAGGCGCTCCAGGACGGGGCCAGCGATCGTGTCGTGGGGCTCGACGTAGAAGGCCACGACCACAATGTTGCCCGTCTTGCGGTGCCATGTCATGGGTGCGAACCCGCAGCAGGGGTCCTGCTCGTAGATCTGAGCCTGGTGCCTCAGGCCGCCGAAGGTGGAGCAGGCGGCGTGCTTGCGGGCGAGGATGAGTTCTCCTCCTGTGGTACCCGTGGCCGAGCGCATGGTGGGGAGAGCGTCGCATTTGGAGACTCGCCAGTCGCCCTTGCTCCAGTGGGCCTTGTTGGCGCCCGCGTGCGTCTCAACAAGGGCCAGCATTTGGTAGCGTTTGCCCTTGGGGGCGACCAATCTGGCTGCCTGCGGCCCCCGCGCGGTGATGTTCGAATAGAAGAGGCCCGGGGCCTGCTGGGATGGTCCAGTGCCAGTTTCAGGGGGCACTGAGATCGCGTCCGTAGACACCTTAGCCGTGTTGCCCGATTGGTGGCCCTCCGGGGGGTGGCTAGTGCACAGACAGCCATTCCTGTCTTCTTGCGGGTTCACATCCTTGGGTGGTGCGGCGGCTGGCTCAGCAAGAGCTGGGTCCCCAGATTCTGGTCTTGAGTGTTGGCATGGGGCCGCCATCGGATGCCTCGTCGCAGACTCTACCAGCTCTCGCGTCGGCCTCGTCGCCTGCACCTGGCGTGCTTCCACCACCCTTGTAAGCAGGCCGCGCCTCGCTTGGACTCAACCTACCAGAGTGGGCGGCGGTGTTGGCCGTCTCATCACCCCCTCCCGAGGACGGCGTCTTGGGCGGAGCGGCATCAGGGTGGGCCTGCTTCCAAGGCCCCCCTGGTTCCAACAACGCGGGTACGTCGGGTGCTCGGTGAGCCGTCTCATCGCCCCCTGCCGAGGACAGCGTCTCGGGCGGAGTGGAACTGAAATTGATGCCGGCTGTTCGGATGTCGTATTTCCGATAATACTCGTTTTCCAGATCGTCGTAGTGCGCGTCCAGGTCGTCGAACGGGTCCAGGACGGCGTCCATGCTGTGCGTGATGGCGGAGTGGCGCTCGTGGTGGAATGGGTCTCCGACGGTGGCCTTCGCGTCTCGCCCAGTGTCTGCGTGTGCTTGTGGGAGGCTGTGCTAAAGCTCCTCCATGGCCCCATCGCCTCCGTGGACGGGTTGCGCAGGGCGGGGAGGAGCTTCTGGGCCTTGTCCTCGATGCCGGGGTGTCTGTGGCGAGCAGGGGCAGGTGCATCAGCAGCACGGCCAGGGGTCGCAGCGGCCGCGGCGGCAGCCGCAGGGGCCCGCGGGGCTGCAGGCGCAGGGGCCGCAGCGCCACTAGAGGCCGAGCCAGGAGGGGCTGCCACGGTGGCGGGTGCCTGGGCTGGCTTGCCTGCTGCGTCTGCTTCTTCGGTGGCGGCCCTGGCGTGGCCCTCTGCGTCGACACGCTGGCGCTTGGCGGCGAATCGAGCTCGAAGGACGTTGGCCTCGCTGCGCATATGAGTGATGTTGGTGGCGGTGTCGCCGAAGAGCTCCATGACCTTGGCCTTGGCCCCCGTCGCGAACCGCTTCTGCAGCTGGTCCCGGGCTTCGCGGTCCTTGTTGTCGACCTCGAGACCTTGAAGATCGAAGGCCTTGCCTGCTTCAATGTGGATGGTCTCGTTCTCGAGGAGGCTGGTGAGGTTGAAGATGGAGCTGTCGGCCGCCGCCCCTGGGGCCTTAGACTGACACGCTTGGCGTGCCAGCTGGAGAGCGTCGACCGCCTCCTGGGCCTGGGCCTGCGCCTCCGCCAGCTCGTAGGCCGCGTCCGCCGAAGCCTGCTTCCTCTCCTTGCACCAAGTCTCCGCCTTGCGCTCGCTGTCGAGGAGGCGCTTCAGGTTGTTGCGAGCCCTTCGCTCCGCAGCCTGCAGGCGGTTGTGCTTCTGGTTGGGGTCCTCAGGCTTCTGCGGCGGCTGGGGGGCGGTATCTGCTGCTTGATGCCCTCGATGGCTGCCTTGTCGATGTGCGGGGCCAGCTGCTGAAGCTCAAGTATCACCTGATCCGCAGTCCTGGCCGTTGTCTCCTCTGCCCACCAGTCCTCTTGCTTGCCCTTGCCCTTGCCCTTGTTGTTGCGGCGCCGCCTCGACTCGGGCCAGGACGACCAGGGTTCCCAGTCTTCAGCCGGCGGGGGCGCGGGGGCTTCGGCAGCGGCGGCGTCTGCGAAGCGGGCCTCCCAAGCCCCGAGGAGAGGTGGCGGGCGGCCTGACCAGGGCGAGAGGGCTTTTCCACACCAGTAGCAGGACTCCTTGCCCTTCCCGTTCCAGTTGTAGGAGCAGGCGTGGCAGTTGACGTATCCATCTTGGCGCGCTGGTGCCATGGGGTGTCGAGCCACGTAGCAGATCTGTCCTTCTGCCTGGTGTGTGCCAGGCGGGGTCGCTCCAGCAGGAGCTCACGAAAAGATTGAAAGCTGCCGCGGGTTAGCGGTATCCAGTCGTGCCAATGCGGGCTCAGCCCGCGAAAACATAGGCCTTGGGCCACAATGGCTACGGAGGAGGAGGAGGAGTTGGAGAAGGAGGAGGAGGAAGAGGAGGAGGAGGAGGAGGAGGAGGAATAATAGGATGAGGGAAGTGATGATGATGATGATGATGATGATGATGATGATGATGATGATGATGATGATGATGATGAGGAGGATGAGGATGAGGATGATAATGATGGTGGTGAGGAGGAGGAGGAGGAGGAGGAGGAGGAGGAGGCGGAGGATGGGGACCCCTTGAAGGTAGTTAAAACCATATTTGCTGGTGCGTGGTATCCTGGACCCACGCGCAAGAGGTCCATCAGGAGAGGGAACGTGTTCACGGGTAAGGCTTTTTGGGGCTTCGTGGGGACATGCTGAAGGCGTTTGGATGCTTCTTTTGGGCCTGTGCGGGCATTTTCGGGGCCTCCTAGGGCTTCCTTGGGCGCATGACTGCGGTTAGGGGGGTCCTCTTGGGGCGGAAGGCTCGAACAGTAAATTGGACGTACGTCTCTCGGGCACGTTTGAGGACTCTGTGAGGGTCTTCTATTGTATTCGTTATCATCATCATAATCTTAATCATCATCATTACCATCATCAGTAGCACCATCATCACCATTACCACCACCACCATCATCATCAGCATGATCATCTGCATTATCATCACCATCACCACCACCAACATCATACGCATCTTCATTACACTGGTCACCACCAGCAGCATCATTATTAGGATCATCACCGCCACAGTCATCATCACCATCATCATCATCATCATTCCAATCGCCATTAAATATAATCACCATCGCCACCAACATCATCATCACCACCAACATCATCACCAGCTTCGTCACCAGCATCATCATTACAAACATCGTCATCATCACCATCTTAGTCATCATCATCAGGACCATCATCATCATCATCATCATCATCATCATCATCATCATCATCATCATCATCATCATTATCATCAATATAACCACTATCATTGTCACCATCATCACAATCACCACCACCACCATCATCATCATCATCATCCTTATCATCATCAGCATCATCACCATCACCACCACCATCACCATCACCATCACCATTACCATGACCATCTTCACCACCACCAGCACCACCACCACCATCATCATCATCATCATCATCTTTGCCATTGTTATTGTTATTGTCACCAACATCATCATCACCATCACCATCACCACCACCATCAACATCATCATCCTCATAATCATCATCATCATCACCATCATTTTTATCATTATCTCATCAGCATCATCATCATCACCATCATCATCGGCATCATCGGCATCATCATCATCATCATCATCACCACCATCATCGTCATCGTCAACGTCATCATCGTCGTCGTCGTCGTCGTCGTCGCCGTCGTCGTCGTCGTCGTCGTTCTCTCCTGTGACCATTTTGGCTCGAGTTGTTTTCGTCCAGATACGTCGAGCACTCACGCGGCACCGCCCCGCGCGCTCGCTCTGCACGCATCGCGATGGCCCGCTCCGCCTCCCTGCTGCTTGCCTGCGGCGTCGCGGTCTGCACCGCCCTGCTGGTGGGCTCCATCGCGCTGTCCTTCGTCGGCGCCTCCCCGGCCCCAGCGGGGCTCCGGGCGGGCCAGCGCTTCCCCTCGGTGGAAATGCGCTTCTTCGGCGGGGAGCCGGTGACGACCACCCCTCCGCCGCCCGCGGGCTTCAGCCTGGGGGGCGTGAGCGAGAGCACCTACGTGATCTCCATGACCATTCTCTTCTTCGGGTCGGTGCTCGCGAACAACAACGGGTTCTTCGGACCCTGGTGAGGGTGAGCGGTGGTCTTGGCGGACGCCAGCGGACATTACAGCGTGAGGCCATCCGCCCTGGCGGGGACACTATATTTCCCGCCTCTGAGGTAGGGCCAGGAGTGGGGGGATGGGGGCGACAGAGGCCCCCTCCGCTCGTTTGACCGCGCCGAACTTTCGGCAGCGCTTGGTCTGGCGCGCAGTTCCTGCGGCGCAGTTTTTCTCTATGGCCATGGCCGTGTCTTCGAATATGATTCAATTGGTTACGCGCCGCATCATCATCATCATCATCATCATCATCATCATCATCATCATCATCATCATCATCATCATCATCATCATCATCATCATCATCATCATCATCATCATCATCATCATCATCATCATCATCATCATCATCACCATTCTTGCTGGCATGCAGCAGGCGTCTGTGCGCAATCCGCCTTCGTGTCCTCGGCTTTCCCTCGAACCTGCCTGATTCTCGTCGCCGGTGAGGACGATGACGAGATCGGCATGGACACGCTTGTGGGCGAGTATGCGGAGAAGGGCGTCAATCACAACAGGATGCGCAGGGCTGTGGGAGCGCTTCAGTCTCGCCCTTTTCGCCCCCCTCCCCCGTTCGTAGCGCTCTCGCTCCCCCTTTTTTTGTCTTCTCGCCTCGAGCCTCGACGCACTTTCTGGTGCTGGACGCTGGGCGCTTCGCGCACTTGCCCTGCTGCTCCAGCCGGGT
>CAUYUJ010002947.1:147500-167500 GCA_963575745.1 Prorocentrum cordatum
CCATTGTAGCCGTCTTGGAGGTCATCTTTGACTGTCTGGGTGCCATCTTGGGGCCGTCTTCGGGGCCTCTTGGGCCGTCCTGGGCCATCTTGGAGGCCTCTTGGGCGCTCTTGTTGCCGCCATGGAGGCCTTTGCGCCTTCCGGAGCCGTCGGAAGGCCGAAAACAAGCAAATGCCCAAATCTTAAATAACAAATCACCATTCGGGCCTTCCTGGAAACCTCTTGGAGGCTTCTTGGGCCGTTTAGGAGGCTTCTTGGGGGCCTCTTGGGCCGTCGTGGAGGCTTCTTGGGCGGACTTGGAGGCATCTTGGCCCCCCTTGGGCCGTCTTGTTGGCCATCTTGGACCCTCTTGGGCCGTCTTGGACCATCTTGGGCGAACTTGGAGGCCTCGTGGGTCTGTCTTGGAGGCTTGTCTTGGAGGCTTCTTGGGCCGTCATGAGGTCATCATGAAAGCCTTTGGAGCCACCTTGGCGCGATTTGGGGAGCCTCTTGGGCCGTCTTTGGCCGTCGGAAGGCCGAACAATATAGAAATGCCAACATCTTTGAAACACCTAAGGGGAACCAGTGATTTTGACATCCTCGGGCCCTCCCGGGGACCTCTTTTTGGCCTCTTGGGCAGGCTTGGAGGCTTCTTCGGGGCTTCTCGGGCCGTCTTGGAGGCTTCTTGGGCAGATTTGGAAGCATCCTGGGCCCTCTTGGGCCGTCTTATTGGCCATCTTGGACCCTCTTGGGCCGTCTTGGAGGCGATCTTGGACCATCTTGGGCGACCTGGAGACCTCTTGGGGCCGTCTTGGAGGCTTCTTGGGCCATCTGGGAGCGATCTTGGGGGCCTCTTGGGCTGTCTTGGGCTGTCAGAAGGCCGGAAAGAAGCATATGCTACCATCTTTCAAACACCATCTGAAAACCAATTATTTTGGCTTCTTCGGGCCCTCCTGGAGGACGTCTTGGGGGCGTCTTGAGGGCCGCGTGGGCCGTCTTGGGCCATCTTGGTGGCTTCTCAGGGGGGCTCGGAGGCATCATCTTGGGCCGTCTTGGTGGCTTCTTTGGCGAACTTGGAGGCAACTTGGACCGTCTTTGGCCATCTTGGAGGCCATCTTGGGCCAATGTGACCATCTTAGAAGCCAATTTGCGCCGTCTTGGAGGTTTTTGTGTGGACGTTGTGCTTCCTTGGGGGCCTTCCGGGTGGCCACCGGGTGGCCAGGGGGAGTTCTCTTGAAACAGAGCGAACACCGAATAAGAAGTCTAAGGCCTCCTGTGGTGCTGCTGGCGGTCTCGGGGGCCATCATGGGGCGAAGGGCTCGACATGTTAGTTCGTTTTCCCCCTCGAGGGCCTTGGGCCCCCCTCGGGACCGTATTGGGCTGTCTTGGGGGCCTCTTGGGCCGTCTTTGGGCCATCTTGGGCCGTCTGGGGGCGCTCCTGAGGGCCTCTTGGGCCGTCTTGGGGCGATCTTGGGGGCTTCTTGGGCCGTCTCGGAGCATCGAAAGCCCTAAAAGGCGAGAGCACTACAATCCTTCAAGCACCAGTTGTAAATCGATAATTTTGGCATCTCGGGGCCCTCTTGGGGGGCCTCGAAGGGCCTTCCCAGGGCGTCTTGGGGGCATTAGGCCGTCTGCTGGCCGTCGCTGGCGTTTTGGAGGAATCTCTGGGCGACTCGGGGCCATCTTGGACCTCGGGGCCCTCTTGGTCCGTCATGGGGGGCCTCTTGCAACGTCATGCGAGAAGGCCCAGGAACGCGCGGGAGCGCGCGGGACCGCCAAGAAGACTTGGCAATTCGGGCTCCCTGCCCCTACAAGTACAATGCTTCAGCATTGAATTCGAAGTGCAGCGAACTCTAGAAGCTTCAAGAACACTCCTCTTCGTGCCTCGAGGCACGCTGGCGGATAGCTGTGGAACGAGATCATTCCCACCCGCCCACCGAAACGTTTTTTCTTTAGTAAGCACCCGCATCACACGCCCCCTCCTTCGCGCTAGATGCCGTGATTGAAGTGAATGCGCGCGCATGCGTCAAATGCTTTCTGCCCAGTCCATTCGCAAGGCCATCTCTTACTATAGATGGATTCAACCAACAGTTTGATTATACCCACCTGCTAACCCGCATCTTGCTACTTTGGAGGCCATGCGCGCATACAGCGTGATTTGTTGGTGCTGTAGCGTGATGCACAACACACGTCCACCTTGACACTGTTCAGCAAATGAGTTTATTCCGAAGATGTTGCGGCGCGCGTGTGTCATGCGTGGCGCTGCTGATTTGGATGCTGACACCACATCGAAACGTGCCCACCGCCAATTTGCATGTGCGCAGGCATGTGCCGGGGCAAGATCGGGTTGCACACCGACTTGCCAGCTTCCCATATGCTGCGCCGTGCCGTGCCGTGTTTGGTTTCGAGATTGTGAAACAGTTGCCGTGCCCTGCCCTGCCCGCGTGCGGTGCCGTGCCGTGCCGTGCTTGGTCTCGAGAGTCCGAGAACATTGCCGTAACGGTTCGTGCCGTACCTGCGTGCCGTGCCGTGCCGTGTCGTGTTTGATTTCGAGAGTGCGGCAAAGTTGCTGTGCTGTGCCGTGCAGTACCCGCGTGCCGTCTCGTGCCGTGTTTGCTTTCGAGGCTGCGAAAAAAGTTGCCGTGCCGTGCCGTGCCCGCGTGCAATGTCGTGCCTCGCCGTGCTGGGTTTCCAGACTGTAATTAAGTTGCCGTGCCCTGCCGTGCCGTGCCCAGCCCGCATGCCGTGCTGTGACCTGCCTTTTTCTCGGGAGTGTGAACAAAGTTGCCGCGCCGTGCCGTGTCAGCGTGCCG
Organism: Prorocentrum cordatum; assembly: GCA_963575745.1. Classification (NCBI taxonomy): domain Eukaryota; class Dinophyceae; order Prorocentrales; family Prorocentraceae; genus Prorocentrum; species Prorocentrum cordatum. The sequence goes on from CAUYUJ010002947.1 coordinate 150,293, forward strand.
TGCCGTGTCGTGCCTGCGAGCAATGTGCCGTGCTGTGCCGTGCCGTGGTTGTTTTCGATAATGCGGACACTGTGCCGTACCATGCCGAGCCCGCGTCCCGTGCCGGCCCGTGTCGTGCTTGGTAAGAATTTTTGACAGTTGCAGTGCCGTGCCGTTCCGATCATGCATCTTATTATGCATCTTATCATGCAGCGTTGGCGTTTAGGGTCGTTATGTCGGCATGGGTCTAGCCACAGTGTGCAGACATGCTGGGGATTGCCCAGGGTGGAGTTGGGAAAGTCCGGGGGAAAGGGGTGAGCAATCATCGTGCAACTACCCGTGCCAAAGGTTTCATGTGAACGAGGGGAGGAGGAGGGGGAATGGGGGTGGGGACGGGGAGGGGGAGAAGGCAGGCGAGTAGGAAAGGATGGAGGGGAGAGGGGAAGGAGCAGTGCGAGCAGTATATAGCGAGTAGGAGCACTGTGAAGGCGAGGGTGGGAAAGTGAGGATGCAGGCGCCAGGGGTTCTGTTTGGGTTCTGTGGGCCAAGGAAAGTTTACCAGAAGACGGATCAGATAGAGGGCCACGAGAACATGTCGGTCTTCCTCTATTACTGGGACTCCCGCGACGGGGACCACCTCGCGGGCTGGTGGTTCGGAGACCAGGTCGTCGCTTGGCACCCGCGCGCCTGCTCTCCTCTTCTTCGTTTTATTATTATTTTCTGTTTTTTTCATCATTCGTCTCCATCGCCTTTTTCGCTTCCTCATCGTTCGCTATACATCCCAACCAACACCCTTGTCCATAGCATTCCATGTACTTCCTTGCACGAGCAGTCCATAGCATTCCACGTACTTCCATAGCATTCCGTGTGCTTCCACAGCATTCCTTGTACTTTCTTACACCTTTCTTTTTCCATAGCATTCCATGTACTTCCATTGCAGTGAGGAGGCGAGGATCGAGTCGACGCCTTGACGATGATGATATTGCTGCTGCTGATGATGGTGATGATAATGTTGATGATGCTGATGATGATGCTGGTGATGCTGGTGATGATGATGCTGATGCTGATGCTGCTGACGATGATGATGCTGATACTGCTGCTGATACTGCTGCTGATGATCTGATGATGATGATGATGCAGATTATGATGACGATGCTGATGATGCTGATGCTGATAATGATGCTGATGCTGAGGATGACGATGATGATGCTGCTGCTGATGCTGATGATGATGCTGTTGTTGGTGGTGATGATGATGTTGATGATTCGGTTGTTGATGATGATGCTGCTGCTGATGATGCTGATTATGATGATGATGCTGCTGCTGATGATGATGATGCTGATGATGACGATGATGATGGTGATGATGATGCTGCTGCTGCTGCTGATGATGATGATGATGATGATGATGATGATGATGATGATGATGATGATGATGATGATGATGAGGAGGATGATGGTCATCAGAGTCTTGCTCCCCGCGTCGCCGCCGTCGCCAGTGCCTCCTTCACCCGCCGCCACCGCTGTGGTCCTCGCTGCCTGGCCCCCGCCCCCCAGGCTCCCGCACTCCGCCCGCCGCCGCCGCGGCCACTGCTGCCCCCGTCCCCGCCGCCCCCGCTGCCGCATCCTCCGCAGCACCTCTGCTTCTGTTGCGAGGCGCGGCTGCAGCTGCTGCTGCGGCTACGCACCCCGTAGCCAACGGCAGCCGTTCGGGCTAGAGTTCCAACTTTCTGCCCCGCGTGGCCTCAGTCACCCCTCCTGGAGCCCGCCGGCGGCCTCTTGGCCGTGGCGGCGGAGCGATGCCGCAGAGCCGCCCCCGGCTGCGGCCCTTTTGGCTCTCCGTCTTGTGCCCCGCGCTGCGCTGCGCTGGGGATGCGAGCGCGCTCCCGGTTTTCGACGCGGCCTCGCCAGAAGTGGGAGCGGCGCTGAGGTCCCAGGGCGTGGTGCTGCTGCGCGGCGGCGCGACCGACGCGGAGGGGTTGCGCGTGTCGGCGATCCGCGCCTGGAACCGCGCAGGCTTCCACCACGGGCTCGGCGACTACAACTCCGGGGGCACTGTGGTGAGGCCCCAGCTGCAGGACAAGGTCTACGACGTGGCCGCGGGCGCTCCCGCGGACAGGCCCGTTGCCGTCCACTGCGAGAAGGCCTACCAGGCCAGGGTGCCCCGCTTCGTGGCCTTCGGCTGCTTCCGCGAGGCCGACTCCGGCGGCGAGCTGCAGCTGGTGGACCTGGTGCGCCTGCTTGGCGAGCTGGCCCCAGGGGTGCTGGGGAAGCTGCGGAGCGTCGGCGTGGAGTACACCCGCCGCCTGGGGGACGAGGTGACCTCCCCCGACTGGGCCTACGCCACGGGCTTCTGGCAGCGCCGCTTCGGGACCGCCGACTGGGCGGAGGCGCAGCGGATCGCTGGGCAGGACTCGGCGCTGGGCGGCGCCGCGGGCGCGTGGCTCGAGCGCTCCTCCAACGGCACGGTGGTGCTGCGGTGGCGAGCACCGGCGCTCGGGATCACCGAAGATGGGCAGGAGGTCCTGCTGAGTGGCATCCTTGACAACCACAACTCCTCCAACTACGGCGAGGGGCAGTCGCCGCTCCACGCCACCTACGGGGACAGCTCGGAGTTCTCGCCCGCCGAGATCGAGGACTTGCGTAAGGCCCACCGAGCCGCCGAGTGGGCCTCCTTGAAGCTGAAGGCGGGCGAAGCCATTGTGGTGGACAACTTCCGATTCGGCCACGGCCGCACCGCCTACACGGGCGAGCGACGCCATGCGCAGGTCATGAGCAAGCAGGTCCCTCGCGGCGTCGGCGAGCCCCTCCCCCAGGGGGCTGGGCCCTCCAGCTGTGGCTCCGGCGAGCACTCCAGCTGAGGCGCGCTGGCCGCTGCGCTCGCGGCTTTCGCGCGCTGGAGGTCGGCGGTCTCGCCGTGGAGGGTGCGCGGGCCCATGCTCGTGTGAGGGCGCGCTGCACACCCGAGCCGCTGAGGCGAGTTAGCTGGCGGCGCCCTGAAGCGCTCAACCATTCAGGTGCTGTCAGAAGGGTGTCCCTGGCCAAAGGTGTCACCAGGACTCCCGAGGAGGCCGACATGGCCTTCGGAGGACGGACGCCTCACGAGGCCCACAGGGCCCCAGGGGCTCCAAGATTGTGCGACAAGCTGGGGACACCTTGGGCCAGCACCACTTCCAGCATCACCCGAGCCATGGGCGAGGCCTGCGCTGCGCCCCCCCCGCCAAGCGAGCGCCAGCCGCAGCTGGAGTTGGGTGGCCTCTGAGCGCCCACAACGGCATAGTTGAGGCGCTGAGGCGCACTCGGCTAGGGCCGCATGGCGCAGTGCCCAATCTTGTTTCAGGTGCGCGGGTTGACACGTGCCCGAGCCCAGCCGTTGCTTGGGATGCTGGCTCCTGCGCGTGCGCGTACTTGGTTGAAGCGTGGTGTCTGGCCATGGCGTTGCACGAGAGCAGGGGTAGAGGGGGGTGGCATTGACCGTAGGTCTGGGTCGGGTCTGCACCTGGGCGGCTGTTCACATCAGCATTGTTGGGGGTGCCATATGATCAAGGCGATATTCTTGTGGCAAGACGGTCTCAGGCTGGCCTGCATGCTATTATATTGCAATCGGACTGCTTCCCAGCAGTCTTGCTCGAATTCAGGCGAATATAGACAAAGTCCATGCTGCCCGGCGAGGGTCTTCGGGATTGGATCCTTTGCTTTCAGCGCTTGCTTGTTTTCCCCGCGCAAGTCGCCGCAGGGGCTGCGAGCATCGGGCCATCCCAAGACGTCGCTCTCGATTTCTCCTGATCGTGCCCCCTTTGCGGGCGGCGAGCGCTCGGATGAGGACACCTCTACAGGTCCACCTCGTTCCTGCCTCTACCCCTTCTCAGGACGGAGGAAAGCTACCCGGGGACGAGGGGTGAGGGAGGATGAAGGAGGTGGACATGTATAGTTGTCCTACTACGCAGGGCGCTGGCAAATGAGGCTTCCTCCATTAAGCCACTTCGACTCAAGTCGCTCGAACCTCTTGGTTCTGATGATTCTGGCTGAGGTCCGAAGTGGTCCTCGCTTGCCGACCCCCAAGTTTTCTGTCAATACTGGCGTCTCACTTGAGAAGTGTGCAGCGCCTGGTTGTAGGGACCTGGATTTAGCCATGCACGTAAGAGCGTTCGGCCCCCTCATTCTGATATACAGGACGACAATGCTGCTGCTGCTAACGATGACGATGATGATGGCAATGACCATGCTGCTGATGATGGTGACGATGAAGATGATGATGCTGATGATGATGGTGATGATGATGATGATGGTGATGATGATAACGACGGTGATGATGCTGCTGCTGATGATGATGACGATGATGATGATAATGATGATGATGCTGCTGCTGATGGTGATGGCGATGATGAGGATGTCATGTATGATGGTCATGATGGGGCTGATGATGATGATCATGAGGATGAGGATGAGGATGATGATGCTACTGCTGATAATTGTGATGATGATGATGACGATGATGACTCTGCAAATGACGATGCTGATGATGATGCTAATAATGATGGTGATGCTGGTGATGCTGCTGATGTTGATGGCGACGCCCATGATGACGACAACGATGATGATGCTGCTGCTGATGATGATGATGATGATGATGATGATGATGCTGATGATCATGATGACGATGGCACGGATGATGATGATGATGCAATGATTATGACTATGACGAGGGTGCTGCTGCTGATGATTAGGATGATGATAAAATTGATGACGGTGACGATGATGACTACTATTTGTATGACGGTGGTCGTGACGGGTGATGGCTGTTGGTGATGGCGGTTTTGGTGATGACCATAATGGTGATGCCTTTGCTGACGATGACTGTGCTGTTGATGAGGTTGAGGATAATGCTGATGATGAAGTTGATGCTGATGCTGATGAGGATGCTGCTGATGATATGATGTTGATGCTGCTGCTGATGATACTGATGATGATGATGATGATGATGATGATGATGATGATGATGCTACCGATGCTGCTGCCGATGATGATGCTACTGATGCTGCTGCTGATGTTGCTGCTTCTGCTGATGATAATGATATTGCTGCTGATGATAACGACGACGACGATGATGATCTGATGATGATGGTGGCGGTGGTGATGCTGATGCTGATGAGGACGAAGGGGGGAGACGACGACGACGACGATGACGATGTGGACGAGGACGAGGAGGACGACCGCGGTGGCGACGACGACGATGCTGTCGTTGATGTTGTCGATGCTGATGCGGATGGTGAGGATGATGAGGATGCGGACGACGACGACGCCGACGACGAAGACGACGACGACAACGACGACGGTGATGATGCTGATGATGAGGATGATGATGCTCATACTATTGATGATGATTTACAAGAAGATGACGATGAGGTCAGTGGTGATGATGATGCTGATGATGATGGTGATGCGGACGACGATGCTGCTGCTGATGATGCTGATGATGATGATGATGGTGATGTCGTTGAAGTTGTCGATGCTGATACAGATGGTGAGGATGATGAGGATGCGGACGACGACGACGCCGACGACGACGAAGACGACGACGACAACGACGACGGTGATGATGCTGATGATGAGGATGATGATGCTCATACTATTGATGATGATTTACAAGAAGATGACGATGAGGTCAGTGGTGATGATGATGCTGATGATGATGGTGATGCGGACGACGATGCTGCTGCTGATGATGCTGATGATGATGATGATGGTGATGTCGTTGAAGTTGTTCGATGCTGATGGTGATGCTGATGATGATACTGCTACTGATGATGTTTTTGCTGCTGATGATGACGAGGAGGTTGACGACGACGATTCTGATGGTAATGACCATGCCGATGATGAAGGCGATACTGACGATGACGACGATGGCGACGATGAATGCGACCGCTATGCTGACGAGTCTGCTGCTGCTACTGCTGATGATGCCAAGGATGAAGATGGCGATGACGACGACACTGTTGACGTTGTTGTCGTTGTTTTCATAGTAAGGATGATTGCATGTTTGATGGTGATGCTAGTGATGATGATGATGATGACGATGATGGTGAAGAAGAGGAGCACGACGAGGTGATGATGACGATGATGGTGAAGAAGAGGAGTACGACGAGGATAGTAGATATGAGGAGAAGGAGGAGGAGGAGGAGGAGGGAGGAGGAGGAGGAGGAGGAGGGAGGAGGAGGAGGAGGAGGAGGAGGAGGAGGAGGAGGAGAGGAGGGGGTGCTGGGAGGTGGGAAGACGACAAGGTCGTAAGTTTCAGTTCGGCCCGGGATCCTGCCTCCCGGAGGCTCGAAGGTGCCTCGAACACACCATGAGTCTCCTGAAAACGCCTGGGGTCCACCCTCCGTGGTCCTCAAGGGACGAGGGCAACACGTTGCAGGAGACGCTCTCCAGGGCGGCCCGACGTTGGCGCAGCAGCGGGGTTGCAAGCGCTTAGCAGTGGCGGCACTGCGCCTCCACTGCCTTTTCATCATCGCCACGTGCTGCAACGAGTTGGCCCGCAGCTTTGCTGAGCGAGCCGTGAGGGCAGAGCGACACGCACCCTCAAACAGCGGGGGGCACCCATCCTGCTCGTACTGCAGGCATCGCCTGCTGCACGCTGGGTCTCCATGCTGCGAGGCGCGCAGCCCAGAAGAAGGAATCCTCGTTTCCTCCTCCCCCATCCTTGGACTCTGCTCCGTCCATCCTTTGGGTCCATCCTCTGCTGTCTCTGCTTCGCTCTCCGTGCTCTCCATCCGCCTGATCCCCCGCCTTCGTCCCCATCGCCGCCCGTGTTCTTCTTCTTCTTCTTCTTCTTCTTCTTCTTCTTCTTCAGTATTATGATTATGATTATGATTATTATTATTATTATTATTATTATTATTATTATTACTCTCTGCCCCTACCCCGCTCCCTCGCTGTCGCCCTCCTCCTTCCCCCCTCCCTCTGTCGCTCCCTCTTCCACTTCCCTAGGCGCATCTCCATCCCGCTTCCCCTCTCTCTCTTTTCCCGTCTGATGCCTCTCTCTCCCTCTGACTCTCCCTCTCCCTCTCCCTCTCCCTCTCCCTCTCCCTCTCCCTTCCTCCCTCCCTCTCCCTCTCCCTTCCTCCCTCCCTCTCCCTGACCTCTCCCTCTCCCTTCCTCCCTCTGCCTCCCTCCTCCCTCCCTCCCTCTATTCCTCCTCTCTCTCTCTGCCTCCTCCGCTCGCCTCTCCTCCCTTCGCCTCTCCTCCATTCTCCTCTCCGCCTCTTCCTGCCCGTCGTCGTAGGCTCCCCCCCCCAGGTCGGCGGCACCCAGGTGTGGGCGCGGTCGCAGTCGGAGCCCCGCGGGAGGGAGGGGCAGCAGAGCAGCGGTGGGCAGGCTGATGCCGAGGTAGCCGCCTACGATTCGCCCCTGGCCGGCCCGTCTCCGCGCAGGCGGCTCCCGCAGGTGCCAGTCTTTCGCGGCGCGTAGAGTCCGAGGCTGGGCGGCAGGTCTATCGGGCTCGTGGGGCAGCCGAGGTTCGAAGTGCGAGATTTCCAGATGATTTCGTCGGGCCTTTTCGGTTTGCCAGCCTCGGGATGCCTTCCAGCCTCGCCAAGAGCGTTCCAGGAGTGCCCGGGTCGTCCCGAGCGGCTGCCGAAGGCCCGAGTTATGGCTCGTAAGCCAACGACAGGGTGGGGGGAGGGGGGGAGTCGGAGCAGCCCCCCAGCGTTTAGCATGGTAGCCGCGCCATTGACTGCGTTAGCAGGCGAAGGGCGGAGAAGGACGAGGAGGAGCGATACAAGGAGGAGGAGGAGGAGGAGGAGGAGGGGAGGAGGAGGAGGAGGAGGAGGAGGAGGGAGGAGGAGGAGGAAGGGGAGGAGGAGGAGGAGGAGGAGGGAGGAGGAGGAGGAGGAGGAGGAGGGAGGAGGAGGAGGGAGGAGGGGACAGGGGTCATTCCGATTCCGCCGGTTCGATTCGAATCGATTTCCGCGATTCCGATTTCGAACCGACTCGATTCCGGGATTCCGATTCGCGATTCCGATTTCGAGTTCGCCCGATCCAGCTTCTGCCGATTCGATGCGTCAGCCGATTCCTGCCGGCTTTTGCCGATCCGGCTTAGCTCCGGCTCTGGCCCCCAAGGGGAGGAGAAGGAGGCAGGAGGAACCCTCAGGGGGCAGTCCAAACCCCCCCCCCCCCCAGGGGGGTTTTCCAAAAGCCCCGGACCCCAACCCCCCCCCCCAGGGGGGGGGTTCCAAAAGCCCCGGGACCCCAAACCCCCCCCAGGGGGGGGGTCCAAAAGCCCCACCCCAAACCCCCCCCCTCCAAAAGCCCCCCCCAAAGGGGGGGGGTCCAATCCCCCCCCCCCCCGGGGGGGGTTCCAACCCCCCCCCCCCTCCAGGGGGGGGTCCAAAAACCCAACCCCCCCCAGTGGGGGGTCCAAAACCCTCCCCCCCCCCCAGGGCGGGGGTTCCGATTTCGATTCCGATCCGGCTTGACGCGGTCCGATTTCCGACTCGATCCGGCTCGGACCTGCCGACTTCAGCCGATTTCGATTTGGCTGCCGGCTTTTGCCGATTTCTGCCGATTCGATGCTCCAGTCGACCCGATCCGGCTTATCGATTCGATGCTGGGGCCGCCTGGGAGGATGCGGAACCCTCGGGAATGATGATGATTATGATGATGATGATGATGATGATGATGATGATGATGATGATGATGATGATGATGATGATGATGATGATGATGATGATGATGATGATGATGATGATGGTGATGGTGATGGTAATGATGATGATGATGATGATGATGATGATGATGATGATGATGATGGTGATGGTGATGGTAATGGTGTTGATGTTGATGTTGATGCTGATTATGATGTTGATGCGGATGATGATGATGATGCTGATGATGATGATGAGGATGAGGATGAGGATGAGGATGAGGATGAGGATGATGATGATGATGATGATGATGATGATGATGGTGATGGTGATGGTAATGGTGTTGATGATGATGTTGATGCTGATGATGATGTTGATGCGGATGATGATGATGATGATGATGATGATGATGATGATGATGATGATGATGAGGATGAGGATGAGGATGAGGATGAGGATGAGGATGAGGATGATACGGATGATGATGCTGCTGATGATGATGCTGATGATGATGATGAGGGTGAGGATGATGATGATGATGATGATGCTGCTGATGATGATGATGATGATGATGATGATGATGATGATGATGATGATGATAATGATGATGTGGATGATGATGATGCTGCTGATGAGGGTGAGGATGATGATGAGGATGAGGAGGATGATGGGGATGAGGACGAGGATGAGGATGATGAGGCTGATGCTGCTGCTGCTGCTGATGATGATGATGATGATGATGATGATGATGATGGTGCTGATGATGAGAAGGATGAGGAGGAGGAAGATACTTAGGTTGAGGATGAGGATGAAGATGATGATGCTGATGATGATGCTGATGATGATGCTGATGATGATAATGATGATGAGGATGAGGAGGAGGCGGTGGAGGAGAATGATTAGGAGGAGGAAGAGGACGAGGAGGATGAGGAGGAGGAGGCGGAGGAGGAGGTCGGAAGGACGGTTTAGCGGTGGCGGTGGTGGAAGAACTGTGTCTGCAAGGCCATGTCCCAGACAGGGGGTTCCCCTGTCTTGCCTCTGTTTCTCGTGTCATTTTGTCACCTCCGCCTTCTTGCTCCGTTCGCCTCTGAGTGTCGCTTGGACGCGTCTAGCCAGCGCCGTTCTACATGGAGATCAGCACCGATTTCGTCCGACAGTTGGGCGCCACACCTGAAGTTGGCAATACCTTTGGCTACTCGCCACTGCAATCATACAACATCCTCCTCTCTTTCCTTTCTCCCTCCCTCTCTCCCTCCTCCTCCGTCGCGCACGACAGGTGCTTGCCTTTTCGACTTCTAGCCAGCCTGAGCCGCGAAGGGCGCGGTCCAGCCAGCGCCTTTCCAGAGAGCTGAGGGCGCCCCAGAACGGGCCTCGCTTCGAGGAGTCGGAAAAGTTCATCACGCTTAGAAATCTAAGAGCATACTCTCCGTGGCGGTCACTCTCTGGCCATACTGGTATAGAAACGATATACGATGCAACGTTTGCATTCTATGTTGGTGTCGGACGCGCGCCTCCAACAGGAGCACACAGCATTACCGTTAGAGCAGACAACTTTTGCGACAACAGCAACAACAACGCCCGAACTAGAACAAGAGCGCATTCCCCCCCTCTACCCCCTGGCCTTACCATTGGCAAGTCTCGCGTTCGAGATGTTTAGCCCAGGATAAGTCCGGCGCCCTTCTCCGTGAGCGCGCGTTCAATTTTGAAGGCGGGGGGCGGGGAGGGGGGTCTCGCAAAGTGGCTGCTAAACATTTGTTGCAACGTTCTTCCCCTCATCAAGAGTATGCCCTTCTGCGCCCCACCGCATCTGGGGAGGACTCCCTGGCGCCGCCGCTGCAGGGGTGGCGCATCCCCTGGGACGGCCCCATCACGGACCACGTGATGAGCCTGCAGCCGCTAGGCGGGGCTCCCCCGCTGGCGGTGCTCCTGCTCTCCTCGCGGGCCTCTCTTCCACGTCGTCGTCGTCGTCGTCGTCGTCGTTGTCGTCGTCGTCGCCTGTGTCCTCGTCGTCGTCTTTGTCCTCGTCGTCGTCGTCATCGTCGTCGTCGCGTCATCGTCTTCGACGTCGTCGTCGTCGTCGTCGCCGCCGCCGCCATCGTCGTGGTCGTCGTCGTGGTCGTCTTCGTCCTCATCCTCTTCTTCCTTCTCCCCGTCGTGATCCTCCTCGTCGTCGTGGTCCTCGTCGTCGTCGTCGTTGTCGTCGTCTTCGTCGTCGTCCCCGTCGTCGTCGCCTTCGTCCTCCTGCTCCTCGTCCTCCTTCTCCTCCTTCTCCTCCTCTCCGTCGTGGTCCTCCTCGTCGTCGTGGTCGTCGTCGTCGTCTTCGTCGTCGTCGTAGTCTTCGTCGTAAGGCCCGCGCTGCCGTTTGCAGGCATCCAGAGCAGGTTCCAATCCACAGGTTCTGATTGCGAGGCAGCCCGCAGATGTATACCGGGCTGGCCATACATCGAGCATTGTTCCTTAGAGTCGTGTGAACTTTATTTTGAGACGTCGCCGTCGTTGTCGTCCTCCACCTCCTTCTGCCTTCCCTCTGCTTGTCATCCTCCTACCGCGCGAAGAGCCACTCTCCGGCTCCCGCCCCGCGTCCGCGATCGCGCGAGCGCGATCGCTCGGCGCTGCCGCTGCTGCCGGGATGCTCGTCGAGCCCCGCCACAGACCAAAGACGTCACGCCTCCAGGTTTCCGCGTCGGTGGGAGGAGGACGAGGAGGAGGACAAGTGCGAACCCAAGAGTCACCCTATGGTATGGGAAAGAAACCCTCCTTTCACGTTCCCTCTTCAAATGCCCCATACAAGGGTTCTTTTTCACTGATTCAAGTGCGTTGGAAGACAACCGTTTGAAAATCTTGAGCTGTGCCAGCACAGGGCTCCTGGGACTTCAACGCCGCGAATCACCGTCATTGTGTTACTGTTGCGTCTCGACGATCCTGAATCGTGCCAGATGGTTCCTGGGACTTCAACACCGCGAAGCAACGTCACTGTTGCGGCCTGACAGTCCGACAACGTGCAAAAACATCGTTTCTGGCATGTGAATCATCCCGCGAAATTGTTAAGAACTCTTGAAACGAATATGCGCGGCGCTGAGGCGAGAGCCACGTTTTGAAAAGAAATTGCCCCACAGCCGTCCAACTCTTGCACATGTTTGAAGCGAGTGTGCGCGGCGCTGATGCGAGAGCCACACTTCGAGAACGGCCCGTCCTCCATCCGTGAAACTCGCAATTTTGCAAAAAATGGGTATGGCCGGCGCTAAGGCGTAAGCCACATTTTGAAAACCGCCCGCCCTCCATCCGTGAAGCTGTTGCAAATTTTCAGCTTAAGGATCATACATGGCGAGGAGATCTCGGGCGAAACGCCCGGTCCGTCCTTTCGACCAGCCTCGGCGTGCGACAGGGAATAGTTATTCATATTGCAAAAGAGTGGAGGAGGAGAGAGGGATGATGATGATGATGCTGATGCTGATGCTGATTCTGACGATGATCATGTTGATGAAGATGCTGATGCTGATTGTGATGATGATGATGATGGTGATGATGATGGTGCTGCTGATGCTGATGCTGATGATGATGCTGATGATGCCGATTCTGATGATGTTGATGTTGATTATGATGGTGACGATGCTGCTGCTGATGATGCTGATGATGCTTATGATCGTGATGGTACTGATCATGGTGATGGCGGTGGTGGTGGTGGTGATGATGCTGTTGTTGCTGCTGATGGTGATTACGATGGTGATGGTGATAGTGATGATGATGCTGATGATGTTGATGATGATGCTGCTGATGATGATGATGATGTTGGTGAGTATAATGATGATGACGATGCTGCTGCTGATGATGATGGTGATGATGATGGTCATGCTGATGATTATTATGATGCTGCTGCTGCTGATGATGATGATGATGGTGATGGTGATGGTGATTGTGATGATGATGCTGATGATGATGATGCTGATGCTGATGCTGATGCTGATGGTGATGATGATGGTGATGATGATGGTGATGATGATGATGATGATGATGATGATGATGATGATGATGATGATGATGATGATGATGATGATGATGATGATGATGATGATGATGATGATGATGATGATGATGATAAGGCGGAGGAGAAGGAGGGGCAGGAGAAGGAGGGGGAGGAGGAGGAGGAGGAGGAGGAGGAGGAGGAGGAGGAGGAGGGGGGGGAGAGGAAGGATGAGCAGACAGCCTCAGGGAAGCCCCAAGGGGCTCAGAGAGGCTCCCAAGAGGGCCTGACAGCGCCCCAGTAGCCACTGGACGTTTGTAACGGCCCGGCAAACCCAAGACGGCCTCAAAGAGCCCGAAACTGCTCCACAGGGTCGTCGGTGCAACTGTTTAAGTTCTCTCGGAGCACCCTTCGAACACGCTTCGTAATTTTCTTCATCCCCCCGATGGCCCTTGGGACCCACGGAAGCCCTTGGGCATCTCAGGAAGTTCGAAGAGCGACGGCACATGTGCCGTATCTGCCTCACAACATGATTTCTGGGTGTATCTTGTACCTCTGTTCAGAGTGGAGGCTCGATGGTGCACCTCCTTCCTCCTCTTCTTCCTCCTCCTTCTCCCTCCTCCTTCCCTCTTTGGCTTGCTTTATGCTCCCCCTGCCGTCGAGCTCGTTTGTCGCATAATGCTTGAGATTTTCCTGCCGGCCCAGAAGTGGGCTTTGACGGATCATATTGGCCCGCATAGCCTTTTGTTTGTGGCTGCCTCCTCCTCGTCGTCGTGGTCGTCCTCCTCCTCCTCTGATTCTTTTCCTCTGAAGTCTGCCATCGCCGTTCTGCCCCAAGCGTTTTGGGGTTGCCACAGCCGGCTTCAGAGCGGCAGTCGCTGTGGCGGGCAATTGGCTCGGAACTTAGATTGGAGGGTCTCAAACTCGGCGCTTTTGCGAGCTCCTGCTGGGGCAGGCTTTCTATCGCCCACCTCAGTGGCCACACGTCCTGGGCCGCGATGATGAGGCGGTGCTCCCACGGCCGCGTTAGCCCAAGTGGGTCTCCCGATTGCTGGCGCAACCAGAACTGGGCGTGCCGCAAACGCTGCGCTTGTGGCAAGTCGGCGCCGCAGGCCATCATCCAGCGAGCGAGGGTGGCAGCGGCCAAGGCAGCGGGCAACCTACCTCGTGGTGGCAGTGGTCTTCGCGGGATGTGGGCACGCGGACCGCTAGCGGGTCTCGGCGTTGGCAATTCGACCAAACTTGAGCAGCAGGTCGCCAGCCTCGCCAAGCATATCCAGATTCTCACAAAGGGCGGCGCCAGTGGTGGCGGTGGTGGCGGACAACGTGGCGGTCCTCCCCCATCTCGCAAGCCTGACGCTGGCCATGTCCGGCGAAGTTCGTTCCTTTTTTTCCGAAACCCGAGTTTCGTCGGGAGGCCAGAGCCTGGGCCCTCGGTATGAACGCCAGAGCCCTGCGTGCCATCCAGTGGCGCGACTGGGGTGTTCGGGGGGGGGGGCGTTCGTTGACGGACTGCAAAGGCCTACCCGCGGCCCTCCGACGAGTCCACAGTGCAGAGAGCGAGCGCGGTCACCACCTCTGCTCGGCTTTCGTGCAGGGCGATGAAAGCGCTCTGCGGCTGCTTTGGTTCCTGTGTGGCGCCTACACGAGTCAGAGGCGATACCATCTTGGAGGCAGTTGCGATGGCAATCCTGGCCCTTGTGGGCGGGGTGCGCTCAAGCGAATTCGATAAGGCTTTCGCCCTCACTACAGATCCGAAGGCACAGCTGCAGTGAGTGATGGCTCCCCGCAGTCCCCTCTCGCTCAGGGCTGATTTCGACACCTGGGATGTCGGCCCTGGCGGAGAGGATCCGCCAGCGCGAGGAGGCCGCTCGTGCAGCAGGTTCGGCCTAAGGAGGCATGTTTTTACGTTGTGACCCTGGGGCCCGCGAGGAACAACTCCAGTCTTCCATCAGGTCCGTCGCTCAGCCAGTGCCTGCCCGCATACCCCCTACACAATTACTTCATATGGATACTGCCCTCCTCCCTCTTCGGGTGCAGTGCGAGCGGGGCCCCTTAGCCCCCGTAGTTTCAGTGCAAGGATTGGATGTTCTAATGTTTCTGTCGATCGGGCCGCCTTCGTATTCTTCAAAAGCGGTGCTTCCGCTGCAGCAGTGGCCTCGTTTCAGGATCGGCGTTTTGCTCCCGTCGTTCAAAATGGTTCGCTTCAGCGCAGGCCACATATCTGGATCTGGTTCCTTCGTCGTCGTTATCGCCACCTCCTTTCCCCTCCTCCGCCTTCCCCTGGTCCTCCTGCTCCTTCCGCTCTTCCTACTGCTCCTGCTGCTGCTCATCCTCCTCATCCTCCTCCTCATCCTCCTTCATAACCCTTCTTTTCCTCCTGCTCATCCTCCTGATCATCCGCGGCCTCTTTCTCAACCTCATCTTCAAATATGCACAGCTCCCAGTCAAATGCCCACTCCTGCTTTCGCATAGCATGGTGGGGTCGTTTTGGAGGCTCCCTATCCGCTGTGGCACCCGCCGGCAGATATAGAAAAGTGAGCGCAATGGGAAGGGATGGGCTGGAGGAGTAGGATGTCAGATTTGGCGCGAGCGCACTCGGCTTGCCTCCCGCTTCTCTCCTCCCCTCCGCTCCCCGCCCCTTCGCCCCCCTCCCCCCCTCCCCACTCCCCACTGTCGTTTCCCGTGTCCCGCCCTCTTCTCTCTGCCGTTCCCCTTCCCCCACCCCGCTCCTCACTTCCCGCTTCTCCCCTCCCCTCCCTGCACCTTCCCTCCCTATCTTTCCCTCTTGGCCTCCCTTCACCCCCCCCCCCCGGGGATTCAGCCCTCCAGCGGAGCCCACGTACGAGGAATGCAGGGGGTAATGAAGAGGAGGAGAAGGAGGCGAAGGAGGAGAAGGAAGAGGAGGAGAAGGAGGAGGAGGAAAAGAAGGAGGAGGAGGATTAGTAATAATAATAAAACTAATAATAATCATAATACTAGTACGAATCAGACACATACTATTATTACTAGTAGTAGCACTAGCAGGACAAAGAAGAGCACACATAGTATTAATAATACTATTACTGAACCGTTCAGAATCGTATACATAATCACGCCATTACGAAGAAGAATCATAGGAACCATGTTACTAATTATACTACTGGTCAGAACCATGCTGAGACCAAGACTAATAAACATACACATGACACTTATGATAACACTGAGTTTATATACGAATCGTACTGATATTGCTTATACTAGTTTTGCTACTCCTACTGTTAATATTACGAATGATAAGATTTATCATCATACTAATGGTGATACTACGACTGATACGAATGATGCTAATACAAAGCGTAAGCCTAGTACTAGTAATTTTAATTTTAAGAAACATAACAGGAGGAGGAGAAGGAGGAGGAGGAGGAGGAGGAGGAGGAGGGGAAGGAGGAGCAGGACGACGACGACGCCGACGACGACGACGACGACGATGACGACTGGCCGTCTCCGCGACGCGAAGAGGCGGCCCGCCCGGCATCTGGACACCGCCTGCGCCGTCCTCGCTGAGCGCCGGCGCGGCTGTGGAGACGGGCGGCGGCGGTGGCGAGGCCTCCAGCGAGGCCGACGACGCCGAGCGTTTCGGAGGGGGCTCGAGGAGCACGATGGGCGTCGTCGTCGTCGTCGTCGTCGTCGTCGTCGTCGTCGTCGTCGTGGTCGAGCACGAGGTCGTCGTCGTCTGCGTTGTGTTGTTTCTCCTCCTTTTTTCCCAGCCTTCCTCCTGGCTCTTTCCCTCCCCCTCCCCCTTCCCACCCTCCTGCTCTTGCAGCCCGCGCGGCCTTCGGGCGCCTCTTCCCTCGGCCTCGGGCACGGGCGCTCGGGCGCTCGTGCGCTCGCGTTCGCCCCGCTCGGGCCCGGGCTCGGCTCGGGCTCGGGCTTTTGGGTTCGGGCTCGGGCCCGCGCCCGCGCTCGCTCTGCGGGGATGGTGCGCGTCCAGGGAGTGCAGTGGAGTGCAGGTCGGCGCACCTCTCCCCCCCCCTGGCCTTCGGGCGTCTCTTCCGACCTTGCGGGGGGGGCCACATTCCCCCGCCGAAGGGGCAGCGCGACGACGCGATGGTGGACACCCTGCGCGGCGTGGCCTCGACGCTGCCTGCGACGTCGGTGGAGAAGCATCGGGGTGAGCGCGAATAGTCGCCGCGCCCGCTGCCAGCGATCCCCCCCTCCCTGCGGTGCCGGGTTCGGATGCCTGCACGCCGATGATGTCCGGCCGCCGGTTGGATGCCGGAGCTGCGCTCAGCGACCCTGGCAGTTCATCCAATGATCGTTTCCTGAGCTCCCGGGAGAGCAGTGAGGTGCAGGTCAGCGCGGCCCGCCCGGCCTTTGGCACCTTGCACCGACCGTGGAATGGGGTCCACGTCCAGGGAGTTCACTGACGTGCAGGGCCAGGGCGGCCCGCGCCCCTTTTTCCGTCTTTTCCTGTCTCCTCGCCCTCCTCTGCCCCCCTCGCTTTCCCGCAGCTCTGGTGAATCACTCGCGCGGTTCTCCTTCTTCTTCTTCTTCTTCTTCTTCATTCTCCTCCTACTCCTCGTCTGCCTACCTCCTGTTCCCCTTCCACTTCTACCTCTTCTTCCTCCTCCAGCGGGGCCTACGG
>CAUYUJ010002947.1:169714-297738 GCA_963575745.1 Prorocentrum cordatum
AGGAGGAAGCGCAGAAGGAGGAGACGGAGGAGAAGGAAGATGACGCGGAGGAGGAGTAGAAGAGTGTCAGGAATGCGAAAAGGAGGAGGAGGGGGCGGACGGGGAGGGCGAGGAGGAGGAAGAGGAGGAGGAGGAGGAGAAAGAGGAGAAGGTGGAGGAGGAGAAGGACGACGAAAACAAGAAGAAGAAGAAGAGGAGAGGAGGAGTTGGAAGAGGGGGGAGGGGGAGTGGGAGGAGCGGGAGTTGGTGGGGAGAGGGAGCAGGGATGATACGGAGATGAGGAGAGGAGGAGGAGGAGAGGAGGAGGAGGAGGAGGAGGAGGAGGAGGAGGAGGAGGAGGCGAGGGGGGGGAGGAGGAGGAGGAGGGAGGAGGAGGAGGAGGAGGAGGAGGAGGAGGCGGAGGAGGAGGAGGGAGGAGGAGGGGGGACGAGGAGGAGGAGGAGGAGGCGAGGAGGAGGAGGAGGAGAGAAGGAGGAGGAGGAGGGGGAGGACGGGGAGGAGGAGGAGGAGGAGGAGGAGGAGGAGGAGGAGGAGAAGGAGGAGGAGGAGGGGGAGGAGGGGGATGAGGGAAGGTGGGAGGATGAGGAGGAGGAGGAGGAGGAAGAGGAGGGGGAGGAGGATAGTGACGGTGACGGTTATGGTGATGATGCTGCTTCTGATGATGATGATGGTGATGATGATGCTGATGGTGTTCATGGTATTGATGGTGATGATGTTGGTGATGATGCTGCTGATGATGTTGACGATGCTGATTATTAGAATGGTGATGGTGATGACGACGACAATGACGACGACGGTGTTGATGATGCTGCGGATGACGATGGTGAGAATGACGATGATGGTGATGGTAGTGGTGATGATAATGATGGTGGTCATGACTGTCATAATGATACTGGTGATGGCGATGACTGGTGATGGTGATGGGTGTCAGGATGGTGATACTGATTATGATGACGAACGTGGCTATGATGATGACGACGATCATGATGATGACCCGTGTAGCCCGACGCGCAGGCAAGCATGCAGCATGTGCGAATATGCTTGCGGAAGGTAATATGCCCTTCGGTATCCATTTGGGCCCAATCTTCTTCAGGACGCATAAGCTTGGGCGTATCGGGAGAGACATCTGCTTGCCTCGACAAGCAAGATACCTTCGCCAGTCTTTGCGCAGGCTATCCCATCATTTGCATATCATAAGCTCGCGGTGTCCTTAGCTCCTAGACCCCTCGTTGCAAAGTTGGGTCTGCGTTTGTTGCAGGAGCTTACTCTACCACGGCGACGTGCGCGACTTCGCAGAGTCTGTTGGCAAGCACCACGAGCTCGCGGTTGCGAGTGATACCTTTTACTGTTCGTCGCCTGCAGCATGGCGGCTGCTGGAGGAGTTGCTGCAGCCAGCAGCGACGACAATAACATTGAGGGCAAGATCCCGGTTCCCGTCTCCGACAGCACGAGCAAGACAATGAAGAAGCTCCGCCGAGAGTTTGCCACTTTGCAGATCGTCACGGGCGATTGCTCGGCTGAGGTTTTCCTGACCTACCTCGGGGCGCGCGTCGCCGAGATCGAGGTGCTGGAGACCCCAGCTCTGCTGGAGACCCACGTGAAGCTGGCCTGCGTCTGGCACAAGTTCGAAGAGACGCGGGACGATAGCA
The DNA here is from genome assembly GCA_963575745.1 of Prorocentrum cordatum. NCBI lineage: Eukaryota > Dinophyceae > Prorocentrales > Prorocentraceae > Prorocentrum > Prorocentrum cordatum. The sequence goes on from CAUYUJ010002947.1 coordinate 171,364, forward strand.
ATCGCTTCGAAGGCATCGCCACGAAGCTGAAGGCTAAGGGTATCACAGTATCTTGTGAAGTCTTGGCCAGAGGGCCCGACTGCCTCCGGAGCGCGCGGCCAGCGTGCTCAACCCGCCGAACCAGCGCAAGCAGCCATAGAAGGGCAACCCTACGGCCCCGACGAGTTTCGACGTCGGCGAGCAGGCTTTGACGGGGCGGACAACGGCGGTGTCGGCCCGGCTTTCAAACGCCTGCATACCTCGAGGGAGCAGGTGAGCCCGACCGCCGCGACACCGAGGGCAGCCTCGCGTGACCCGGAGGCGGCGCCCTGCGGCGGCGAGCCAGCCGAGCCCGAATCAGAAGGAGTTCGACAGCGCTCAAGGTCGGCCCCTAGAGTGGCGATGCAGGCATCCATCGCCGTCGAGAGGATCAAGCGCAAGCAGGCCGACATGGAGATCCACTGGAGGGCCATCAAGGAGTCTGACAGGGAGCTCTACAGGGAGGCGGTGGCCAAGCAGTGGAGCAAGTGACAGAAGTACGGATCCTGCCAGGCGCTCTCCACTGAGGACTCCGAGGCGGTCTGTTGCATGGTCATTGCCAACTTCATCTTGCCCAGCCGGTTTGTCTACCAGGATTAGAACGCGCCGCTACGGACCGACGAGCGCCCGCTGCCGGTGGAGGCCAAGGCCTGCTTGCGCGTCGGAGGCCACATGGGCCCTCGCCTGGCCCAGGGCGACTTGCGCGCAGACGCGCCTACAGTCGTCCGCCCGCCGTCTGCCAGAGGATCGACCTGGAGATCTACGCGGCGGACGTGGCGGCGGCTTTCATGAAAGGCGACGAGCAGCCCGACCAGCAGCTGTTGATGGCGTAGCCCCGCATGGGCCTACCAGGGCTACACCCGGAGCAGCAGATCAATATCCTCACGAGAATTTTCGCATGTGCTACAGCTCCAAGATAGTAGCGGGCGAAGCACAAGCGGACATTGCTTGCGGCGAATTTCGTGTTCGGCAATTTCGTGTTCGGCTCGCGCCGGCGCTCGCTGGGTCCAGCGCATTTCTACGGCTACGACGTGCACGGGGAGCCGCGCGCGGTGGTGGTCGCGCGCGTGGGCGACCTGCTGCTGGGCATCTCGCCCAAGTGTCCGAGATTGCACGACCGGCTCTACAAGCTTGGGCCGTGGGGTGACTGGAGAGGCTTGCCATCCACATCCTGTGGCAAACACGCTTGGTGCGACGAAGAGGGCGCGCTACATCTACGACAGACCGAGTGTGCGAACGCGATCGAAGAGTTCGACCTTAGCAAGGGGCGCAAGACGGAGCTGACAGCGACGCCGGCCGAGTTCTCGAACAACCGCTCCGTTCTTGGTGCGTTGGGCGCCTTTCATCTCAGACTCGACCAGGTGGCCGCTGGAGTGGCCATTGGGCAGCGCACGCAGAACAAGCCCACGATCCAGGATCTGCTCGAGACGAATCGGCTCATCAAGCTGGCGCGGAAGCACGCTGATGTCGGATTGGAGTTTCCCATGCTACCTGGACTGTTTTGCTGGGTTACCTACCGCGACTCCAGCTGGGTAGGTCAACGCGGACGAGCCAGCCGAAGGTGGCACATGCAAGCTTCTCTCCAAGCTGGTGGGGTCGAGCAGCAAGGACAATGATATCAATATCCGCTCGCAGACCGGTTCCGTGACGTTTCTCGCGGAGGCCAAGTTGTCATCGGGAGATCGGGCTCGAGCAGGGGTCGTAGATGGGAGATCAGGCACGCTCGAGCGATTCTGCAGGTTTACTTTGGCTGCTGAGAGGATGTCGGGAGTAGACGCTCTAGGCTGTGCTCAGACTGCACGCTGTGTCTTCGCTTTGCTGGAGATGCCGGATGTCCATCCAGAGGACATCCAACAGAGTTTGTTGCCGCTCGCCCAGGTCACAGATTGGGCTAGCTCGCACAATACGATGGATGCACAAGGACGGTTATTCCAAGCTCCTCTCAGAGCGACGCATCTTGCTAGACCTAGGAATCTCTGGATGAGGAAGTTAGTCACACATTTGTAGCCGACGATCAGCGCAGCCAGCTGCTTCTCTTTTGGGTTTCTACGGACCAGCACCCTGGTGATCACTTCACCAAAGTATCGGACGGCATTGCCATCAGGGCAGTGCTACGAGACGCACGACTCGCATTGCAGTAGTAAGGGCCGACCAACCAGGCCAGAGAGCATGAGGCACACATTAACAGTGCAGGCTCGGTTCTCAGGCGCGCCATGCGCCTGGTGGCATCTTAGTTTGTTGACGTGCAATAAACGTCTAAATGGTCTAAGCAGGTCGATGCACAGACCAGAAGAACGTTGTACGAGTATGCTTCCAGTGCTGATATGTATGCAATGTCGCATATCGCGCAGGCAGGCAAGCAGCATGCACGAAGCCTCCTGCGGAAGGTCACATGCCCTGTCGTCTCCTTTTGGGCTCAATGTTTCATGGGCCCTTGAGGTTGGGCGCATCGGGAGAAACCTTTGTTTGCTTCGATAAGCAAGATACCTTATTACCAGTTTTTGCGCAGATTATCCCCTCATTCGCATATCATAATATTGCTGCGATCCTTGCTGTTGGACCCCTTTTTGCATTTTGGGCCTGCAGAAAAGGGGTCCTGGCGTCCATCCAAGAAATGGGCGCCGACCTCCGAAACATCACGGTCATGCCATGTTCGTTTTCCTTCCAGGGACGGAGGGGGAAAAGCAGGAGGAGGAGGAAACGGAGGAGGAGGAGGAGGAGGAGGAAAACATGGATGAGGGGAGGGAGGTTGAGCAGGGGGGCCTCGCGGAGGAACGGGCGTCGGGGCGGACGGGGTGGGTGCGCTGCCGTTGCCCATTTCCGTGCCGCCGTGATGGGCCTCTGTCGGGCGGCATCGTGGACAACGCGGGTATTGCATCCAGAGCGTGCCGGCAACAGCAGGGGCGGGGGGAGGGGAGGGGGGGGGTGCGGGAGTGAAGATGGGTGGTGAAAGGAGCGGGCTGTCTGGAGCCGAAACTATCTCTGCAGTTTGCGGGCTCACGGTGCTTAACAGTCCCCTTCCCGCTCTTTGCCCAGTCAGCCCAGGTTGGTCTCTGGCCAGGATCCCAAGGAACACCCAGCCGCGGGGACGAAAGCATCCCATAGGCTCAAGAAGGCAACACAACGTCCAACAACCTCCGTCCTATATCTTCCACCTCCCTCCTCCCCCCGAAGCTTGTGCTGGGAGTGATCCTGCTACAGAGCAGCCTATCCCTCGCCCGCGCAGCCGGCGAATCAATCCCTGGCCCGCGTAGTGCTGCTTCGCGGTCGCTTCTCGATCGCGAAGTAGCACATCAGTGCTGCACCCCCGTCTGCCACCACAATCCCTCCGAAGGCGGCAGCTGCACTAGACACCGACACCGATGCTGGCCAGGCCTATCTTGGGCACAGGGTGGGTGCGTATGCCTACCTGGCCTAGCAAGCAGGGCGTGTAGACCGATCCTGGGCTTAGCTGCCCTGACACGCCCGTTTTGCAACGCAACGCGTGCCGTGTTCACAACGTCCGTGTGGACACGCTGCGTCTTGGCTCCACGTGTTGGCCCACGTTTGTGCGTACGCTTTCAACCCGCGTGCTGAGCTCCGTGTCAACAAGCAGCGGGCTGCGTGTTGCGTGTCGGGGCAGCTCAGGCCCTGTGCCCAGGAGAGGCTGCCTGGCCCGGACCGGTGTCGGTGCACCGCTGGCGGCCTCTCGACCTCCTCGTGGTCGCTCGCCCCTGCGCAGCCGGCCACCGGCCTCCTCCCACCCGCCGCCCCGCCCCTGCGCCGCCGCGCTCCGCCCTCTTCTGGGCCGTTGCGCCGCCGCGCGGATTGTTCGCGGGCGATTTTTCTCCCCCAACCTCGACCACACGTGTCTAGGCCTCCCAGATGGGGTCCGAGTCGGTGGGGTCGGAAGATCGCGCCGCATCGCCGATGCATCGACGACGCATCGCCGATGCGGCTCCATGCGGAGCCCGATTTTCTCCACGCGGACGTCGCCGATTCGTCACCCACGTCGACGATGCATCGCTGGTGCCTCGCCGATGCATCGTCGATGTATCGGCGATGCATGTATCGGCGATGCGGCGCGGTCGGACCCCATCTAGGAGGCCTCTAATCTCGACCACGCGTAAGGGTGACCCTTCGTCAGAGTGACCTTTGGTATGGTCTCATCGGGGTTCAAGTGATCGCTGCGCGCGATGCGATAGCGGCTGACTGCGCGGTTGGATTCGGCCACTTTGCGCCCCCCTAGTCCGCGCACCAGAAGGTCACTCTTGCCTAGGGTCATTCTTGCGTGTAGCTGACAATCCCCGAGTTCCGCTTGAAAAGATCGGCCGTTGAATTCAGAAAAAGGGAGGAACCCTGGGATACACCCCAAGGGGGCTAATCGGACGCAGCCCTATCGAGAATGAACGCCCCCCTATCGTATATCCCAGGGTTGGGCCCCAAATCCCTGGTCCTTTCGAAACCCAGCGAAGCCTGAGATTGGGATCGGCATATCCTCCGTTAGTTGTAAGCGCTCGATACGCATCTGCGTTGGGACGAGCAAGTGCGGTGACACGGACACACCTTCGGGAGCCTGCGCGGATTACTTCGGTCGGCGCTGGAGGCGCTGCCAGGAGCCGACCCAGTAAGTCCGCGCGGACCTCCCGAAGCTCATGGCAACGCTCTTCTTTGGGTCCTCTGTGCATGGCCGCCCTGCCCCCTTCGTGCCGTTGCGCGCCGACCTGCTGAAGCGAGTGGAGGCAGCCTTGCCGCGTGACGCGTTGACGAGAGAGAAAAGAGGCCCGGCTGCCTGGGCTCGGCGGCGAGCGAGGGGGGAGGCGAGAAGGAGAAGACCCTCTCGGGAGAAGGCGGGACTGCTCAGAGGCCCTCGCGCCTTGTGCGAGGCTTTTGGTCAGTCTCCCGGGAAGGCTTGGAACACTTCTCATTGGGCGCCGCGTAGTGGGGGGGTCATACATGGGGGGGTGGCGAGGGTGGTTCGAAAAGGTACCCAAACGGTACCTAAACGAGCCCCCTGGGGCTCTGGAGGGGCCCGAAAGGGGCACGAGAGGGGACCCTTTCTGACCCCCCCGCTTATGACCCCCCCATTAAGTCCCGCTCGATCTCAGCAAGCCAGGGGGCTCCCGAGCCTTGGAGGAGCCCGCCCATTCTCACTGCCCCCCCAGGGCTCGCCAGCGAGTCTCTTGACACTTGTGTTATGTCGGGCGTGTCCCCCTACAGGAGGATTTTCGACGACAAAAAAAGATACACCAAAAATACCCCCCAGAAGGTCAGACAATACTCAAAACATAGTCCCCAGACTATGTTTGGATTATGTTAGGGGTACTTTTTTATGTTTTGTCGAAAATCCCCCTGTAGGGGGACAGGCCCGACTTAACACTTGCATTGGCCCTGGTTTGAGGCCCTCCTCGCCGTGCCGCCGAGGCCGCGCGCCACGCGCGAAGAGGTGGTCTGGGTGGTGCCCCCGGGCGGACCGCCGCCGGCAGCTCCGCAGGGAGCGAGCGATGTGGCCAGCTCTGCTCCCATCCCCGGGGATGGGGTCCAGGCCTCCCAGATCCAGGAGGGGAACACACACACAGACACACACACACAGACACACACACACAGACACACACACACAGACACACAGACACACAGACACACAGACACACTGACACAGACACACACATTCACACATTCACACATTCACACATTCACACATCCACACATTCACACATTCACACATTCACACACAGACACAATTAATCGTCGACTCCCCAGAAAATATGAGAAAATATGGGAAGTGGGGGGGAAGACGGCAATCCCAAACATGTAGGAAAATATGGGGCATCCTTTTATTTGTGTGTATTTATTTGTGTGTCCTGGGGCCCCTTCAGTCCAGGCCTCCCAGATGGGGTCGGAGGACCGCGCCGCATCGCCGATGCATCGCCGATGCGGCTTCCCATGGGGTTCCTGCAGATCCAGGAGATCGCCAGACGATTCGGCAGATGGGCAGCCACGGGAAGCTGTGACCGCAGCACCTGAACCAGTATCGGCATCAGGAGCGGAAGCGCATCATGTCATCGATGGGGGTGCTTCTTCGATGGGCAACGTGTCACAAAATGAAGACGTCGGTAGCGCCGATGCGTAAGACTGAGTCTGCGTTGCAGCAGGGCGGCCAGCGAATTCACACCTCACCACCGAGGACTGTCGCCACCCTTCTCGCGGTGCATCCTCCGCCTCTGCGTGTGGGATGTTCCAGGATCGTGCCTTTGGCACTGACCGGCCTGCGACCCTACTCTTACGAAAAATGGAGAATGTTATAAAATAATATAAAGATATATTAAAAATAGTCTGGGGACTTTTTTTTGAATATGTTTTGACCTTTTTGGGGTATTGTTGGGGTATTTCTTTATTTTTCTCGTCGAAAATCCCCCTGTAGGGGGACACGCCCGACATAACCCTACTCACTGCCCGCTGCTCAGCGCCTGCTCCCCATTTCTCCCCTCGCGCACCGCAGGCGAAGCACCAGCCCTTCGTATCGCCTCCCGCCCCCCAGCCCGCCGCTCGGGCAGTGAAGGGCGATCAACGGCTGCAGATTGCTCACCCTCCCACCCGCTGCGCACGCACGTCCACAGCTTGGTGTGTCTTCGCAGCTCACAGACTGCAGCCGCCCGAACGCTGTTCGATGCCTTCCCAGCTCACCTCTTTCATCCAGCAGGGGAGCATTTGGGGCGGGGGGCTCATAGATCACACGTTTACCAGATCCCCTTGCCTCGCGTTTCCGTGTTCTCCAGCTGGTGCTCACCAGCCATTGTCTCCTACACCTACCCGACATTCCCACCCACTGCGATCCTTTAGTGACCACCGTTCATTAACCGCCTTCCCCCCCTTCGGGTTTCATTGTCCACATGCGTTGAATCAAATGCGTATAACGATCCATCATATAGAGAACCCATTGTCAGCTACAGTCCACCCCGCGGCTTCCAGACAGTACCCGTTCACCATCCTTTCCTCTCTTCTCGGGGCTTCAGGGCGTCGGGCGCAGGAGAAGGCACCACCCTCCCTTCCTCACCCTCGCTCTGCCCTTAGTCGGGCCTGTACATCTACAGGAGGAATATTCACAACTAGTCAAAAAATAGTCGGGGGGCGATATTTTGAGTATTTTTTGGCCATTTTGTAGCATTTTTGGGATATTCTTATTTTTCGTCCAGAATCCCCCTGTAGGGGGACAGGCCTGACTTAACTCTGCCCTGCCCCACCCTGTTCGGCCCTCTCCTCATTCCTCGCCTCCATCCTCCTCCCATGCATGGCTGCTTTCGGGGGAGCCTAAGACTCGGGTTTGCCAGGACTCGGGTTCGCCATCTTTTTTTGACGACCGCGACTCGGATTTTGACGAGTAGGAGTTTCGTGGGATGTCTGCAGCGGGAGGCCTCGTCAAAATGCAGGCTCGGCCTCGTCATTTTTTTCACGACCTCGTCGGGGATTTCCGAGTCCCCTGTACCCGGGTCTTACGCCCCCCTGATGCTTGGGCCTTCGGGTGGGCGCCAGCGTTGCAGCGCAGCGGCGGGGGAGGGAGGCGCCCTTCCGTGGGGGAACGGCCACTGACCGTAGTAGAACTCGGAGGTCAGCGCGAATGCCTCGGCTCGGCGCTGGAGCCCCCTGGCGGCGCCTCCGGCGCCGTCCCTGGTGCGCTCCGCGCGCCAGGGACAGCTGTCCAGCGCCGATCCGAGGAATCCGGACGGATCTCCCAGTTCTCCTGTGTATAACATTGCTTGTTCCCGGAGCCTGTCTTGAAGTCACTCTTGCACATAATGCACATAATCTTGAGATCCGCGCATCACAAGTACCACACGGTCGGGTGTTCGGGTTTCTGAAGCGGCGACCCAGGCGGCGAGGTCTTACCGCACATTCAGGTTCCCGGAGAGTTGGAGCCAGCGCGCAGCGCGGTCACAGGCTCTAGCATGCAGTCGGGTCCACGTCGACTTAGCCACATCACAGGGTCATTGGTGTCATGTCTGTCGCCGTTCCCCTCGGACGGTGCGTGTGGCCTTTCGGGTGTCCTCTGCAATCAGTCCCCACTGTGTCGTCTCGAAGATGTGGCCCTGTGTCACTGAATGGAGTTGTATTCATTTGATTGGCTGGATTCTCCATTCTACGTGCATGAATCCAGTCTCGGAGCATCGATCATTGACCCCCTGTGGAATGCATCCATGCAGCTTCCGCTCGAAATGCCGCTGAAAACCGAACGTGCCGAAGACCGCTGGATGACCGCCGAAGACCGCCTCAGGGCGATGGGCATCCATGGATTTATGGTCGAACACGTACAGTCAGACCGCATAGTAAGGAAGATCGATTTTCCAAGGATGCCCTTTCATCCTTCCCCCTCGGCTTGTCCTTGGCCGCTTTCGCTGGCCGTCCCCCGCTTGCAGAGTGTCGACATGGCCTTACAAGGCCCGTTCATCCTTACAGTGCGTCCTTCCTGTACGGGCTGACTGTAGCGTGCACCCCTTGCACTGCTGAAGGATCGATCGTCCGCTGCCCGCCCCTGCTCAAGGCCAGGGCAGCCCAGCCCCCCCCCGCCCGAGCTCTGGAGCTCAGGGCGAGACCTCGCGCGCCACCGCGCGCTCTTTAGCGCGCCGGGGCGCGTCGGCGCGCGGAAGCAGGCCGGCCCGCGGAACGCAGCCCAAGAGCCTCCACGTGCAGCGCCTTTAGTTGCCCCGAGGCGTCCGTTGTTGAAACGCGCCACGTGAGCACCGTGTTCAAAACGTCTGTGTTGGCACGCTTCGTGTTGGTTCGGAGTGTTGACCCACGTTTCAATGTTTTCAGTCGAAGTGTTGAGCTCCGTGTCGGCATGTCACGGGTCGCGCGCTGCGTGCCAGGGCAACGAAGTGCAGCGCATGTCGGAGCGCAGGGTAGTGGAGGCTAACGCCAGCAGGTGTCAGCGGGAGGCGGAGCAAGAACACATCCCCGTGTGCCCAGCTCACAGAGCAGACGAGGAGAGGCGCGAATGATGATTACCGCCACTTTGGGCCCCCGACGCAGGGCGGAGCATGGTTGATGTCCTCCTCCTCCTCCTCCTCCTCCTCCTCCACCTCCTCCTCTTCCTCCTCCTCCTCCTCCTCATCCTGTTCATCCTCGTCCGTCTCCCCCTCCTCCTCCTCCTCCTCCTCCTCCTCCCTCCTCCTCCTCCTCCTCCTCTGCCTCCTCCTCCTCCTCCTCCGCCTCCTCCTCCTCCTCCGCCTCTTCCTCCTCCTCCTCCTCCTCCTCCTCCTCGTCCTCCTCCACGTTGCGCCCCCAACGCAGGGCGCAGCGCGATTGGCACCCCTCCCGGGCGGGCACACATCCGGGAGCCACGTGGGGCCGACCCTTCTCTGCCGTGGGGCCCGGGGGCTCTGCCAGTTGGGCCCGGCCAGGGTTCGTGGCCCGGCCACCGGGCGTGGCCCTGGTGAGCAGCTCGGGCCGGACGAAAGGGGGGGGATTGGGAAAGGGGGGATTACGAGATCTGCTGCAGGCAGCCGGTTTCGGCCTCACCGCGGTGGGGCCCATTCCTCGATGCATGGCCGCCTCCGGCGCCGGGAGGCGCCGGGAGAATCAGCTACGTGAGCTGATTCTCACACCCCCCCTCTGCTATCCCCCCCTTTCGCCCGACCCGAGCAGCGGTTTGGGCTGGCGTGTCCTTCACCACCCACCAGACCACCCCAGCCCAGCCCGAAAGCTTCGATTTGCCCTCCACATCCAGTGGGGGGGGTGTCGAGGAACAGTGAAGAACCGCATGGAGCCCGTATCACCCCCAACCTGAAATTCAGGTCCAATGCGGGTCTTCGGGATGGGTTGGGGTGGTCTGGTCTGGTAGGTAGTCAGTCCTCGAGCAGGGTGCGGCCAGGGGCTCGAGGGTTGGCAAGACCACGTTGGCAGTGATGCTGGCCATGCCCTTGTCGGTTCAGCTTTGGTGCATGATCCTCTTGGCCTGGGCCGAGGGGGCCCTGGGCCTCTAGTGTGCCGTCGGGCGTTCCCTGAGGAAGGGCATGTGATGAGCAGAAGCTGGAAGTAAAGACAAGAGTATGTATAAGTGGTGCCTGCGTGTCCAGGGCCTCATATTGGCCTTCGCCTTTGTGGTTGCGGTTGGCAGCTGGGGGATCATCTGATACTCACCCGTCGGAGGATGGAGGCCCAGTGCGACTGGGATACCCCCCTTGCATCCGTGTGGCCGAACCGCATCGACACTTTGATCCCTTGAGGCTGTCCAGTGAGTGGCGACAGGCGAAACTATTTGGGCCCCTGGAGGGTTTACGTCTGCCTCCTTGGGACGGCCTCCAGGGGCTTCCAAAAACGCCACCTCTCCGGGAGGGCCCCGCAGTAGCAAGTCGACCCTTTTGTAAAGGCATGAGAGCGTGATAAGTGGCCGTCCCCCCTCCACACAGCCTCAGGCCCCACGGCTTCCAGAGCCTCCACTGGAGCTTCCAGGAGGCTCCAGTGGCCTGTAGGGCCTCCGGCTCAGAGGCGTCCATGAGGCAGTTGCATGCTCTGGAGCTTCGTGTACCCACCCCGGGGTAGAAGTACGGATGCTCAACCCGCCGCCAGCACTCTCCCCGTCCTCCAGGCAGGTCCAGGTGCCCCAGGCACTTCCGGGGTCCCGCCGTGGGACCCCGAGCACGGCCGGCGGAGGAGGGCCGCCCCACGCCTCGCCTCCGGCAGCCTCATGCGGCCACCAGAGCTTCCCCGCGCTGCCAGGAAGCCACGCGTGGCCACCCAGGCCTTCCTGGGCCTTCAGGGGCTTCAGCGGCCTTTGACAGCCTCCAATTGTAGTAGGTTCAAGTCGGGCCTGTCCCTCTGCAGGGGGGATGTTCAACAAAAAGTCAATAAATAGTCTGGGAACGAGTTTTGCATTTTTGGGGGAATTGGTTGAACTTATGTTTGACAATTGTTATATGGTTGGCGCCCCCATGGGAATTCAGGGCACACTGCGAGGCATCCCAGGGAGCTTCTGGCGGTCTTTCGGGGGCCCCGTCCGTGATGCCCCATCCTGCGGGGCGTGGCGCAGTGAGACTCCGACCTCCTGTTGCGGTTGCCTGCACAGCTAACTATGTTTATCACGCCGTTTGTCCTCTCCCACCCCCGACGGGACCCGCGGATAGTTTGTGGCTCATCCAGGGGAGGGGCACGCCCGGCACAGTCGGGCGCGGGCTGAAACATTTGTCTGGTGAGGACGACGTCTGGAATCGAGCGGGTGAGCGCTTATGAGTGCATTCTAGAGGAAGAGCATATCGGCAGTAGTTCGCATCAGTTTCACAAGGTCTGTGCGAACGGTCGGACGCTCGCCTTGTCCAGTCAGATGCTCTACGGCACATGTATCATGACCTGTCCGCGCTATGTTCCTCTTCTGTCAGTATGTTGTGTGTGTGTGTGCGCTCTCTCGATCTCTCTCATTCTCCCTCCGCCCTCAGTGTCACCATCATCGCCCACCCCGCATGTGTGCCCAGAAATTGCTAGTCAGGGCATCAAATTTGCCAGCAGGGCCCTGGAGTTTGCCAGCTGGGGCTTGGATTCGCCAGTCCAGACGATGCCCAGCCAGGCTGAACAGACACTTGGTCATCCTGCGCCAGGATGCAGGATAGCGGCAGCTCGTATATATATAACCTTGAGTCAGAAGTGCACTCAAATCGAGATGGGCTCTGTGCAGTTGGTGGCATTTGTTGTGTCACTGCCCCCTGAACCTCTCGTACGATGGGTGTCAATATCTCATTGGCAATTGCTCTGGGAACGCCCGTCGATCGTCTGCAAAGTCCAGGGCATCCCTACGCGATTGAACATGGTCATGGTGATTGCTTTTCATACGCAGTGCCTCCCTGGGCGTCCAAGGATGGCGATCCCTTGGCTGCCGAAGGAGACCTCCAGCCGCCTGCATGAGAAGCCCCACGAGCTGGAGAACGTCAAGGCCTCTCTCCCGGTGCCGTCTTTCTGGCTCGCTCACCGGGCAGAAGTACTGTGGGTTCTTCCATGTAGGGCAGCCGGGTTGCTCAGAGCTCTTTCAGATGGGCGGACCCTTGCCGGAGTTGCTGCTCTCGCCAATGCTTTCGCCGCAGACTGCGATATAGAGTGCATGGCGTGGGTGTTCGATGACGCCTATGCAGGACTCGCGTGGGCCAAACACTCCTCAGCGACACGCGATCACCATCGTCAGAGAGAGGGGAAGGGGGGTCCCGAGCGGCTCGAGCAGGTATGTCCCACGTCGCGTGCGAGCACTCGGGCAGCGCTTCACGAGCCAGTCGGGTGACTCAGCAGTGGGGGAGGAGCTTGTGGTGCCAGACTGGGGAGCTCGCAGGGGGAGCTTGGACGAGAATGCTCCCTCCTATGACCTCCCGTCCCGCTTGGGGTTGAGTGGTGTGGTTTTCGTTCGAACGGGACGTGGTTCGTGTCCTGGACACCCAAAACTTGCCGCAGCGGTTTTGCTCACAACGCGCAGGGACAAGGGGTCTGGTACCCTTCGGGCCCCCAGGGCCCCTCAACGGTGCCTTTGGTGCGCTTTGGATCGGCTCGGCTCTCGTTTCGGATTCAGTCCCGCGCGGCTGCGGGCAGAGGCATGTTCGGGCCCCTCCAGACCTTCGGCTCCAAAGGCGCACCTGTTGCGCTCTAGATCGGGCCGATTCTCGTTTCGGACCCCGCCCAGGCGGGGTTGCGGGCTGGGCCGCTTGCTAATCTGGCGGCTATCATCCGTGGACTCTCCCTGAGTTTGGGCCAGACTTCCGGTGATCGGAGTTCTGCCCCGCTCGCGAGTGACGGCGCGTTCCCCGGCGGCGTGTCCAGGACGCGTCCAGGGGGCGCCTGCTGTTTACGTGCCAGGACGCGCCCTTGGGGCGCCAGGATGCACTTGCCAGGACCTGGCATCGCTCGGACGTGTGCGTTTTTCCTCGGCGAGGACCACCGAGGAGCATCCTTGATCATTTGGCGAAAAAACCACGCACGAAACCGAAACAAACACAGGGGAATGGACGTCCGAGCGATGGCGAGAGGACGCTTCCTTGGGGTGCCCGAGTATACTTTCCAGGGCGCTCCCGTGGGAAGCCCGAAGGTGCCCCCGTCGCCGCTGTCGTAGCAGGTCGAGGCCCACCTGCTCAGAGAGGGTGGGCTCGGGCAGCTCAGACCCAGCACGCGCTGGTCGTTGAGAGCAGGTAATGTCGGATGCCCAGATCCCCGTCTATTTTAGGCGCCCTCCTGCTTCAAGAATCGATGTGTTTTTGTTGCTGGGTGTCGTTATTCTCTGGGAGGGCCTGAACCCAATCTACTTTACCCGCCTTCCCACCTCATGGTGTTGCCTACTTCTTCCGACCGACGGGTACGGATAGCAGAGGATTTGGCCAGGTGATTGCAGGCGTGGGGCCGTTTTGTTTGCGCGCTTGACCGGCTCAATTTTTCGGACTTGTGGCGGCAGCCCTGGTGGTGACATGGGCCCCGAGAGTTGGGAGTCTGAGTCGGCGTGCGCACGCGCAAGAGCTGAGCGGCAAAAGGTGTGCGCACGTGAGTTCGTCCGGCATCCCACGATCACCCCACATCGGGCACATGGAGGCTGACCGTGTCGTGAGGCTCGAGCGTAGTTTACCTGAGGCCGAGTCGGACGTCGAGAGCGTGCGACAGGTCAGCGCGGCGCGGTTCTGAGCTTGCCAGGAAGTGTGCGCCTCCCAACACTTCGAGGGTCTGTCCTGCAAGCTTACATGTAGAGGTCGTCTCTTCACGATGCAAGACCCGCGCCTTCCGCACGTACGCAAAATGTATGTGCGGAAGGCGCGGGGCCTTCACCGTGGTCCAGTCCTGTTCAGGTGCGGTTCTCCTGGCAGGCGTCGCTCACATCTTCCATGGCTCGTGGGCGGTGGGAAGCGGGGAGCGAAAGAAGAGCATGGTACGACCAGAAGGATTTTTGATTCCATCGCGTTCTGCAAAGGCTGTGCGCTCCATGCGCCCGATCCCATCGGGAGGAGCAGGACGAGGCGAAGGAGAAGGAGAAGGATGAAACATGAGAAAGAGGAGGAGGAGGAGGAGGACGGGGATCTATGATACTGTAATACCTATCAGGAGGGGTAAGAAGAGAAAGTTGAGGAGGATCCAGGATGTAAGAATAGACACAGGAACATGATTATGCTGATTATGATGATGATGATGATGATGCGAATCATGATAATGACGCTGATGATGATGCTGATACTGCTGCTGATTATGATGATGATGATGATATATGATGATTATGCTGCTGATGGTGACGATGCTGATGTTGATGATGTTGCTGCTGCTGATGATGATGGTGATGATGATGTTGATGTTGATGTTGATGTTGTTGATGGTGATGATGATGATGATGACGATGATGGTGATGGTGACGGTGATGGTGATGATGATGATGATAATGCTGATGATGATGATGATGATGATGATGATGATGATGATGATGATGATGATGATGATGATGATGATGATGATGATGATGAGCAGGAGAAGGAGGAGGACAAAGCATGATAATGAGTAAGGCCGACGATGATTAAGATGGAAAAGTGAGGAGTCCCAGGCCCACGCGACTGGTATGCTTTGCGTCGGGTCCAGATCTTGGCCCCCCGGGGGGGGTCCTTGGGGCCTCCACAGGCTCCCGGATGCCCGCCTCGGGCTTGCAATGCCACACAAAAGCGCCCGAAGAAGCGCCCGAACGCCTCCTTCCTCGGTCCCAGAGGCTGGTTCGGAGGGAGGGGAAGCGATACCAACACCACCAGGGGGCCAATCTCCAGCGAGGAGGTCCACGACGCCTCCCCGAGCGAGAGACTGGGGATGTCTCGAGCGAGAGGAGGGGACCACACCACAAGGCAGAGCCCCCTTGCCTCCGCGCATCTCCTCGCCCTGTTGGTGTTGGTGCCGCCTTTCCTTGAGCCTACTCGGAGTGCAGTCGGACCGAGGTGTAAGACCGAGGTCGGTTCGGGGAGGGTACCCTAGTGCCCTGTGTGTGTTTGTTGGATGTTCTTGTGCATCCTGGGGGAGGGTTTGGACGTTTTGTTTGTTCTGGCCGACGGTGGGTCTTTTGTTCTTGAAGGGAGTGTCTCTGGCCTAGGTCCGGCTGTAGGGGAGCCAACATTGGCACAAACATAAATCTCGGAGGTCTGTGCGGATTTCTCGAATCGGTGTTTGACCTCCCCTGGCGCGCGGAGCGCGCCAGGGGCGGTGCCAGAGGAGCCCGCAAGGGGGCCAGCGCCGATGCGAGGAATCCGCGCGGACCTATGATTTGTTTTTTTTCATGCGTATGCCATTGTGTGTTCCCCTATGGAGGCACACAGGATCGGGGGCAACGTTCGGGGGAGATGGTTAAGGCTCCGCGGGGATGCATCGACCCCCAGTAGTCGCCCATGCATCGCCGGTGGGGGCCTCATGGGCCACTCCGCCCAAGACCGTGCCGACGTGCCATCGAGGGGCTGCCGCCGATCTATCGGCGATGTACCGCCAATTCCAGCTGGGCTAGATGCTTCCCCCCTTGAGCCCGTCCCCCCCCTCGACGAGGGGGAGGAGGACCAGTGCACCTCGGGCCCACAGCCGAGGTGGAGGGGCAGGACAGGTGGCTGCACGACGACGATCGGCCGCCATGAGTGAGTGAGTGAGGACCAGAGTAAACCCAATGTTGGAATAAACCCTCCCTCCAAGGTCCTCTTCATCGGCCCCTCCAGGGGTTCATCTCCACTGAGTGAGCGGACTCGTCGGGGGACAATCGTTGGAAGACCCGGAAGCGTGCCAAAGCACCACTCGGGACTCCAACGCCACGAATCAATCGGACGGCGACGTCTTGACGACCCTGAATCGTACCTGGATTCCATTCTTGGGACTTCAACACTGCGAATCAACGTAGCTGCTGTGCCATCACGAGCCTTTCCAAAACGCAGTATCTGGTATGTTGAGTACGGGAACTAATGGAACTTCTGCAAATGTTTTAAACGAATGTGCGCGGCCCTCAGGCGAGAGCCACATGTTGAAAGGAACCTCCCTCAATCCGCGAAGCCCCTCCGAACTTTTGAGACGAATGTGCGCGGTGCCAAGGCGAGAGCCAAATTTCGAAAACAACCCGCCATCAGTCCGTGAAGTTCTTGCAAACTCGAAGGACGAATGTACACGGCGCTAAGGCGAGAGCTACACGTTGAAATTGGCCCGCCTTCAATCCGTGAGGTTCTTGCGATTTCTTGTTTTTCGTCGACGAGTGTGCGCTGCGCTAAAGCGAGAGCTACACTTTGCAAACGACGTGCCCTTAATTCGTAAAACTCTGGTGGGTTTTCGAACCCGAATGCGCGCAGCGCCGAGGCCAGAGCCACATGTTGAAAGCCACACGCCTCTATCCGTGAAGCCGTTGCCAAGTTGTAAGCTCCAGAGTCATAAGTGATGAGGAAGTCTCGGGCGTCATGCCCGGCCCGCCCTGTCGACCAGCCTCGAGGTGCGACAAGGATGAATTAGTTATCAGGAAAAGGAATAGAGGAGGAGGAAGAGGAGAAGGAGGACGAGGAAGAGGAAGCGGAGGAGGAGGCGGAGGATGAGGAGGTGGAGGAGGAGGAGGCGGAGTAGGAGGAGGAGGAGGAGGAGGAGGCGGCGCCTCAGCCCGCCCCCCCCCCCCGAAGAGGAGGAGGAGGAGGCGGAGGAGGAGGAGGTGGCGGCGCCTCAGCCCGCCCCCCCCCCCCCCGAAGAGGAGGAGGAGGAGGAGGAGGAGGAGGAGGAGGAGGAGGAGGAGGAGGAGAAGGAGGCGGAGGCGCCTGCACTGCGCGCCCTTCCTCCTCACCTTCCCCACCCCGGGCATGGACACCATGTTCGAGTGGGGCACGGGCGAGGACTCCGTCCCGTTCCCCTCTGTCTCACCTCTTTCTGGAGCGCAATCGGCGAGCCCGAGCCTTCAGGTAGGTAGGCAGGTAACAAGCGAGCGAGCGAGCGAGGAGGGGGAGTGAGCGAGGAGAGGGAGTGAGACGGGGCGGGCCGTCTCAGAAGGCTCGAAAGTCCCCCGTTATTTTCAGAGTTTCTCAAAGCCTTCTCCCAACACGCAAATCCAATGCGCGAGGGCTTCTGAGAAGTCCCGCCGCCTTTCAGAAGGCCTCTTTCTCGTTTCCTCCGCCTCGCTCTCCGCCGAGATGTTCGAGGCGGGCAGGGGCGAGGGCTCTGTCTTGCTCCCCTTTTTCTCACCCTTTCTCTAGGGGTGCAGGCTGCGAGCCCGAGCCTCCTAGATAGGCACGCAGCTAGCAAGCGAGCGAGCGAGCGAGCGAGCGCGAAATGTGTGAGGGACGTCCCGAATCGGGTGCGGGGACGCATGCGAACACCGCCACTGGGGCCTTCGGTAGAGCTCCTATGGGGCCACGAAGTATGTGAGGAGTGTGCTGGATTTGTAGACTGCTGCGGAGAGCAGAGGCGCGCAGGGAGAAGGAAGGAGGGATGAGGGGGAGGAGGAATGTGAGGTTGGACGCGGGGCACTTTCTCTTCAAAACGGGGGGAGACCGACGCAGCCCGCCCTGCAGGCGACCTACCTGACGAGCTGCGCCTTCGTTGCCGGCTTCCTGGGCCGCGAGGACGGCAAGAGGCCCGCCTGGTTCCCCCGGGTGCGGCTGCTGCCGGTGAGCAAGCTCTCAGCCGACATGCAGGACGGGGAGGGGGGGAGCCGTGGGATGAGCAGGAGGATCAGGGCATTCATCGCCAATATGGGCCTGACCCACCCAGCTCGAAGACACAACTCCTGTGGTCTGCGGGGCATTGCGATGCCGCTCTAATGGGAAGTGCGCAGGCCATGTTCTTGAATCTCGAAGGTTGGGGTACCACTATCCCTTTTCCCTGCACCCGGCCCCAAGGGTCGAGGTGCTGCTACGTGTGCAGTCCCTTGGACAGTGGCGCAGCTGAACATCACACCCCATAGCGAATCGAACCACGCCCCTGACAAAGAACTACTTTGATTTTGCCAGAGGGGGATCCTGAATGAGAGAAGTCAGGGGGTGAGGTCGGAACCTGTCGCGGACCCGAAGCGTGAGCCATTCGAATGGGATCTGGGGCCTGCTTGCGCGAGGATGGGGCTCGGGATCCTGACCTTAGGTCGGGCGTGTCCCTCTTACAGGCGGATTTTAGACGACAAATGAAACATAGTCAAACATTTACAAAAATGATCAATCATAGTCAAACATCGTTTCCCGAGTATTTGTGTACTATTTTTGAAGATTCCTCCTGTAGAGGGACAGGATGTGGGATTCGCAGGATCGAACATGCGACCCTGACTTTCTGAACCTCTGGATCTGCGGTCGATAGCGTTTGCTTACGCGTGGCGCGCCGCCAGTTCTGGTCCGCAGCGCTCCAGCGCGATACGCTAACCACGCTGCAGTCCCCAGCCGCCACGCTCCAGCGCGACACGCGTGCCACGCTGCAGTCCCCAGCCGTCAACGTCCCGAGTTTTTCCCAGCCTCCCGCGCCGCGGAGCGAAGCGGCACGTCGGCTTGCATGGCGGAACGTGTCGCCGGGGCCGCCGCCGCGTCACGCTGAGCAAGGAGGAGGAGGAGGAGGAGGAGGAGGGGGAGGAGGAGGAGGAGGAGGAGGAGGAGGAGGAGGAGGAGGAGGAGAGGAGGAGGAGGAGGAGGAGGAGGAGGAGGAGGAGAGAGAGGAGAGAGGAGAGAGGAGGAGGAGGAGGGAGGAGAGGAGGAGGAGGAGGGAGGAGGAGGAGGAGGGAGGAGGGAGGGAGGGAGGGAGGGAGGGAGGCAGGGAGGGAGGGAGGGAGGAGGGAGGGAGGGAGGGAGGGGGAGGGAGGGAGGGAGGGAGGGAGGGAGGGAGGGAGGAGGGAGGAGGGAGGAGGGAGGAGGGAGGAGTCCGCGACACGCCGAGCAACACTTCCCGACCGTACCTCGCCGGCGACAACATCGTATCCGCACCTGCCCGCGGCCTTGCGGGCCGGGGGCCGCTGAGCCACACGCCTCCGCGTATACTTGGAGGGCGTGCTGTCGCGGAGGCCCCGCGCGGGACGTCTCGTGCGACCGCGCCTCCGCGGCATCGCGCCCCAGAATCCAGACAGCGAGGGCGCGGATGCAGATACCCAGACATGCTCGCGTCGTTCAACAAAATCAGGACGGAGGGAGGTGTGTCGCCTTTTTCGGCCTCTGGAGGCCCTCGCTGGGCCCCGGGACCGTCAACAAAACGATTCGGGGTGAAAACCGGTCCCAGGGAAAGGGTCTGGACTTCCGGGGACGCCGTCCTGAAAAATTGGGAAGTCGCATGTCTGGGTGTAGTCAACCCGCGAGTAAGGATGAGCAATTTTCCAAGGGAGTACCCTTGCATCCTTCCCTCCCTTCGGCCCATCCTCGGCCGCATTCGCTGGCCGCGCCCCGCTCGCAAAGTGTCGACACGGCCTTCCAAGGCCCTTGCATCCTTAGCGCGCATCCCGATTACACGGGTCGACTGTAGGTTCGCCGCTCGTGAGGACCCATCCCCCCCCCCTGAAGCGCACTGGCTGTAGCGGGCCCGCCTGGCTTTCGCCCGAGGGGGGGGGCAGCGCATGGCAGGATCCAGAGCGCATCCCCAGGGATCCACCGCTTCCTGCCGCGGACCCTCGGGCAGACCCACTCCGCCTGGATGCCATACCCAAAAGCCGAGGGGGTCAGCGAGGGTCCTGGTCGCGGGTCTGGTATAATTGCAGTGGGGGCCCGTGCCAAGGAACTCCCTGCTTGCCTCCGGGGTGCCCTGGGTTCGTTGGGTTTCGATGGTTCTGCGATGGAGCGCGTGACGCTCCCACCTCAAACATCAAAGGACGTCATGGGGTCTCAGGGTTGGGTTTCTTGTGGAAGGTTTCTCGTGGACTGGCTTCCACTGTTTACAAGAGTCCCTTCCCTGGGCGCGGCTTTGGTGTACGAAACCTGGCGCAGGGCGGTGGAGCCTGATGGGGGGTATACACAAAAAGTTCTCTCGGGGGCCCAGGACGAGGAGGGTGCGAATCGGGGGCAACGATAGGGGGGGCTAGGCATAGGGGGGGATGCATAGACCCCCAATCGCCCATTGATCGCCGATGCCGGGCACGATAGCCCCAACCTGCCCAGGAAGGTTCTGATTCACTATCGGAGGCCAATCGCCGATCTACCGCGATGTGTCGCCCCGATGCCAGGTCGATGCACCCCCCCATATGCCAGTCCCCCCCGATCGTTGCGCCTACGCGAAGTGCTGCCGAGCCTTCTGGAGCGCCTTGGAGATCGACCGCCGGCGCTCGACACGCTCTCCATGACCCGCCAGCTCTCAGACATACCGGGCCCTGCCTTCATCCCGAACCGATTCGATCTGGCCGTCATCCTGCTCGCTAAAGGCTTAACGACTTCGGCCGTTCTTCGACCCGAGCTGGAGCGGCCGCGAGTTGCTCCGACTTTCCCGGGAGACTCCTCTGGATCTACCTGGATCTACCCGTGTCTATTTCGATGTACCTGGATTGACCTGGATTTACCTCGGTTTGTCTGCCGTTTGCATAGATTTACCTGGCTCGACCCCCACAAGTCGATTGCCGAAAAGTCGACAAGCCCTTAGGGACCTGCCCTCCCAGACATCGGCGGTTCGTCTTTCGGACATGGCCCTCCCAAGACCTCATGATCCTTTTCGCCTGGGGCTGGGTTTTACGGCCCCAGGGGAAGGAAGGGAGGGAGGAGGCTCGTCGTCGTTGTCGTCGTCCTCCTCCTCCTCCTCCTCCTCCTGCTCCTCCTCCTCCTCCTCCTCCTCCCCCTCTCCCCGGACCTCTTGATCTTTTTCACCCCGGGGCCGTTTTTTCGCTGCGTCCCCACAGGGGGGCCCGACGCCATTTCCCCCCAAGGAGGCTCCAAGCGGTGAGCAAGAGCCGCCTCGAGGGTCCCCTGGATGGTGGGTCTGTTTCCCACCACCACCACCACCAGAAGTTGGAGGGGGGAAGGAGGTGGAGGAGCAGGAGGAGGAGAAGGAGGAGAGGAGGAGGATGAGGAGGAGGAAGAGGAGAAGGAGGAGGAGGAGGGGGAGGAGGAGGATCCCCTCCCCCTCCTACTTATGGTGGTGGCGGTGGAAAACAAGCCCGCCAACCGTTGGAGGTCCGGCTTCGCCTCAGGGTCCCAACGACTCGGGCGACGAGTTCTAAGCATATCTGCACCGTTCCTGGCCAGGCCCGACCTATGGCCCAGGATCGTTGCGCATGCCTGCCTGGCCAAGCCAGGGGATCGTATACTCTCGGCCGCGCGCAATGGAGGGCATGGGGAGGGGGGAAGGCTTCTTCGAAGCACCCCTGCCTCCTAGAAGGCGCGGACCTTCTGTTTAGCTGTGAGGCCAGCGCCTTCCAAGAAGCAGCCTCCTTCGGAGAAGCCTCTCCCCCTCCCCCCATGCCGCCCCCCTTCTGCGCGCCGCCCAGGGCGTGCATGCCTGCCTGGCCAAGCCGGGGGGTCGCACGCACCGCTCCTGGGCCCAGAGCGGGCCCGGCCAGGGGCGGCGCGCAAGGACCCCTCGGTCGTTGGAGGTAGGCATGCTGGGATTCCCATGCTCCGGTCTACTCTGAGCGCCCCCCTACTCCAAGGATCGAGTGGCTTCGCCCTGTCCGTCCTCCCGAGGGGGCGGGCGGACACCCAATCTACTCCGACGCCTTCCTACGCCATGCTTCTACCTACTTCTTTGACGTCGGGCGTGTCCCTCTGCGGGAGGAATATTCAAAAATGGTTCAAAGGTTCTATGGGGACGATTATTGTATATAGACAGCATGGATTGACATGTTCTATTTTTTCGTCCAAGCTCCGCCTGTAGGGGGACACGTCCGACCTAATACTTCTCCCGACCGCTGGGTACTCACCTCGTCGCTCCAACGACCCGCCGCGATGCGCCGCGCCTCCCTCGCGGGCCGGGCAGGAGCACCTGGCCAGCGCGTGCCACGTGATCTGCATGAAGACGCGGCAGGAGGCGACGCGGCTGGCCGAGACGCCCCCCCCCCCGCGTGCGGCGTGGGGTCGGCGAGGTGAGGACGCAGAGCTCCTCATGCCATGGAACAAAACAGTGTTTGATCTGCGGTGCGAGAGCGAACCCCTTCCGCTAAAAGCTAGGCGGGCTACGCACGGCTTTAATTTGGGAGACAGGGCACAGGAAGGCGGGGCCTCAGGCGGCCGGAGTGGGCGAAGCCCAGGGTTTGCAGGCGGTGCCGAAGTGGATGTCCCATGGAACAAATCAGGCAGGACAGATCTCTCCTCCCCCCTCCCCCTCCCCGACGGCTCCCCTCCGCCTCCCCCTCGGCCCCCTCTCCCCAACGACTCCCCTCCCCTCCCCATGTCGGTCGTCCCGTGTACCCATGTCGATCGTCCCATGTCGAGGAGGAGGAGGAGGAGGAGGAGGAGGAGGAGGAGGAGGCCTTCTCCGTCTGCAGCTTAGCCCTTCTCTCCGAGCCCGTGTCGATCGCCCCATCCGCCTCCCCAATGACTCCCCTCCCCCTCGCCCTCTTGCACTGTCCGGGCGCTTCGGCCCCTCCCTGCGGCACCCACGCGGTGCACGGTGCAGGCCGACGCCCGACGTCAGAGCTCAGCGGTTTTTTTTTTTGGGGGGGGGGCACGGCCTCGCGCGCCTGGCCCTAGCGGGCACGGGAACACGCGCGCGCTTCGCCGCAGGAGCCTGCACCGGCCCCCATCGCTCGCTCGCTCGCCCTCCCCCTCGCCCTCCTTGCCCTCGCCGTCGCCTCTCCACCCCCTTGCCGCCGCCCCCCGTCTTCGCCCCGACTCCCTCCCCCCCCCCCTTTGCTGCCTCCTTGACGACGAAGAAGAAGAGCGGCGTGGACATGTCCGCGCGGATTCTTGGGATCGGCGCCTGACCCCCCCTGGCGGCGCCTCCGGCGCCGCCCCTGGCTCGCATCTATGTTTCTGGAGTCTTGGGGGAGCGACCCGTCCCCCCTGAGCCGCTCGCTCCGTCCGCCCCTTTTTCGGCCTCGCCTCCCCCACCCTCCTCCTCTTTGCGTGGTGGCACGCTTCGCTCGAACGGCACCCCCGTGTGGGCATCCCATCCCCAGCGCACGCGTCCCCTGCCTGGCCGCCGACGCCAAAGAAGTCTATGGCGTCTTCGCTCTGTTCTCGAGGCACGTGTGGGGCCCTTCCGGATCTGGAATCGGTGGCCCGCTGCCTAGCGTATGGTAGTATGGTGTCCCGATCCCGCATGTCTCCAGTACTTGCTCGCTCCTGCACGGTCCCCCGTGTTGTCTCCCGTGTGGGTTTCCTGCGTGGTCTGCCGCGTGTCCTCCCGTATGGTCGGTCTCCCGCGTGCTCTCGCGCACGTTTTGTCTTGCCCCTTGCAGTCTCCCTTCTGTGGTATCTTGCACCGCATCCCGCATGTCCTCCCGCATTTTCTGCCCGCATCGTCCACAAGCTGTGCACGCTGCCGCACGACTCCCGATGTCCATGACGTAGCTGTGCTGCTTCGGACCTTCTGCCGCCGGGCCGTGAGCCTCCTCTTCTGCGCCGCCCTCCCCTCTCCTCCCCGCCCTCCCCTCCCCCCCCCCTGCGGTGCTGGCGCCCTCCGCGCCAGGCGAGCAGCGGAGCTGCGCTCCGATGCCCCCCACCACCCCGCCCCGCCCCTGCCGCCCCGGCCCCTCCTGGGGGGGGGCCTTCCTGCTCTGCAGCCCGCGGGGGGCCTTCCTGCCCTGCAGCCCGTGCCCCTCCTCGGCCCGCCTCCCCAGTCCTCCCGCGCGCCCCGGAGCGCCCGGCGGGACGAGGAGGGCGCGGACGGGATCGATGCGGCAGGAGGGAGCGTCAAGCTTCGAGAAAGGGATCGGTTACCACATCGGTTTACCCCAAACTTGTTGTCTGTCGGATCTGTGAGAGGAAAACGTGGAACCCCCTTTAGATCTAAGCAGAGTCCTGCGTTTTTATGCCGTAGATTCGGTGGAACAACCACTCGGTGGAAAAACCACTTGGGAGTACATCAATGATGTCCGGGGGTCTGTCCACGGTTGGAGAGACCGCAAGTGTGGACCTTCAAGCTCGACGCCAGTTGTGGCAGCTCTTGCATATCGCCCCGCCCCCAGGGGAGTAGGAAGGGAGGGCGGGTGAGGGGGGGCTGGACTGAAGTCGGGCGTGCCTCTCCACAGGAGGAAAATTCAAGAATATTCCAAACGTAGTTGGGGGACTTTTTTTTGTAAGCATTTCTTGAGTCTTGTGGATCATGTGTGTACTATGCCTAATGTTTCTTCCAAGATCCGCCTGTAGGGGGACGTGCCCGTCCTTCAAAGGCTGGACGCGAGGGGGCGTCCCCGAGAGGGGGCGGCGGGGCCCTCGTGGAGCGGCGGATGCCTCCCGACACGAGGCGCGGCAGGGGGCGTGGGGCGGCGCGGTGAGGAGGAGGAATTGGAGGAGGGGGAGGAGGAGGGGAAGGAGGATGAGGAGGAGGAGGAGGAGGAGGGGGAGGAGGGGGAGGAGGAGGAGGAGGAGGAGGAGGAGGAGGAGGAGAGCACCCCCCGCCCGACCCGCGGGCGCCGCCAAGCGAGGGCGGGGCGACGCGCGCGAGGGTGGGCGCCCGCTCCCGCGCGGGCGGGCGCGCGGGCCTCTAGAGGAGGAGTATTCCAAGGCAGTGAACACATAGAGTCGGGGGACGTGCTGTTGTCACTATGTTCGCTTCTGTTCGCACATGTATGTTTTGGGCTGTGTTTTTGTGGCTCTCTCCCAGAAGTCCGCCTGCCGGGGAACGTGCCCGACCTGACCCCAGGCGCTGCGCCTGAGGTTCGGTCGGGCCCGTCCCCTCGGCGGCCTCGTCGGGGCCCTCGTCGGCGGGCCCCTTCCGGCGGCCTCGTCGGGGCCCTCGTCGGACCCCCTTCATGGCGGCCTCGTCGGGGCCCTCGTCCTCGGCGGCCCCCCGCGGCGGTCCCCCTCGGGGGGGGGTCCCGCGCGGAGCGCCCTCGGCGGGCCGCCCCGGAGCCCCCCCCCCTCCCCCCCCGCGGTGAGCAGGCGCGTGGCGCGTGCCCCGCTCCAGGCGGGGAGGTGTTGACAGATCTCCTGCCCTTCAGTCGGGCCTGCCCCCCCTACAGGGGGATTGTCGATGATTTGTTTCAGAGATTTGCTGAGAACCCAAAAATGCCCCAAAAAGGCCAACAAATATTTGGGAAATGGTCCCCAGACTATTTTTGGATTATTTGTTTAATTATGTTTGGTGTTTTTTTTTTTTTTTTTTTTCGTCGAAAACCCCCCTGTAGGGGGACAGGCCCGCCTTAATCCTATCCTGACGCGTCGATCAGCGAAGTGGCCGTTGTCAGTTCGCGAGGGGGCATCGCTGCCGCCGTGTTTGCGGGTCCAGGTCCGTCGGTGTCGGCCTTGGGCCGTTTTCATCAGAGGGTGGTTTACGAAATGCTAGTGGGAGGCAGGCTTGCCCACCGCCCAGAGGCGCGGGGGGATGTGCAGTCCCTGCAGTTCTCGCTCTCATCGAAGAAGAAACAGGCATGTAAACAGAAACAGTTGCAGATGTGAGTTGATACGCTGCAGCTTCCTCTGCGTAAGCACGAGTGGTCGCTCCAACGGTTTGGCTGAAGAGCCCTGCGTCGAGGGGGCGCGGCTTAGCGACGGGCCCCGCTTCCATGGGCAATCGCGGAGTTCCGCCGCCGAGCGAGGCGGAACTGGCCGCACCTTGGGGAGGGGGTTGTCGAACGGACGCCGGGGTGGGGGGGAGCGTCGTCCCGTGTTAACTCGGCGGTGCTTGCCTCCTCCGTTCCCTTCGCTTTCTCCTTCTCCTTCTCCTTGTCTCCTTGTCCTCCTTTTCCTTGTTCTTCTCCTTCTCCTTGTCCTTCTCATTCCTTCTTCTCCTTCCTCCTTCCTCCTTCTCTTCCTCCTCCTCCTTCTCCTTCTCCTTGTCCTTGCCCTTGTCCTTCTCCCTCTACGTCTGCGACCGCGCGCCACATCCATGGATCGTTCATCCATCTTTGCTGCGCCCCCCCGACTCTCCGATCGGCGGCGGGCCAATGGGGGGGAACTCGGAAGGAGGGGGCCGGTCCTTCGCAGCAGGCGGCGGGACCTCAGTGGGCCCTGGAAACGGCAGGGCCGTTTTTTTACCGGTTCCGTTCTGCCGTTTTTGTTGCCCGTTCCGACGCCGTTGTTTTACCGGTTCCGTCGCCGTTTTTTGACCGGTTCCGGCTCCGGTTCCAGTCCTGGAGCCGTTTTTTGGCTGTTTCCGGTCGCCGTTTTTTTTACTTTTTCCATTTTCAAGGGGCACTTCTTTGGAAACGGTGAAAAAACGGGCCTGCCGTTTCTGGGGCCCACAAAGGGAGGGACTCCTCAGAGGCCCACCCGCGCCTTCTGATGAGCTTCCGGTGTTTGCTGGGAAGGCTTTTAAGTCGGGCGTGTCCCTCTACAGGAGGAGTATCCCAAAACGGTCGAACAAATAGTTCGGGGAGGATTTTCTGACTGTGTTTGGCCATGTTGGAGCATGTTTGGGCTATGTTTGATTTCTCGCCCCGAAAAACCCTGTAGGGGGACGTGCCCGACCTAAGGGAAGGCCCGCCCCTTCTCGGGCTTCCCCCCCGCGCTCGCCGCCAGTCCAAGGCCGTGGTGCAGCCCACGGGCCCGCCCAGTGCGAGCAGGTGCGCGCGCTGCTCCTGGCTTGAGTATGGCACGCTGTCACGCTGTGAGCTACTGCTGTGCGCCGTGGCCGCCTCCTCTCCTGCCCTTCGTTCCCCGACCGCAGGAACGGACTGGCGGGGGCCGCTGGTCCGGGCGAGTGCGCGCTCGTCTGGTGGAGGGCCCGCTGGTCCCGGAAGGGCCCTGGTCCCGCTGTCCTCGCTCCGCGGGAACGGACCGGAGGGGGCCGCTGGTCTGGGCGAAGGTGCGCTCGTCTGGTGGAGGGCCCGCTGGTCCCGAGACGGCCCTCCTCCCGCCCTCCTCGCTCCGATCGCGCGTCCCTGGCCCAGGTGCCAGACGTGTCACGGCGCCTCCCGGCTGCCTCACCTCTTCCCGGCCCCGCTGGGGGGCCATCTCACGCAAGATGTCCCGAGGGTCTCAGGGCCGGGTCGGCCTAGGGAGGGTCGGCAGGGACGGTGCATGCGCGGGACCACTTGGGGGTTCCGAGGCAGAGAGGGAGAGAAAGGAAGAGAGAGAGAGAGAGAGAGACACCCAAAAAGAGCGAGAGAAGGAGAATCAGAGAGGCAGAGAGAGAAAGAGAGAGAGAGAGAGAGAGAGACAGAGAGAGAGAGAGAGACAGCGAGATACTCATGCATAATAAAGAGGACGTGCACGCGGTGAGCAGGAGGTTTGCACTTTGGCAGGTGACCTCGGATCCCATGGCGAAGCCTGCGACGAAGTTGAGGCCCATCGGGCTTCCTGCCCCTCCCGCTCGCAGCCGACTCGTCCTAGTTCAAAGCCTCGGTTTCTTTTCTCGTCTGTTTCCTATACCGCTCCACATCTCGCGCCCTTGCTCATCTGCCGTGTCTCTGTTCTCTCTTTTTCTAGGTCGCCCGACGGACCTCCTCCCTCTCCCCCGCTACCCCTTCTTCCCTTCTTGTCCACTCCCTGCTCTGCTTCCCATCTTGGCCCATGCTTCCACCTCTCCCCTACGGACTTCTGTCACGAGCATGATCCAGCATGATCTGTGTGTCGACTCTGTTCCACATGGACTGCTTGCTCGTGGGACTGTACAGCAGAGTGGCGTCACGGCGCCAACGTGCCGCCCCCCCGCTGGCCCTACTATGACAAGACCGTTGACCGTTGACCCTGCCGATTTCCAGTTCATATGCGTGACCAATCGGGCCCACACCCTCCGCCGAATCCTCCTCTTCGCCTGCTTGGAGCTTCACGTGTGGCCCCAGCGGGGGGTTCGCATGGCGTGTCGGCGCACCCCTCACGCGTATCACGCCCCGTAGGGAGCTATACCTCCGGCTCGAGTAGAAGGGCTCGCAGGCGTAATCCCGCCCATTTCGGCGCACTTTTGCAATGGAACGTGCATTATAGAAAGCTCGGCCAGCGGCCCGACAGGAGAGTTCCCAATGCAAGGCATTGGCCTGCCCAGTTCAACGTACCCCTCACGTGCATTGTGCCCTACAGGGACTTGCACGTGTGGCCACATTGGGTGAGGGTTCGCACGCGCTCCCTCGCCCAATTTGATCACTCCTCATGTTGGTTACGCGTGCTCACCCCAAGGGTCCGCTGTGATTGTAGCGTTCCCTTCCCAGCTCGGATTGTTGCAATTATCATTTAGCATCTGAACAGCGGCGTTGCGTAGCTTCTTCTGCAGCAGCCGGTTTGTGCAACCGTTGGACTCGTCGCGTCCCTCGGAAGGGCACGGGCCGTGTATATTTGACGAATGATCGGGTCTCCAGCTTCTGGCCGACGTAGCTTCACGGCGTCTCCGGAAGAGGCCGTCGACCGCCAACACTATGACCCTAAGAGGCCATCGACACCTGACGAGTCTGGAATGTCATGTCATGGCTCATCTTCCGCGTTTGGCCTCGGCGCCCAAGCCGGCTAGAACAGTAGCGCGCGCAGCGCACGCGCAATGGATCGAACTGGTATCATGTGACGATGCGCCTGCCCCTCGGGGACGGAGGCCGTGACCCGGCAGTCTGTTGCCACCTCCCGTAATAGTTTGGAGAGGCCTTACGGCCAGTGCCGCCGACCCTGAACGACGACGACGACGACGACTGCGGATTCCGGCTCCTTCGTCGCTCCTCCGACCAGCCTTGCTCCCGCCCTCTTGCCTCCCCTCTGCCCCCCCGTCCCGTCTGCTTCCCTCCCGTTTCCCTCGCTCGTGCTCGTGCGCCTTCGGGCCTTCCCCTCGCCCGTCCCCTGATCATGTTCCCCATGTGATCGCAGTGCTCCTGATTCCTTGTCCTCCGTGAATCATCGTTTCCCTGTCTGTACTTCTCCCCACCGTCTCCATGGTTTCAGCACACACTCTGTGCTTGTGCCTGGGTAGAAGCTAAGCGCGAAGCGCGCGCAGTTTTAGTTTGCTTGAATCTGGATGTTCCCAGTCGTCTCGGTGAACCGATCGTCTCGGCAAGCCGACTTGGTGGAAAGAGTGTCTACAGAACGCCTCGGCGGTGAATTGGCTCGGCCAACCTGGTCGTTGCATCGATTCTGCAGGCCGTCTCAGCAAGCCAACTCGGTAAAGCAAGCCGCTTCTGTAAGTCGACGCAGTCGGCAGGAGTTACGGCCACGGGTTGTCTGCAGCCAGCTCTGTGCGCAGCTCTGTCTACGAAGCCCGTGCGCCACTGCGGCTCAGCGGCAGAATTATATCCAGAACGGCGACAACAATTCATGGCCAGCAGGGCTTTGCCCCCATGATCTTGTGAGGCGCATGGGTTCAAGAAGGCGTTCCAGGTGCTGGCCACGCCAGGGCAAAGGTATGTGCTTGGGCAACCGAGGGTTGGCAACGTGGGCTCGCCCATTCTGCATCCACACACGTGTTCCTTATCTAAGAAGGGCGTCGGTGATATCCATGGCCAATCCACGATCGAAGTCCCACTGGCTTAGAGACCCTGTACTCCGTGTCCATTGGTGCCTTATCCAATGCCCTCACCGTGTGACTGGTTCAGAGCTGATGGATGTCAGACGTGGCCTGCTGCAGAAGGGAGGCGTGACAATCCGCCACATCGCCAGGCCATTGGTTCCAGCTATAGGGTGGTTCTACAACTGAGCTCTTGGTCTTCTGGTGATAGCCTCGAGTGTCGCGTTGGTTTCCCCTGCCGCTCCTCTGGGTGTTTCTTTGCAGCCCCTGGCCTTACTTGAGGGCTCCGGCCATTTCCGCTTGACACCCCATTTGTAACGATCATGGGATCATGGTCTTTCGATGTTCCTCGTTCAGCTGGGCCCCGGGCGAGCGGCCAGCAACACTTGTTTTGTCGCTTGGTGCTGACGGCATCGCCCCCCTGGGAGGGCGCCGCCGAATACAAGTATGCGTTTCTGGCGATCTCGCCAGGGGGGGCACTGTTTGCTTTCTAGGGTTACCGTCACGGGCTCTAAGTGCGTGGATGCACGTTGCCTTCGAGCCTACACGATTTATCCACGCCGATGGATCTCACATGGAGTGAGCGTTTCCGTAGTCTCTGCTCCGAAGGGACTCGAGGTCATTGACTCGGGGGGGCTAGACAGTGATTCAACACCGAGGCGACAAATCATGTTGTTTATGTTGTATTGCCTGGCGTCCCAGATGTGCACCACCAGTGGATGTCCCTGATGCACCATTTCAGCCTTATTTCTCCATCGTTGTGCGATCGTTGGCTACATGCTTCCAGGTGTGAAATGGGGAGGAAGAGGTGAGGAGGAGGAGGAGGAGGAGGAGGAGGAGGAGGAGAAGGAGGAGGAGGAGGGGGGTATGAGGGGGAGGAGGGAGAAGGCGATGAGGAACATGACAAGGATTGGAACGAGAACGAGAACGCGACCGAGATCGAGAACGAGCAATTCGACGTAGCCCACTCATGCAGAACTATATTGCCCTTTGGGTTTGCTCAGCTCTGCTAGGCAACTTGGGCCCAAACCCCTCTCTCTCCGCAGGCGGGAAGTATACTCCTGCCTATGGGGGCCATTTGAGTCACGCATGGATTCGCTAAAAGGGAGGTCGGAAAAGAGAAAGTGTGGGGTTGGACGAGAAGGCGTCGGACATCGTTTCCGAGCGTGCTACTAGAGGGATCCGTGATGCCAAATGCTTGCGAAAGGGAAACCAACAAGAAGGAAGAGGAGGAGGGGAACGAAGAAGAGACCAAGGAGGAGGAGGAGGAGGAGGAGGAGGACGAGGAGGAGCCGGAGGAGGAGGAAGCGGAGGAGCAGGCGCACAACGAGCAGGGGCAGGATCCCGAGGAGCTGGAGCAGCGGGGTGGGGTCGGGGGCAACCCCCCGCGAGGTCGAGCACCTCGGCGCGGCCGCAGACTTCGTGGCAGGCCGGCGTGCTCTGCACCCGCGTGCTCTGGCGGACGCTCTTCGCCGCCACGGCGGCCAAGGCGCTTCGCTCCCTGCGCAGGGCTGGGCTCTTCGGCTCGAAGATCGGGGCGATCGAGGTGGGTACGGGAAGGATGGGAACGATGCCGAACAGCAGCTCTTCATCATTTTGAACAAGACTCGCTGTCCGCGTCGCCGCGGACGTCGTTCACTGAAGACATAAAGCCGCCTGCCCACCAGCGGCCGCTATCGGCTTTGGACAACATGTGTTGTTGGGTATTGTACCCATGTTTTCAATGTTTTCCGTACCCATTTAAGGAGAAGGCCCTCTCAGCATGCGGCGGGACTTCTCAGAAGCCCTCGCGCCTTCTGAGAAGTGTTCTGTGTCTTGGTGGAAAGATTAGAAGTCTTCTTAGGAGGCTGGGGGAATTCTGAGCCTTCTAAGAAGGCCTTCTCCTTCTTATGTGTTCCCCCTTGGGCTCGCCAACGAAACTGGGGTCAGCAAGAGCGCTGGATCTTACAGGATCCTGCAGAGCCAGGGGTGCGCTGACCCGGGTATGGCGCAGGATCTTCCAGGATCTTCTCTAGGATCTAGCAGGATCCAGCAAGGCCTGATTGATCCAGGTGTTTGGATCGACCCGGGTCAGTCAGGAGATTTCCGAAAGAGGACGCAGCATGAGTATAAAATTTGCAAGGGTCCGCGCGGATGTCTTGGATCCTCCGGCGCCGCCCCTGCCGCGCTACGCCTTCCGGGGACGGGGGTCCAGCGCCGATCCAAGAAATCGCCGCGAACCGCCGAAAGTTTTTGGTTATGCAGTTGTTTGTCTCTCCATGGTCGAAGGATTTCGAAGAGTTCCCCAACGAAGGACTTCAAGGGTTCCTCAACGAGGGTTCCTAACGAAGGCTCCCGTCAGGAGCCAAGGGTTTCGGGGGGTCCTCAGCGGAGGATCTGCACGATAGAGATGCGTTGGGAAAGAATCGGGACGAACATTGACAGCAATTTCTGTTCATTCTGAACGGGACTCGCTGTCGGCGTCGCCACGGGTGGTGTGGACCCGGTACAGAGAGCAGGTGCCGCTGTTGGTTTTTGGACAACGTGTGCGCTTGGCATGAATTACTTCTCCGTACACATCTCGGGCGTGCCAGAGGATCCATCTCAAGGTCCTCGGGAGGGTTCCTGGAGCGCCGGGCCGGCGGCGTCAGCTGCCACGCGGCTCTCGCCGAGTGGGCTCTCCGGGGACGACTGGTGTCGTCCAGGACTCAGGGGCAGCGTTGCGGGGGGTCATGATGCCAACATCGTAGAGCGGATTTCATTCGGAAAAGAATAGGATGGGCCCGTGGTGTCCTGGAAAATTTCGTTCCGGATTTCGAGGTGTGTTTTGTGCGCGTTTTTGTTGGCCAGGAAGGAAGACTAACAAAAATCCACGCGGAATTCGCTTTGTTTTTCGCTCGCCGTTTAGGGCTTTTGCGTCGACCGAAATCCACGCAAACATCCGCTGCATCACGTCTGCAAGGTCGGTGCAGTAACAGGGGTAGTAACACGGGCATCCTGATCCCTGTCCCTATCCCCACCATCGTACCACCCCAGTTGGGAATATGCCTCTCGAAACCCGAAGCGAACAGCCTACATCCCCATCCAGGGGAGTGCATCGGCCAGTGGGGCCCAGGCAACGCCAGTGGGGATAGGGATCGGTTAATCGATGCCCAGGGCTGCGGGGCAGCGCTGCGGGGGGGAATGGGCTCTCTGGGGAGGAGGCATCGACCCCCCCCCGTCGCCCACGCAGGGCCGATCACAGGGCCCGACGAGAGTCCACCCCGCCGGCCCGGGAACAGGCGGAGAAATTTGCTGTCGAGGGCCTCCATCGCCGAGCTGTCGGCGAGGTGTCGCCGATTCTCCAGCGCGATGCCCCCCCCCCTCTCCACTGAGCCGGTCCCCCTCCTCGTCCCCCCCAACGTTCGACTACACGTAAGAGTGACCCTTCGCCGGAATGACCTGTGGTGCGGGCCCAGAGGGGCCTGAGAGCCATGCGATGGCAGCGGCCTGCGGCCATGGGGTCGGCTCCCTCGACCCCCCAGGAGCCGCGCACCAAAGGTCACTTTTGCCTAGAGTCACTCTTGCGTGCAGCCGAAAAGTCGCCATTCAAGCAGTGGCGAAGCGTCCTGGCTCGCTTATAGGCCCACCAAAGACTGTTCTAAGAACGTTTTGTGGTCTGCGCGGAGTGCTCTCAGAACGGTTCTGGCTGAGGCTGTCTTGCTTTGACTCATCGGGCTTATGTCCTAAGAAAATTATTCTCGTTTTTGAACATTCCTGGGTTCCAAGAACATGTCGTGGTAGGCCTATAGGAATGCCGGGGCGGTCGACCCCTGCTCAAGATGTCCCCCCCTCCACTGAGCCGGCGACCCCCCCAAACATGGCCACTCAAGAAACCAGCTGGGGATGTGCCAACCTCGCCGTCACGAGAATGGTTAGTAGTGTCCGCAATGCTCGGACCCGTTGGAGCTGGCATAGGGGCAGGTCCAAATTCATGTTCTTGGTGCTCCAAGTTGACCCATGTGTTTGGCCAGAAGTACACTACAAGGACGTATCCGATCGCCAATCAATCGTAACTTGTATGATAAGTCGCGACTGCCAAGGTCAAGTCTGTACACATGGCTTGTGTTAAGCTTAGTATGCATCTATGCGTCTGTCTACAGTGTAGTAGCAACCCGCTTTCCAACCGCTTTCAGCACATCTTACAGACCATTCTCATGTGCGTTCACGTCTGCGCAGCCTGCGCACATGCTTACTCGTGCGTTTCACTCCCTCTATCCCGATCTCTCCGACTACCCGTTTGAATTCTTTTCCGTTCGTCCCGACCTCTCCTTCCTCTGGCTCTGGGCCGTGGGAGGGACATCCACGGACTGATCGCTGTCAGGTAAGAAGGTGCCCGTAACTCGTTCTGCGCCGCTAGCCATCTGCAACGGATGGATCGCCCGATCCCTGCCCCGCGGGAAGAGTAATCGTACTACGGCCTCAGGGGGGGGATCTTCTGAAAGCGACATGCTCGCACGTGGAAGAGGTGCAGCAGCCGTCACCCCGGATGCCGCCCCCTCCAGCGCTTCGCAGAGGCCCTCCCGCAGGCCTCAGATGTGCGCGCCAGGTCTGTCTTGCGGGGGTCGACGGGCTGACCCTCACCCCCTCCTTTTCTGGGTTTGACCCACCTACGAGAGGGGAGTCGGGGAACCAGGAGTAGTCGTCGGAGGACGGGAGGAGGAGGGGGAGGAGGACCAGTGTAACCCAAGAGGCATCAACGATGCTGGAATAAACCCTCCCTCCAAGCTCCCTCTTCATAGGCTCCTACCAGGGTTCATTTCCACAGGAGACTGCCTCATTGGAGAGCAACCGTTTGAACACCCTTACGCATGCCATAACATCGTTCTCTGGGTTCCAACGCTACGGATCAACCTGACTGTTGCGTCTTGACGATCCTGAATCGTGAGAGAACGCCATTCCTGGGACTTCAGCACCGCGAGCCAACGTAACTGTCGCACCCTTATAATCCTGAATCCTTCCAAAACACCAGTTCTGGTACGCTGAACACTCGAACCCGTGAAACTCTTGCAAATTCAAAAAAAAGGAGGTGCGCGTCGCTATGGCGAGACCCACATTTCGAAAAGGAGCCGCCCTCAATCCGTCAACATCTTGCAAATTCCCCAAAACAAAAATACAACGAATGCACGCGGCGCTAAGGCGAGAGCCATATTTTGAAAAGGAACCGCCCTCGGTCCGTGAAATTCTTGCGCGCGCGGCGCTAAGGCGAGAGCCTCATTTTGACAACGAGCCGCCCTCAATCCGTGAAGCTCTTGCAACTGATTTAAATCAATGTGCGTGGCGCTACGGGGAGAGCCAATGTTTGAAAACGACCCGCCCTCAATCCGAGAAGCTGTTGTCAGCGTTGAAGTTTCAGGGTCATAACGGTGAGGAGGTCGCAGGCGAAACGCCTGGACCCCACTAAAAACTAGCCTCGAGGTGCCACATGGAGAAGTTATCTATAAGGAGAAGGAATGGAGGAGGAGGAGGAGGAGGAGGAGGAGGAGGAGGAGGAGGAGGAGGAGGAGGAGGAGGAGGAAAAAGAGGAGGAAGAGGAGGAGAAGGAGGAGCAGAAGAGGGAGGATGTCGTAGGACGGGGGCAGGATCGGGTCGCGTGCCCATGCTGCGGCAGTCTGGGATGGCCGACACCTGCCAGCGCTGTTGTGACCTTTGAAGCGGTGCCGCTGTGCAAAAGGAATGGTGAGCGAGAAGCCGGACGCCTTCGACCCATCACGCCCCTTCGGCGCCTTCCCTGACAGCATGTTGTACGAAATATGGGCTTCCGGGACGGGCGAGGCCAGACGGCACCCACGCAACACATGCAGTGAGCATCATTGCTTACGCTTGCCGACGGAGGCGGGAGGGAGAAAGCATGAGGCAGGGACCAGCAAGGAGAAGGGGAGGCGAATGAGGACAAGGCGGAGGGAAGCGGGACAATGGGCGCGGAGGAGGGAGGACGAGAAGGACGGATGCGGGAGGAGATGGGGAGGGGGCAAGAGGAGAAGTGAGGAGAGCAGGCTGTATGTTTGTAAAACAGAGGGGACGGTGTGTCAGTGGAAGGGGGGAGGAGTGTTGCGCGCCATCCTTTGCGCTGCCGGGGCCAGGGCGGGTCGCACCTGAAGGCCATTCATTCGAAGTAGACGGCGTTGTCCAGCACGATAGCGCAAGCACTGCGCTCGGCCCTCTTCTGAACTGGTGTGAACGCCATGACTGTTACCACCCACCGAACCACCCCAACTCAGACCGCAAGCCCTACTTTGCCCTCCATTCCCAGTGGGGGGGGCGTCGGGGAACATGGCAACAACAACCCATGTGGAACCCGTGCCCCCCCAACCCGGATGTTGGGTCTTCGGGTTGGGCCGGGGTGGTTTGGTAGGTAGGTAGTCAGACAGGCCCCGAGGACGAGTGGCGCAGCTGCCATCGCCGCCGTAGCTGCTGTCGTAGTCGTAGCGACGTCGGCGTCGGGCGGCAGGCGCTCTTCACGCAGTGCTCCGCTCTTGTGTCCTGTCGTCGACGGCGTCGTCATCGTCGTCGTCGTCAATCCGCGAACCCCAGAGGTCTCGATGCTCTAGAACACGACGACGGACGGCGACGAAGACGGACCTCGACGGAAGACGACGCACGACTGACGTCGGACGACGACGTCGACGACGACGACGACGAAGATAGCGGCCCTCGAGCGGGAGGCGCCCGTCACGCAGTGTGCTGCTCCCGTGCTCTTCATGGCCGCGTGCGAGAGCCTCAAGCACGCCTGCCGCCAGCTGCTCACCAAGGCGGGGGCGCCTGGCCAGCGTCGGGGGGGGCAGGAGCAGGAGGAGGAGGAGGAGGAGGATGAAGTGGGTGGCGGGTGGAGGAAAGAGGGGGAGGGAGATGAGGAGGAGAAGGACGGGGAGGATGTCAGGAGGAGGATACTGATTATGATGATGACGACGATGATGCTGCTGATGATGATGATGACGATGACGATGTCGATGACGATGATGATGATAATGATGATGATGATGCTGATGATGCTGATGATGATCATGATGCTGATGATGATGAAGATGATGATGATGAAGATGATGCTGATGATGATGATGATGGTGATGATGCTGCTGCTGATGACGATGATGCTGATGATGATGCTGCTGATGATGATGATTATGATGATGATGATGCTGATGAGGATGATGATGATGATGATGATGATGATGATGATGATGATGATGATGCTGATGATGATGCGGAGGAGGAGCAGGAGGAGGAGGAGGAGGAGGAGGAGGAGGAGCAGGAGGAAGACGAGAAGGTGGAGGAGGATGAGGATCAAGAGGTGGAGGAGGAAGACGAGGAGGTGGAGGGGGAGGACGAGAAGGTCTAGGGCTAGGTCTAGGGCTAGAAGGACGAGGAGGACTATGACTAATTAGGAGGACGATGAGGAGTGGCAGGGAGACGGGGAGGACGAGGAGGACGAGGAGGAGGAGGAGGAGGAGGAGGAGCAGGAGCAAGAGGAGGAGGAGGAGGAGGAGGAGGAGGAGGAGGAGGAGGAGGAGGAGGAGGAGGAGGAGGAGGAGGAGGAGGAGGTGGGGGAGATGGACGACCACGAGCGAGGGGGGCGGCAGAGTGCCGGCAAGGTGTGGCTGGAGGTGCAGCTGCAGTTCACTGCCAAGGTCAACAAGTACCGCAACATGAAGAGCAGGCCGCCGTGGAAGGCTCTCGAGGCCAGGTCCCGCTCCCCCGCCGTTTCCCCTGCAGATCCTGCAGGCAGGATGGGCTTCGGGGGCTCCGCGGGCTCCTGGGATGGTGGAGAGGACCGCGGGAGCGCCCAGAGGTCGGGCCCCGCTTCCCCGCCGCGTCCCTCTCAAGGCAAGAGGGCCAGGGGCTCCCTGGGCTCCTGGGAGCGATGGGAGGAGGAGGAGGAGGAGGAGGAGGAGGAGGAGGAGGAGGAGGAGGAGGAGGACGAGGACGAACACGAGGACGAGGACGAGGAAGAGAAAGAGGACGAGGAAGAGGAGGAGGAGGAGGAGAAGGAGGAGGAGGACGAGGACGAGGAGGAGGAGGAGGAGGAGGAGGAGGAGGAGGAGGAAGACGAGCACGAGGACGAGGACGAGGTGAAGGGGGGTGGGTAGGAGGAGGAGGAGGAAGAGGAGGAGGAGGAGGAGGAGGAGGAGGAGGAGGAGGAGGAGGAGGAAGATGAGGACGAGGACAAGGAGAAGGGGGGTGATGAGGAGGAGGAGGACGACGACGACGTTGACGACGACGAGCCTCCTCCCTCCCTGCCGTCCTCCTTCAACGCCCTCAACGCATCCAGAAATCACAGGTCAAGCAGATTGCACCTCCACCACGGCGTCTCGGGGAGTTCCAGCTCGTGCGCCAGTGCGCGAAGAAGCCCAAAATGACCTCCATGACGTTGATACTAGGAAGCTGCACGCAGGCAAAACGCCAAGCCAGCCACATACAATACCACATTTGGAAGACACAACGCTGACCTCCAGAGAATCCAAGAGCCCGACCATGCCAGCACCAGCCCACTTCTGAATATGAACCAGGCTGACTCTGGCCTAGGGTCCACATACGTACGAATAAGAAAATGACCGAAAAGAAATAGGTCTCGATACAGTTGAACATCATGATGATGTAGTTCACGCCAACATGGGTGTGAATTCATTGTCATGTGTAGCCCGGCGCTGGTGGCCAAAGACAACCACCCGCCGGCCATGTAGCCGCCGATGGACATGCAGGAGAAGAACTTCGCCAAAGGAAAGGAACATAATGAAGTCGGCCGTGGGACAGATGAGAACTCAACGACCAGCGATTTATAGAGTACGCAACGCCCTGGGGTGCCGACGAAGTAGAAGTGCGTGTCTAGGCCTCTGACTCCACGCTGAAGGCGCCAACCTGGGAAGGGATTACCCACCCATCTCGCGGGCGTCGGCACGATCCCATGGCATGAGCACCT
Organism: Prorocentrum cordatum; assembly: GCA_963575745.1. NCBI lineage: Eukaryota > Dinophyceae > Prorocentrales > Prorocentraceae > Prorocentrum > Prorocentrum cordatum. The sequence goes on from CAUYUJ010002947.1 coordinate 209,687, forward strand.
TCCGACAGCCAGGATGAAGAATAGAAAGTGGCACAGTAGCCAACCGGGGAAGGGATACCACCCATCCCGCGGGCGCAGGCCAGTCGCCGAGAACGGCGGTACAGGGATGTCGAAGAGACGGTTCATGCAGGCGAACGTCGTGACCGCCTACGCGCCCCCGATGGGGCATCATGATAAGGTAATGTTATGTGTACGTGAGTGCCCTCGACGGGCCGGCCATACGTGATGACCCAGTTCATGTAGCCCTTCGTGGCATGCTCGTCCAAAAGGGTAGTTGCCCCCGATCGAGAGCACAAAGAAAAAGGTTCATGACAACTCTCAGCGCCTCGCGGATGCGAGGCCCAACCACACGGGTTCGACCCCGAGGACGTAGTTGTCGTAGTGGTCCATGCCAGCACCAGGAGGGCAACTACAGTATGTCCAACATGGTCAACAGCCACCCATCTAACCACCAACCCACTGTCTGCCCCGCAGCATTTGGGGACGAAGATACCCATGGGTATGGCGTGCCAGTGGACGAACATGAAGACAGCGTGCTCCATGACCAGGCTGGAGGACCATGGAGAGGAGCTGGGGCCAGTCACAGCGCACTCGCTGGCGAAAGAGGCTGCCCCCGTGCCGAGAATGCACATTACGTAGACCCGCAATGGGTTGCCCGAGGCACCAGCAGGTAGTGCAGCCAAGCCTTTCAACCTCAAGGACAAGATGCAGCGGACCATGAACGTGCAGGCCAGTGCCAGGATGCGCAGTGCAACATACAACCTCGAGCCTGAAGTCCACGCCAGCTCCAGTCTGTACTATAAAAGCGAAAAGAGACGCTGCTTTTCTTCACCGAAGACGAGGATTGCAATCTTGACCTCGGCGCTCGAGAAAGCACAGTCTGTGGTGGTTCAGCCCTGGCTCCTCCTCCTCCTCCTCCTCCTCCTCCTCCTCCTCCTCCTCCTCCTCCCTCCTCCTCCTCCTCCTCCTCCTCCTCCTCCTCCTCCTCCTCCTCCTCCTCATTCTCCTCCTCCTCCCTCCTCCTCCTCCCTCCTCCCTCCTCCTCCTCCTCCTCCCTCCCTCCTCCTCCCTCCTCCCTCCTCTGTCCCCCCTCCGCCTTTCAGACGATCCCGCAAAGGATTGCACCAGGCGCAGCCCCTCTCTGTCAATTTCTAGGGTCGGTCAGCTAGACACGGACGAACACAGCGTACACCCCCGAGGAGGAGGAAGAGGGATGGCCAGAGCAAGCCCAACATGCAGCAGCTATATTGTAATCACCCCTTCCAGATCTCTACTTCATGAGCCCCTGCGAGGGGTTCTTGCTCGCTGCGGGAAGTGCCACTTTGAGGAACGGGTGCCCCATGGTCCCGCAATTCTTGCGAGAGGCCCGTGTTGAAGGCGCTGCCGTCCACCCTTCTGGCTGTACTTGGCATCGCCCGGACATCTGCGTTCTCCTCGGCAAGCGCCATCAAGGAGCAGTCTTCTGCACCTTGCGAGCAAAAAGAGCACACGCACGAAACCAAACCATGCAGAGGAAATGGACGCCCGAGCGATAGCCAGCCATGCTTCTAGCTGTGAGCCCCGCCAGCGCCGCGCCGCTCTCTGCGGCACCCTCCTGGCGGGCCCCAGGGGCCCGCCGCGGGCAAGCCCGGGTCGAGCCTGCCCGCTCCATGGCCGCCTCCTCCCCCTCGTCCTCCGCCTCCGCCTCCGCCTCCGCCTCCTCCTCCTCCTCCTCCTCCTCCTCCTCCTCCTCCTCCTCCTCTTCTCCTCCTCCTCCTCCTCCTCCTCCTCCTCCTCCTCCCTCCTCCTCCTCCTCATCCTCCGCCTCCTCCTCCTCCTCCTCCTCCTCCTCTCCTCCTCCGCCTCCTCCTCCTCCTCCTGCTCCCGCCTCCCTCTCCCGCCGCCCCGTGCTCGGAGAGCTCGCGAGGTGCTCCAGTTCGAGGTCTTCGGGGAGGGCCACGGTTTCGGCCTGCATGACCCGTCGACGGCCCCCCCGACGGCGGCGGGCACGGCGCCGGCGGCGAACCTGCAGGCCTGTCCGTGGGGGGGTGGGGGGGGGCGGAGGGGGAGGATCAGTGGCAACGTTGGGGAGGTCTAGGCCTCCTATCGGGTATGGCCAGGTCCCCAGGTAAGGGGACCCGGTTAGTAGTTGGGCCCTGGAGCCCCTAAATTGGCCAGAATCACTCAACCAGGTCTTCCTTAGCTGGTGTTTTTTTCGGGTGACGGCAGTTAACGAGGGAGGGGAAGGGGGCGTCCACCAGTACACATCACTAAACCAGGTCCCACTGAACCCAGTTCTGCCAACGCCCGATCCTACATGGGGTCGGAGTAGATGAGGTCGGAGGATCGCGCCGCATCGCCGATGCATCGGAGATCCAGCAGCGTTGCGGCTCGATGTGGGGCCAAATGTTCTCCACGACGACGTCGCCGATGCATCGCCGATGTCGCCAGTGCATGGCCGATGCGTCGCCGATGCATCGCCGATGTATAGGCGATGCGGCGCGAGCCTCCGACCCCATCTACTCCGACCCCATCTGAGAGGCCTTTAGTTTGGGGGGGCAGGGCGATCATCGAGGTTCGAGGGTTTCGGACCTTTTCGTTGGTTCTCGGCGGTTGTCTCTCAGCCTCGGGGTACGTTCCTGCAGCTGCGCCTCGTCGACTGCGTTCTTGGGGTGTCGGCTGCGTCCAGAGCGGCAGCTGGAGACCCGAGTCATGGCCCGAAAACCCAGGGGGGATAGGCTCAGGCGGGACGCATCGACACTCGATCGCCCTTTTATCACCGATAGGGGTCTGATAGTCCTCCCCGCCCAGGACCGTGCGGTCTCACTGTCGGGGGCCTGCTACTGATCTATCGGTGGTGTATTGCCGGTTCCAGCTCGATGTTTTTTGTGCTGAGGTGGCCCCCCCGCCTATCGCTGCCCCTCCGAGGAGGGTATTGCTCTAGGTCCAGCCTGCCCAGACGAGGTCCGAGTAGGTGGGGTCGGAGCCTCGCGCCACATTGCCAGTGCGTCGAGGATGCGGCTCGATCCAGAGCCTGATCTTCTCTACCCTTGCATCGCGGATGTGTCGACCATGCAGCGCGATCATTCTTTCCAACCTACTTCGACCCCATCTGGGCGGCCTGTAATTATGTGGGGCGGGGTGGGGGGGATGGAGGACTGGGAGGGAGGAGAGGCTTTGGCCGAGGGCGGAGAGAGAGAGGAGGGGGAAAGGGGAGAGGGGAGAACAGGACACGACAGGGCAGCGGGGGGGGGGATTGAGAGGACGGGGGATTCGGAGAGGCGACGACCGGGAGAGGGATATGCAGAAAAGAGGTGGGCAGGAGAGAAGATGCCAGGTGATTGCGTGAAGGACAGTAGCGCGCAGGGGCGAAAGGGATTGGTGGACAGTAAATGGCCACGGAGGAGAGGGGAGGAGAGAATATCACTTAGTACTTAGTATGCTTTCAGATACTACTTGTGTCGAATAGCCTTCGGCCCATCCCACTACCGTGCCTGGGTTGTGGGTCACAGGCCTCTAGGATGTTCGTTGAAACGTTGCGGGAGGCCTCTCGGGGACACCTGGCGGGCCGTTTGGAGGTCTCTCGGGAGCCGTTTTGGGGCCTCGTCATACGTTTTGAGGGCCTTTTGAGGGTCTCTTCGGGCCTGCTGTGAGCCTCTTGGCGCCTCCTTGGGGCCTCCTGGGGGCCTCTTGGGGCGGGAGACTCGGATATTCTGGTTGTGGTCCCCCTCTTGGGCCCTTCTTGTGGCTGCCATGGCCGTCCTGGGCCCTCTGGGGCCGTCTTAAAGCCCTCTTGCGCCGTCTGGGGCCCTCTTGTGGGTCTCTTGGGCTGCCTTGCGGCGGTCTTGGGGGCCTCATGGGCCGTCATGGAGCGCTGAAAGCTCGAAAAGCCGAGGGCTCCCAATCATTGGACAAACACTCACAATAACAAATATGTTGGCCTTTCGGAGCCTTCTTGGGAGGGCTTTTGGAGGCCTCTTGGGACGTCTTGGGCGCATTTTCGGTCGACCGGACGCCATCTTGGCCTTCTTGGACCCCAGGATCCTTTGGAGCCTCCTTGGGTGCCTGGAGCCGGTCTCGGTGGCCATCTTTGGGTGTGGGGCTACAGGGCCCCTCATGGGACGCCTTGGCGCCGTCTGGAGTTCCGAATGCCGTCTTTGCAGCGTTCGTGGGGCCTTTCTGGAGTCTTATTGGGCCGTCTTGGGAAGTTATTGGGCTACTCTAGGAACATTTTAAGGCCCCCTTGGGCCCCGCGAGGACCATCCTGGGCTGAAAAGCGTGGAGCCAACAAGTTTGGGTTTTCTTGGCCCTCTCCCGGATCATCCATCCAGCCGCCTGCGGCAGATCCCGCAACCGTGCCAGCCTTGCGCCGATGAGGAATATGACCAGGCGGAGGGAAAGGAGGATGACCATGAGGATGAAGATGGCCAGGAGGAGGAGGAGGAGGAGGAGGAGGAGGAGGAGGAGGAGGAGGAGACGGGGCTACATGTCCGTGACCCGTGACCGCCCTCAGCTCAGAGAGGGCGCCTCCGTGCCAGCGGGACACCACGGCAGGCCTTCCTGGAGGAGGCGCTGGCGCTGAGGTTCGCGATCGACGCGCTCACGGCTTGCCAGCAGGATCTCCCTGCCTCTCCGCCTGCGTCCCGCTCCCCCCCCCCGCCCACCTCTGCCCGCCCGTGCTCGGGGCCCGATCCTCCCTCGCTTCAATCCACCTCATCCTCCTCGTCCCTATCTGCCTCCCCTGCTCCTTTTCCTTCTCCTCTCCAGTCTTTTGCTGTTCCTCGTCAGGTTTTGATCTCTTCGTGGGGCTGCCCCTTCCTCCTCTCTCTCTCTCCTCTTCTTCCGCAGCTGCTTGCCGACTGTTCTCCAGTTGTCTTGCCGCACAATTCAGCCACTCTGCTTTCTGGTCAGGGTCGGGGAAAGGGACGGCGGTGGGTGCAACCCAGTACGTGACATGTTGTTTTGGATGGTTTGTCTGTTTGCGTGTGCGGGGCATACAGACTGACCGCCCTCAACTCTGTAGCATATGTATATATCTATATATATATATATATATATATATATATACATACCCTCATTCATACCCTCATTCTGACACGGGTCGGACGGTCCCCAGCACTTTCGCCAGGAAGTTTGTACATTGCCAGGGAACTTGGACCCCGAATTGGGACGTGGGGAACCCCGCCGCCCACCGAGAACTCGGCCTGGACCCTGGAGCCCCCGGAGCCCGGGCGCCTGCCCGGCCTCTTCTAGCTGGAACTCGGAGCCCGGGATTCCGGCCGCCCACCGAGGTCGGCCCGGTGTCTTCGCCAGCTCCTGGTTGGCGAAAACACTGGGCCGACAAACAAAACAAGAAATAGACAGTACAAAACGACAACAACACATGAAAGCATGTCTTCGCCAGCTCCCGCGACCTCCGCCACGGACCCCCCGCCGGTGCAGGCGCCGGCGGGGGAGCACCTCGAGGCCTGCCCGTCGTGTCGCTCGGCGCCTCCGACGGCGCTCCCCGCGGCGCGCAGGATGCGCAGGACTTCATCGACCAGTCCTCCAAGAGGGGCGTGAGACAGTCTGCGATGCCGAGGAAGCCGGGCTCAGCATCGTCTAACCGATTTGGGCGCCGCGTAAATGGGGGGGGTCATAAATGGGGGGGGGGCGAGGGTGGTTCGAAAAGGTACCCAAACGGTACCTAAACGAGCCCCCTGGTGCTCTGGAGCGGCCCGAAAGGGGCACGAAAGGGGACCGTGACTGACCCCCCGTTTATGACCCCCCCATTAAGTCCCGCCCGACCGCTCCCCATCCCAATCCAAATCCCCAGCCCCACGCTGTTGGGGACAGGGGTCGGTTGAACGGTGCTCATGGGCGGTGCAGCGTGGATGCCGGTGTTTTTTTGGCTGTAGGAGCGCTAGACATTCGATCGTTCGGGATCAGGGCAGCTAGCCAACCAGCAGGTTGCCCTTGCAGATCAGGTGGGCGTGATGGGCGACGCTTCCAGTTGAACCCTGCTCAATGATATTGTCGTGTGAAGCCTGAGCTCGGATGCGACCGACGATCGCACATGCATAATATGCGCAGGCACCACTGCTCCACAATGTCTCTCGAGCTGGCCCCCGTGACTGCGTATTGTTTCAATGTGTGCAGTGGCTTTGAGGTGCCTGTTTTACTGGCGACAGGAAACCTGAGCACATACAGTTTTGACAGCGTCTCAGTATTATTGCACGCTTGATTGACGGCTTGGAGCTTCATGTCTTTGAAGACTTGTTGGGAAGAACCATCTGCATGAGCTATGTTTTCAAGTCTGTTGGGTTTTTGCCATGCAGGTGTTCAGGCTTTCGTGAATTCTGGAGGTGAGGTCGGCTGCGTTTGGAAGCACAGGGGAGAGTCGTAGACCGTGTGGCGCAATGTCTCACGCATCATTTCGAGCAAGTTGGTTCGGTGAGGGTTGTAGCTTCCATCTGAATGGGCGTAGGCAGGCATCACATGGCTCATTCCTCGTCGACGCATATGCTCATCCCACGATGTCACTACTGTCCCCATTATTGTGTCCTTGCCTTCCTGCTTGCCTCTCGTGCAACATTTTCCGATTACAGACCGTCAGGGGCAAGATCAACCCTGCGGAGTACGCGTTGCAACAGCAGCTGGCAACTCTGAAAGAGAAAACTGTCAACTCCTTCGCCATGATGTGGACCCGCAGCTACTGAGGGGGGGGGGAACGTCGTGGTCAACACGTATTGATTATGCTTGCTATAGAAATTTGCTGAATTTTCTGAGTGGAATCAAGACCATGGCTTTGTCAGCGGATAGGCCCCTCTGATTGCTTCGGCCTCGTCGCACAAAAAGCCGCCCCCCCCCCCGAGAGGCTTGAAGTTTGTGCATTTTGTGGGTGCTAAAGGCCGCACCAGTTCCTTGAATGGGATCAAATTTGGGACACGAGCTATTATGTTCAGGGGTTCACGCGCTAGTGCTTGTAAGCCCCACGCGCTTATACTGTCCATTGTTGCGTATTTGTGTCGGTGTCGTATTTGAGGAGGCCTCGACTTTCAGCTCGTAGAGGAAACTGTGGGGAATCGCGAAGGAGGATGTCGTGTGACTTGGGGCCGTTGCAATTCGGTTGGCCTCATGGCCGTGCTGAGTGTGCTTCCGATTGCGCGATCATCCTCCATGTGGTAAAGAACGCCTCATGATGGAGAGCCTGTGCATACAATTTGTTCCCGCGCTGTCCAGTTCGCTGAGGATTCGTTTTGCGTCCTTCCAGATGTGCCCGCAGTGAGTGTCAGATCACAGTATGACGGGCGCTGTATGTTGGAGTTATGCATTGCCGCCGTTTTCGTTGCTGTCTTCACTGTGGCCATTTCCATTCGAACGCACTTTGGACTGCGTCGTCGAAAAGTGAGCCATGTCCTTGCGCTAATTTTCGCACGCATGCTCACTATGCTTTTGCAGGTCTCACTGGACGAAGTGGTGTATCCTTGTCAGACTTTTGGCTCGTTCTCAGGAGCCTTGTGGCTTCGGGGAGAGCTCAGGCAGCTTCGCAGGAGGCTGGAAGCTTTTTGAGCCTTCTGGGAAGGCCTGCCCCATCTGCCTTTTCCCCCCCCCTCTGGACGCGCCGCCGACACCCCGCGATCCCAACATGTCCCAGGCCGAGCGACAGCTGCGTCTCTGGAGGCTCGCACACAGGACTGGTCTTGTTGCAGCATCGGAGAGTTCCGCCACACCTTCAAGGAGGACAAAACGGCCCGGTGCGTTTACTAAACGGCCCGGTGCGTTTACTAAACGGCCCGGTGCGTAACCGGCGTTTACTAAACGGCCCGGTGCGTTTACTAAACAGCGCCTTCTCGTTCGATTCCTTCGCCGGGTGCGTTTAGTAAACGGTTGCGCTGTCGGGGTGCTTCTTGTCGGGGTGGATCTCCAGCCCTGCACGCCTGGCCGAGGCAGTGGCTTGGAGCACAGCACGCGGCCTTCCCATCGAGCACCGAGGACATCGACACCAACCGATCTGTTCGCCCGCGTGTGTTCGGAGAGCGCCCATCGCCAGCGCAGTGACTGCCTAGCCGCCGACGCAACAGAAACATGTGTTTGGAGAGCTCCCAGCGGCCCTTGGTACCTCCATGCGCCCTGCAGTCGCCAGGACTGACGACGCGGAGTTGCGTGGAGTTGCATCGCTGGCCTCGCGGATGGTTGATTCGCTGGAGGGCGCCAACGCGTTAGAGTTCGCAGTGACACGGGGGCGTGAGAGGGGGCAGTGTTATCGAGATGGAGACGGGGAAAAGGCATGTTGAGGTGGGTGAACAGCAGCAGGCGAAGCAGGGGCAGAGAGAGGATGATGAGGAGGAGCATCATCAGAATGCGCAGCAGTAGAAGCGTCAGTAGCATCGACGGTGGTTGCGCAGCGCCGTCCTCAATTCTTCAAGCACACACCCTCGTCTCGAGAAGAGCTGCTCGAAGAGCGTGATTATCCGATTCGTTTCGCGGTGCGGCACCCTTGATCGTCATCGTGAAGACATGTGGCGGAGCGCGAACATGACCATGTGAATGATTTTTGTCCCTTTGCTTGCCACCTTCTCTTTCTCCATGGCAGAGCCTACTTGCCGCCTCGGTCTCTCGCGTTCTGTTGTGCTATTTCTTGATTTCTCTCTCTCTCTCTCTCTCTCTCTTTCCAGCGTTCTGCTGGTTCGCATGTGCGCGTCGGTGCTCTCGTCGGTGTCAACCCCCATGAAGGCATTCCCGCCCGGGGCCCACTGCGCCTATCTCGAGTCGTGCCGCGGCCGATGGATCTCGCCAGCGGTGCCCGCCTGCCCGTCCACCCTTCCCTCGGCCCTCCCCTTCCCTCCTCCCGCTCCCCCATCGATCCACTCCCCTCTCCCGCTCCCGCGACCCCTCTCGTCGAGTCCTCCCCCATCCCCTCCGCCCTCGTTCTCGGTCCCCCCCCGAAGCCTCCTCCTCCCCTTTTCTTCCCCGCCGATGCCGGACGCACACGGTGCTCACATCAGCAGGCCCGGCCCCCGCGCAGTCAAGGCTGCCCCTGCGTGAGCCGCTGGTGGCGCCTCGCGGCCTCCGCGTGTCCAGAGCACCGGGGTTCAGAGCCCCGAATCATCAGGGGTAACTCGGGTCAGGGATAACTCGGGTTCCTTTTTCGGGAATCCAAACCCGAGTTGTCCCGGACCCGAGTTACCCCGGATAACTCGGGCGCCCAAGGGGTGCTCTCGGAAGCAAGGAGACGTCGGAAGGGAAACCCACCATGGGCCTACCATCAAGTCGGGCACGCCCTTCTACAGGAGGCATGTCCGTAAGGCCTTCGCCCCATGCCGCGGGCCTCCTGCTTCGGATGATGGGAGATGCAAAAGCTAAATCATGAGGTCTGGGCGCCACCGTGAAGCAGTGTCGGGACCTGTTTGTTGACCTGTTTGTTTTTCGACCCTGACCCTAAGGATCTGCGTGAGGGTGCTACCGACTTTCAGAAATGCGGCAAATCCCATGTGTTTTTGGACCCTGACCCTACGGATCTGCGTGAGGGGTGCCGCCGAATTTCAGACATGTGGCACATTTCCTGTGTTTTTGGACCCTGACCCTGTCGATCCGCGTGAGGGGTGCCACCGAGTATCAGAAATGTTGAGAATCTCGTGGGTTTTCGGACCCTGACCCCGCCGATCTGCGTGAGGGGTGTCATCGAATTCAAACATGTCGCAAATCCCATTTGTTTTTGGACCCTGACCCCGCCGATCTGCGTGAGGGCTGCCAGCGAGTTTCAGACATGTAGCATATCCTGTTTGTTTTTGGACCCTGACCCCGCCGATCTGCGTGAGGGGTGCCACCGAGTTTCAGAAATGTGCCAGATCCATTGTTTTTTTTGACCCTGACCCCGCCGATCTGCGTGAGGCGTGCCAGCAAATTTTAGAAATGTGGCAAATCCCATGTGTTTTTGGACCCTGACCCCGCCGATCTGCGTGATGGGTGCCACCGAATGTCAGAAATTTGCCAAATCCATTATGTTGTTGGACCCTGACCCCGCCGATCTGCGTGAGGGGTGTCAATTTTTATCCACACCAGCAATTCGGACAACACGCTCAGGGCGTGCTAAACCTGCCCGTTTGGGCCTCCCCCCCCTCGCGCGGTCCATTAACAAGGAACAGTAAGCAGCAAGAAGCAGAACTATAACAATAGAAACCAGAAGCTGCAACTGGTACAGGAAACTGCGAACCTTCGGCCTACAGCCTGGTGGCCCCACAAGGGGGCCGGCGGATTCAGAAGCTGGGTACGATTTGTTGGCTACTTTGGAGCATTTCTGTACGCTTGTTTTTGAAGTGTTGTGAAGGAGGCTGAGGAGGAGGAGGACGAGGAGGAGGAGGGAGAGGAAAAGGAGGAGGAAAAGGACTCCCCCCTGGGACACCCCCCCTGGGGAGGAGGACTGGAGGAGCACTGGCGTGGGAGAGGGGAGGGGAGGGGGAGGAGGTCCCCCAGGGACGGATGCGTATCTGACTCCCCTCCACCCCCCTGGGATTCCTCCCCTCATGGGGATGAGGACCCGAGGAGGACCCGCGCGCCGGAGAAGGACCAGCGTGGGAGAGGAGGACCCCCAGAGGCGATGCGAATCTGACCCCCCCCCCTGGGACCCCCCCCCACCCCATGCTGAGGAAGGGACAGGGAAGGGGCTTCCCTTCGACGTAGTGAGGACGTGGATGGAATCACCTGAAGCTGCGAACCCGTTCCCCGAACGAGGAAGGGTGTTCTCTCTATCTCTCTCTCTCACTCTCTCTTCTGGACGCCCGAAATGGGTACTGAAAGAATGGGTACAATGCCCAACAGCAGCTCTTGTTCATTTTGAACAGGATTCGCTGTCCACGCCGCCGCGGCCTGTGTCCATTCGAGACAGAAGGCCGCCTGCCCAACAGCGGCCGCTGTTGGTTCGGGACAACATTTGTTGTTGGGCATGTTGCCCATTCTTTCGGTACCCATTTCGGGTGTCCAAATCTCTCCCCCCCCCGACGGGAGAGGAGGATGGGAAGGAGGGGGACGAAAGAAGGCTCTCCGTCGACGGGACCGGACAGACACCCCACACACGCCGACAGGGCCGAGGAGGAGGAGGAGGAGGAGGAGGAACCACGTGCCCGAAGCTCCCCGAAAAGCTGCCGCCCTCCGACAGGGCCGCCCGACCCAAGCTTACCATAGGCATACCCTGGGCCTGGGCCTGCCCCAGTCCTGCCCCGGGCCTGCCTATGAGGCTGCAGCAGGCACGTCCCCTCGGGCGTCCTCTGCAGTCGTCCAGGCAGACGTCCCCCCCATCGCCCTCCGACCGCCTTGTCGGCGCTCCTCCTCCTCCTCCTCCTCCTCCTCCCCTCCTCCTCCTCCCTCCTCCTCTTCCTCCTCCTCCTCCCCCAGACGCTCCAACCTCCTCCTCATCCTCCTCCTCCTCCTCCTCCTCTTCCGCAGCCTCCTCCTCATCCTCCTGCTTTTCCTCCTCCTACTCTTCTTCCTCCTCCTCCTCCTCGTCCTCCTCCTCCTCCTCCTCCTCCTCCTTTTCCTCCCCCTCCTGCTCCTCCTTCTCCTCTTCCGCGGGCCAAAGCGGGGGGACAGGGAGGGCACGCCGCCCGCGGCGGCGGCAGGCGACCTGCGCGGGGCAGATGATGCTGGCGGCGTGGAAGGCCCCAGGGGGGCACGTCGGTCAGTCGGCCCTCCTCGGCGGGAGGGAGACATTAGGCAGGGCCCCGCGGCAGGGGATAGGCGAGGAGGGGGCCCGCGAGCGTGCCCGCGCGTGTCCCCGCAGGACGTGCCCTCATTGGCTCCTCCTGCCAACTCCCCTTGCGATCTCCTCCTCGTTTCCCCTCCTCCTCCTCCTCCTCCTCCTCCTCCTCCTCCTCCTCCTCCTCCTCACCCTCTTCCTCTCGGCCCCCTTACTGACCCCCCTGCTGACTCAACCGTGTCGTGCCGCCTGGTTTCCAGGGCGGTGGTTTGGCTATTGCGCGGCGGCAAGGCCCGTCGCGGGAATGACAGCGTTTCGCGTGCGAAAGTACGTTTTCCAGCTGGAAGCGACAAGGCTGGTTTTTACTCCGTTTCCGATGCTGATGGTTTACTTTGCACGTTCTGGCTCCGTTTTTGTGTCGTTCCCATCGCCGTTTTTGTTATCAGTGCTGGCGTCGCTTCAGACTGGTATCCGGCGTTGTTTTTCTGACCGTCTCCAGCTGCCCTTTTTTGACTTCGTCTTGTTCCGTCATGGCCTCGTTGTGTTTCTCTCGTTCGCGCTCGGAGCTGGAGCTGCCACCACAGCTGGCTGAATCGTCCCTGCCACTGCCGTCGGTGCCCCGCCCTCAGGCTCAGATGCCCCCACCCTGGTGGACCCCTGGTGCCAGTGATGGGCCCCTCTTTCACCACCACTACCATAGGTAGGAGGGGGAGGAGAGGAGGAGGAGGAGGAGGAGGAGGAGGGAGGAGGAGGAGGAGAGGAGGAGGAGGAGGAGGAGGAGGAGGAGGAGGAGGCGGAGGAGGGCGAGGATGAGGAGGAGGGCGAGGAGGAGGAGGAGAACGAGGAGGGCGAGGAGGAGGGCGAGGAGGAGGAGGAGAACGAGGAGGGCGAGGAGGACCTCCTCATCCTCCCGTCTCCCCCATCCTACATATGGTGGCGGCGATGGGACATTTGCGCCGTTCCGCTCCATAGTCTTCTACCTCCTCCTCCCGGCCATCCCCATGGACAAAGTGACGGAGGGTGTCATGAACTATCATCCTCTTCCAGCCTCTCTTGGGGTAGACCTCGGTCTGCCTGCTCACCTTGCTGCCCCGGGCGCATGGGAACGTGGAACATCGAAGGTTTACGAGGCGATTCCATCGTCAAGATCGACGAAATTATCGACATCATGCGCATACGCGAAATAAACATTTTATGTATACAAGAAACGCACTTACATGGAGCAGAATACTACGAGCATAATGGCTACACGATTTTCTTGTCAGGCGAGCTGGACATACACATCACGTCGCACTCTGGTGTTGGGTTTGTGGCGTCGCCAAAAATATTGAAAAGTATTGTGGCCTTCAAGGCGTGCTCTCCCAGAGTGGCCTCCCTACGAGTAAAAGTTAGACATGGTATGCTTACACTGCTTTCCACGTATGCCCCACACAACGGCCGCCCATATGACGAGCGGCACACTTTCTACATGGACCTTCAGGCGCATATCCGAGCAACCACGGCGAACAGCACGACGTACATCATGGGAGATCTGAACGCTAGGCTCGTACGTGCCGGAGCTGGAGAGGAAGCTATCGTTGGTCCTCATGTTTTTCAGTGCGCGGATGCCCCGGATAACGTGGTGCAGAACACAATTTCAAACAGGCACCTCCTAGTGGAGTTATGTACGTCTTGTGGCTTGTTGGTTGCAAACACATACCACGACCACCCTGACGTCATGAACATTTCCTATAGAGATCTGGGCGTCGATCCGACGGACAACGAGACATCTGGGCGCAAGTTTGCTCAATTGGATCACGTTCTATGCCACCACAGTGTTTTGCATACCTTGCGAGATTCCTGGACGAGCCGACTGCACGTTCTCAATTCGCACCATTACCTAACCATTGACGAATCAAATTTGGCGTTCAAGCGTCAGGAAACCTCAAAGAAGAAGCACGCGGACAAGGCAAGCCTCAAAGACCCCCACACCAGAGAGCGTTTTACATCAGCATTTGTTGGGGCCGTGGGCGTTTCAATTGGCAATGGCAATGAGTCTGTTGAAGCTATGAACAGTAGGGTACGATACCGGTTTCGAAGAAAGCCTCTGGAACATTGCCTATGCGGGAGACGGTGCCGAAGCAAGCGTGGACAAGCCAGCGCACTCTTGATTTAATCGAGCAGAGAAGAGATGCACGTTCAGCTGGGGACCATAAAACCGAAAAGCGTTTACATAAGGAGATTCGGAAGTCTGGAGCTCAAGATCGTAAAGAATGGCTGGGCCTACTAATCCAAAGGGGAGGTTGGGAAGCAGTGCGACATCTCAGAAAACCTCCAAGCATCAAGCACGCGACAATACAGCGCCCGGACGGGACCCTGGCAGACACAGCTGATCGAGCAGACGTTTTGGCCGACTACTTCGAAGACATCCAATGGCAAATACGCTTCCCAGAGAATGTCCCGGAACCGCGAGCTCCCATAGGTGATTTGCTACCTATCAACACGGGCCCTTTCATCCCGGATGAACTGGTTGGAGCGCTGCGCCGGCTACGTCGTGGCAAGGCTCCGGGGCCCGATGGTATTCCGCCGGACTTTTGGAAAACTTTGGGATCCGATCCAGATGCCCCTGCTATAATGCTTCGCCTGTGCCAGACATGCTGGGAACACAAAGCTATTCCCGAGTCTTAGAGGCGCGCGAACGTGGTTCTTTTGTTCAAGAAAGGTAATATCAAATTGCCAGAGAACTACAGACCCATATCTTTACTCCAAATTGGGTATAAGCTCCTAGCCTCCATGATCCATCAACGTCTAATTCAAGGTGGCGCTGAGTCTCGAATGCGCGGATCACAATTTGGGTTCCGCCCTGGGCGCGGGACGGCAGACGCGCTCATGCTCGTCCGGCGCATGATTGACGCGGCTCACAGCAACAAGCACGGCGGCCTCATTTTGTTAATGTTGGATTGGGCTTAAGCGTTCGACAGACTCAAACCTACAAGCATGTGCGACGCTTTACGACGATTTGGGCTTCCCTCGGACATCGTGGCCATGGTCGAAGCTATCTACGCTGAGCGCTACTTCACGATTGTGGACCACACGGGGAAATCCAAAGAAAGACGGCAAATGGCAGGAATTGCACAAGGATGCCCACTTTCCCCATACTTATTTATTGCAGTACAGACCGTTATGTTGCACGATGCTTTTGGGCCCATCAACTTCGAAGCCGAACCCGCCTATGTGGTGACGCGTGACATTCTATATGCAGATGACACACTACTGTTGTCGCAGAGCAAGGCAAACGTCCAGAGCATGCTGAACGCTATTGTTGGAGAAGGCTGTAAATACGGACTCGAGCTTAACTGGGACAAGACATTACAAATGCAGATCTCAACCAACGTCGTCGTTGTTCGGCCTGATGGTGGTCCTATCAAAGCTGTCCGGGAAGCCGTTTACTTGGGCGGGATGGTTTCTTGTGACGGTAAGGCCACCACCGAACTCAACCGCCGATTGGGGGAAGCATATGGCATATTCAACAAGCTTGCTAAGATTTGGTCGCACACCGCTGTTGGATGGAAACGAAAGTTCAAAGTGTATGACAGTGTGGTGGTAAGTAAGCTATTGTACTCGCTCGATTCCCTGTGGTTATTGAAGGCTGACAAGTCGAGGCTCGACGCGTTCCACTGCCGCTGCCTCCGCCGAATCCTGGGCATTCCGCATTCTTTCTTTTCGCGAATAAATAATTCGAGCGTGTTGGAAAAAGCGGGCGCCAAACCGCTATCTCAGCTTCTACTTGACAAACAACGCAAACTATACATCCGTGTCGCTTCCAGTGCACCTTCGTCCTTGGTACGTCAATGTTTATGTAATCTGGACGGTACCCCACGCAACTGGGTGGAACACCGGCGGCGCGGCCGGCCCAGACAGTAGTGGGCTTCCCAAGTGTACGAGATGACGCAGCACATCTGAGGCCCCACCTCCCCCGTCCTTGTCTTCCTCCCCTCGCCTTGTTTTTTCCCTTTTTCCCTCTACGTGTACCTCGGAGCAGTATGGTGTTCCATTTTCTGCTTCACAGTCGCGTTGCGCTCCGCTGCCTGCTTCACAGTCGTGGGGCGCTCAGCGTTCTCGCTCTCGGTTGCAGTTCTTCTGAAGAGTCGCCAATTGCGCGCTCTTCCGCCCACGCGTCCTACCGGATGCACGGCTTAGTGGTGGTGGGCCAGGTCACCGCTTCTCTTGCCGTCTCCGAGCCGGTGCCGAGCGCCCCTCGGGCCCGGACTGCCCGCGGCCTCCCCGGGGAGAGGGAGGGGCCCGCCGGCGGCATGGCCGCAGCGGCATGGCAGGAGCAGCAGCCACGGCACCGATTCTTGTATAGCTCCTCCTCCTCCCCTTCCTCCTCCTCCTCCTCCTCCTCCTCCTCCTCCTCCTCCTCCTCCTCCTCCTCCTCCTCCTCCTCCTCCTCCTCCTCCTCCTCCTCCTCCTCCTCGTGAGGGGACCCGGTCAGTGGCAGGGCCCCAGAGCCCCTTAACGTGGCCAGAAGCACTATGGGCCAGGTCTGCCGCAGCCGGTGCTTTTTCGGGGGACGGCAGTTCCAGTCAGTGGAACGGGGCGGGGGGGGGCGCCCGTTGATAATTTTGGTGTGGGTCCCTCCTCCTATTCATTTCCCTCCTCCTCATCCTCCTCATCCTCCTCCTCCTCCTCCTCCTAGACCAGGTCCCACTAAACCCAGTTCTGCCAACGCCCGAGTTTCGACAGAGGGGGCGGCAGCTCCAGCTCGGACCCCTCTGCGAGGACGAGCGCGGGCCTCGGGGGCAACGACAGGGGCGGGGGGATGGGCTTGGGGGGGGGGGACGCATCGACCTCCCAATCGCCCATTGATCGCCGACAGGGGCCCGATGGCCCCAACCTGCCCAGGAAGGTGCGGGTGTGATGTCGGGGGCCTGTCGCCGATCTATCGGCGATGTATCGCCGATTCCAGGTCGATGTTTCCCCTCCTAGGCCTATCCCCCCTATCGTTGCCCCTCAAATCAGCTCCCAAGACCCGTGGCGCGGGGGTGCTGCTCTCGCAGACCAGTCGTGACTGGGGGAGCTGTGGTCCTTGCCACCCCAGGGGCTTCATCGGCTTCGACAGCACCCCCGCGAGATCGTCGATGCGCTCACCCTCTTGCCCTGTCGCCCCGCCCTCTCTGCCAGTCTTCGTACTTCACTCCGTCGATCCCTTCGCCTTTCTTTGCCAGTATTCCGTTTCGCCCCTTCCTTTTTCTGCATCTCATTGCCGATTCTAAGCCGCTCGAGGCGAAAAGTTCTCACGCGCCAGCGCGTCACTATGCTTTGGGGCATAAGAACTGATATGGCTGCCTTTCCGCCGCAGCCGGACTGACGCAACAGCGCTTTCGGTCCCAGCCCCGGCTTGGGCGACGCCATGAGCGGGGCGATGACGACGACGACGATGACGACGGCGATGACGACGAGGAAGACGAGAGCGATGACGAGGACGACTTTAACGACAAGGTAGTTTTGTTGTTGGATTTCAGCCTTTCCGGAACTGTCGCCGGGCCCCTGGCACCGTCAGAAAGATTGTTCCTCCTCCTCCTCCTTCTCCTCCCCCCGTGTTTCTGCGAGTTGCGGAGCTCCGCGATGAGGCGTAAGGCGACAAGACACCGAGGGGAACGCTGTGCCTCCTCCTCCGCGTGCTCCTCCTCCAGGTCATCCTGCTCCTCCCCCTCCTCCTCGTGCTCGTCCTCGCGGGCCTTGTCGTCTCTTCCTCGTGTTCCTGCTGTTCCTCCTCGTCGTCGCCGTCCTCCTCCTCCTCCTCCTCCTCCTTCTTGACTTCCTCCAGGAGCTGATTATCCCATCCAATTGGACAGAGGTTCTGTACAACATACATGTTGAATATTGGTTACCCCATCCGGTGGGTTAGAATGCCGGGGGGTGACACCCAAGCAGACCAGCGGTACTCCGATTCAGCGGAATAGAAGGTGTGACGTTATGACAGGCGTTCAGGTTGAACGATGGTCAGCCCGTCCTTGGTGGTGTATCGGTATCCCATCCAGCTGGAAAGCGGGCCTGGCACCCAACATGCCAAACAGACCACTACCAGAGCACGCACATTGAACCTCCCTGAACCTCACCGAACAACGCTTGGCTCCCACGCGGAATCCTAAGCTGAAGCTCGCTCGGTGCCACTACAGCGGGACAAATACTGCAAGGACAGAAACGTTGAGATGCAAGCGCGCCTGCCATGCAACTGCTGTCTTCGTGTGGTGCTCGGCGACCTGTGTGCTCCAGCCCTCCCTGCACCTCCCCAGGCCACGCCTGGCTCTCACGCGGGATCTCAAGCTCAGGCTCGAGCAGCGCCACTAGAGCGCAGTTCTGGCTGCATGGCGGAAGTCACTGCCGTGCAGAGCTCATGCAATGTAACAATCGAACGAGGTTTTTGCTTGGTGGTCGCCAACATGTGCGTTTCAGCCCGCCCTGCGCCTCCCCACAGCACGCTTAGCTCTCACGCGGCATCATAAGTTCAAGCTCGAGCAGCGCCACTACAGCGCACAACATGGCAATGCCAACATCGACTGCAATGCAGAACCAACTGCGCTGCCAAACACATACAATCCCAAACAGCTGTTTTTTGTGGTGGTTGCCGACTTGCCCCCCGCAGTTGGGCTCTTTGTGAGGCGGGGGCTCAGGGCCGTCTGGCATGCCCGCACTTCCAGTCAGAGAACGGCGACCCTGGACAGGCGCTGGCTTGCTGCTACTCCCACCTCTTCCAGCGCTTCGCGCCTACCTGGTAAGGCGCTTACGACTGCGACACGGTCGCCTGTCCCCCGAAGTAGGCACCCCCTGGGACGCATGTGCTTGCACTCTTCTGACGCACGGGCTGGGCGTCTGCCCCCCCAGGGTGGACGCCCCTGCCTCTCGAATACAAGACCTTGCACCGACCAGGTGCTCCTGGAAAGCGTGCTGTCCCCCAAGGCGGTACGCCCTGTACGCTGCTCTCTCCCCTCGCCCTCCCGGGGCGGCCGCCCTCCAAGGTGGTCGTTCCCAGATCCTTTCCTGACACCTGCCCTTGCACCGATCAGGTGCTCTTGGCTTGCGTGCTGCTCCCCAAGGTGGCAAGCCCTCCTTCCCTTGCTCGCCCATTGCAGTGGCGGGGGCAACTACCCCCCAAGGTGGACGCTCCCCGCTCGTTCACACGTCCTTGCGCCGATTGGGCGCTCCTGGCACGCGTGCTGCGCCCCAAGGTGGCGCGCTCTCGCTTCATCGTTGCCCTGGCCTGGGCGTCTGCCCCCCGAGCTGGACGCCTCGAGGCGCCCCTCCCCTCGCGCGCGCGCGCCGCACGTGCGCCCTCCCCCTCCCTGGTGGCCCTGCGCCGTGGACGGCCCCCCTCTGGGGCTGCCCGCCGGGTGGGCCCCATCCTGCCCGTGTCGGTCCGCCACCGCCACACTGCTCGTGCCGCTGGGCCTGCACTGCCTGGTTGTCCCTGCGGCCAGGCGCCTCCGGCCCGCTCGGCTGCGATGCGTGCGCCTGCCGGGCCCGGCGGCCCTCCTCCCGTCTCCCGCGCCGCCACGCCGCCGCTTTGGCCGCCGTCAGGCGTCCCGGCCGGTGTTCCGGCCCCTGCTGCACCGCCTCCGCAGTCGTCAGCATCCTGGGGACCTCCGGCAGCATTGTGCTGCAGCCTCTTGCGGATTCTTCCTGCGGCCATCGGGGCCGTGTCCTCGCATGCAGCTGGTGCCGACCCTCCAAAGCAGAGTCTGCCGCGCTCGGCATCGTGGAGAACATTTGGGTGCTCCCGCTCCCGCAGCCGTGGGTCTTCTTCATATCATCCGCGCCGCACTGCCGCATCTTGCCCATCGTCGCAGGCCTAGAGGTTGACACCAACACCAATATCGGCGGTGTGCTTCCACCGAGGGAAGACGATCCCGATCTCGGCGATGGTGGTAATATTCTGGCTTCCAAGGTGGCCGAACTATTACCACCAACGCCGAAATCCAGGATCATCCTCCCCCTGTGGAGGCAAACGCCCTGTGTTGGTTCTGGTGCCCACTTCTGGGCATCCAGCACCACGCTCCTGCGCCTGCAGCCCTGGCCACGGTCCATTGACGTGGTCGGTTGATGCCGTCCCGCGCCCACGGCCAGATCACTTCAGCCTCGGCTGGCCGCTCCGGCGCGCTCACCCGGAAGGCCTTTTTCCGCGGGGAGTGGCCTCCTTCAGGAGGGGAAAAAACACACAGACACAATTAATCGTCGATTCCCCAGAAAATATGGAAAATATGGGAAGTGGGGGGGAAGACAGAAGCCAAGAAACTATCGGAAAATATGGGGAATCCTTTTATTTGTGTGTATTTATTTGTGTGTCCTGGGGCCCCTTCACTGAAGGCCTCTCCGCGGGGAGTGCCCTCCTCCCCCTCTCCCGTCCTCCGCGGCCGCCCCGCTGCCTGCCCCGTCCCGCTCCTGCAGCCCGCGCCAGGGAGCTTGCCGAGCGCCCCCGGGGGTTGGAATCAAGCAGCGGCGCAGCGTCCTGGCGTGCCTATACAGGCCCACGAAGATGTTCTCAGAGCATGGCTTTTCCACGAACTGCTCTTAGAACAGTTTCGGCTGGGGCTGTCTTGTTTTAACACATCGGGCTCATGTGCTAAGGACATGGGTTCGTTCTTAGAACATTCCTGGGTTCCAAGAACATGTCGTGGTAGGCTTATGGGAACGCCGGGACGGTCGGTCCCTGCTCAAGTGAACGCGCGAGCGGGTTGCCTCTTCCGCGCCGCGAAGTAAAAAGTGGCGGCCGCCGACAAGTGAGGTCCAACCCTCCCTGAATTCCCCAGGCCACGTTTGACTCGCACGCGGAAGCCTGAGTTCGAGCTCGGGTAGCGCACGCGGCAGCGCTTCAAAGACGGCGTCGCAACACAGGCAGGGCAAAAGCCACTGCTTTCGTGTGGTGGTCGCCGACCAGTGCGTTTCAGCCCTCCTCGGGCTTCCCCAAACCACGCTGAGCTCTCACGCGGGATCCGAGGCTCCAGCTCCAGCAGCGCCAATACAGCGCAACAAATGGCAATGCAACAAAAACTGAAGCGCAAGCAGCAACTGCAGTGCAAAACAAGTGTCCATGCAAACAAAACAAGTTTTCGCGTGGTGGCCCTTGACCTGTTAGGTTCACCCCCCCCTGATCCTCCCCAGACCACGCTTGGCTCTCACGCGGGACAGTAACTTAAGCCCGAGCAACGCCATTACAGCGCAAACAAGTACAACGCAACATAAACGCAATGCACCCAACAACGAAATTCTAAACAGACGCCAATGCAAACTATGGTTGTTTTTGTTGCGTGGTGGTGTCCAACATGTGCGCTTCGACCCTCCCTGAACCTTCCCACGCCACGCGCGGCTCTCAAGCGGGATCCCAAGCTCAAGGCCGAGCAACGCCACCAAAGCGCAGACAACTGCAAGACGTGTGCAGCAGTACAATGAAACAGCTAACATGCACACACACACACACACGCAATGCACAGCAGCATGCGTCCGTGTAGAAGTCTCGATATCTGCGCTTGCACCCTCCCCGGAACTCCCCAAACCACGCCTGGTTTTCACGCGCAACCGTAAGCTCAAGCTCGAGCAGCCGAGGTACAGCTTCAATTTGCAAGCTCGGCATCCCGCCGTCATCTATCCACAACGGCAAAGAACTCTATGTTCACCCCCTGCCGCTGCTAATTCTGATGCTCTGTTTGACGTTGCCCTGACAATGTCTGGTGAAACACGGCTGCTGCTCCTGATCCTCCTTCTCCTTCCCAGGGTAGCGTCCGCCGCGTTCGAGATGGACCCCCCCCCCAAGCGAGCGCAAGCGGTGACACGAGCTTCAACTTCTGAGCCGATCTGGCGTCGGAGCCCAATCGGCCGCTGAGCGGGCACCCGAACGTGCTCGACTCCGGCGCGGCGGCGGGAATCCGGATCCGGATCCGTCCGCTGGACGGGCTGGACCCCGCCAAGGCCTGTCGGCAGCCGCCGGGCGGCGTGAGCATCAATCGTCGGAGGGCCGCCCAGAAATCCGTCGGATCGGCGCTGCGCCCCCCTCACGGAGGCGCGGGATCCGCGCGGACCTCGGAAGGCTGATGCGTCTGCCTTTTGTTCTGTTCCTCCACCGTCGGCGCCTGGGGTGAAGTCGGGCGCGTCCCTCTACAGGAGGAATGTGCTCAAGTAGCCACAGAATCGTCCGGGGACGATCTTGCAGTGTGTGTGGGATCCTTTTCGATATTTTCATGGCATATTCTTGATTTTTCCATTCGAGGTCTGCCTCCTGTAGGGGGACATGCCCGACCTAAGCCTGGGGTTGCCCCTGCGCCTCGCTCCTCCGCCGTGCGCAGCACGGCGCAGGGCGTGGAGCCCATGCTGGAGCACCTGGCCAAGGCCGGCGTCGCGAAGGTGGCCGAGTCGCACTCCATGAGCGGCTACCTGCCGCCTCCGTCGCTGCCGGAGGCGGGCTCTTTCTCGCGGGGGGAAGGGGGGGGGGGTCCGGCGCAAATCCAGGGAATCCGCGCGGAGCGCCAGCAGTTCATGTTTATGGCGTCGTTTCTTCTTCTAGAGCAGGGCCCTGCTCCTGTGGATGCTGGTGCTTTGACGTCGACGGGCGCTCCAGGGAGCTGGCGGCAGCCCCTGCTGTCCAGGAGGCTCTCCAGGCCCTTAGTGGGCCCTGGAAACGACAGGGCCGTTTTTGTTACCGGTTCCGTTTTGCCGTTTTTATGCCGCTTCCAGCGCCATTTTTTTACGGGTTCCGTTTTGCCGTGTTTTGACCGGTTCCGGCTCCGGTTCCAGTCCTGGAGCCGTTGTTTTGGCGTTTCCGGTCGCCGTTTTTTTTGCCGTTTCCATTTTCAAGGGGCATTTTTTTTGGAATAGGTGAAAAAACGGCCTTGCCGTT
Source organism: Prorocentrum cordatum (assembly GCA_963575745.1). NCBI lineage: Eukaryota > Dinophyceae > Prorocentrales > Prorocentraceae > Prorocentrum > Prorocentrum cordatum. The sequence continues at coordinate 232,210 of CAUYUJ010002947.1, forward strand.
TCCGGGGCCCACAAAGAGGCGGGCTCTCTCTCGCGGGGGGAAGGGGGGGAGGGGGTCAGTATCGTTCAACCGACCCCCATCCCCATCCCCATCCCCTTCGAGACCCCCACCACATTGCCACCCCAGTTGGGGATGCACCCTTCGAAACCCGACGGGGACGGCCTATATCCCCATCTAGGGGGGTAAATCGGCCAGGGGGGGGCCAGGCCACGCCGCTGGGGATGGGGGTCGGATCAACGATGCTCAGAGGGGGCGGAGGGGGGCGGTGGCGGGCTCTCTCTCTCTCTCTCTCGACGGGGGGGGGATGGTTCGAAGACCCGACGGCCGACGCCGATATCTTGGAGCCACGCTGTTTTCTTGGGTCTGCGCTGGTTTCTTGGATCTGATGGCAGAAACATGCAAGTTTGAAGTCGGGCCTGCCCCTCTACAGAGGAAGTGTTCCAACATAGCATTAAAACAAATACTCAGGGGACGAGTTTCTGACTGTTGCTGATTATTTCTGGGGCATGTGTCTTGTATTTTTTCATGTTCCGTCCCAAATTCGCCTGCAGGGGGACATGCCCGACCTAGTGAAAGTTCGACGGTCCACGCTGATGCCTTGGATCTGCACTGGACCTCCCTGGCGGCGCCTCCGACGCCGCTTCGGGCGCGCTCGTGGCGCGCCAGGCATGGGGCCCAGTTACTCCCCAAGCAATGCTCGCACGGAAGGGGTCCTACAGCGGATATTGAAAGGTTTGGCGAAAGTTTCCCGCCGATTTGGGTGGCCGGCTGGGTTCCCGGGTTCCCGGTTCCTGGCTCTCGGGTTCCATGGTCATTGGTTCCGGGCCGATTTCAGTGGGTTCCGGGTTGCTGTGTTCCTGGGTTCCCCGTCGATTTCCTTATCGATCCTTTTATCGATCCCTCGATTCATCAAACCATCCACCAATTTGGGTTTTTCTTTGGTGTGATGCTTTTGTAGTTTCCCAAAGAGCTTGCCCAACGGGGTGCTGTTGTGGTAGAAGCTAGTTCCTGCCGAGGGTGAGCGGAGCTGACACATACTCAACATAAATCTGGTGGTCCAGACCGTTTCGTTTGAGACATCCTCACAAGTCTCGTTTTTGAGTTGGCCGAGATTGGCCGTTTCGCTTGAGACATCATCGAATATCTGGCATCCGAGATGCCGCGCGAGAGGTGTTCCAGCCCGTTTCGCATTGGACATGTTCGAAACTCTGAGCTCCGAGATGCCGCGCGGGAGGTGGTCCGGCCCGTTTCGCCTGAGACATCCTCGCAACTCTGAATGACGAGATGCCGCGCGAGAGGTGGCCTGGCCCGTGCCGCCTGAGACATCCTCCCACTTCTGGGCCCCAAGAGGTGGTCTGGCCCGTTTCGCATGAGTTATCCTCTCAAGTCGGGGCGCTCCGAGCTGCCGTGCGAGAGGCGGTCGGCCCATGTCGCCTCCACATGCCACAGACATCCTCCCAAATCGGGACTCAGAGATGCTGCGCGAGAGGTGGTACGGCCCGTTTCGCTTGAAACATCCCAATATGGGCCCCGAGATGCCGCGCGATAGGTGGCCCGGCCCGTTTCGCCTGAGACATCCTCCCATTTCTGGGCCCCGAGATGCCGCGCGAGAGGTGGCCTGGCCCGTTTCGCCTGAGACATCCTAGCAGCAATTCGGAGCTGCGAAATGCCGCGCGAGGAGTGTTCCAGCCCGTTTCGCCTGAGTCATCCTCGCAACTCTGAGCTCTGAGGTGCCGCGCGCGAGGTGGTCTGGCCCGTTTCGTCTGAGACATCCTCGCAACTCGGGGCTCAGAGATGCCGCGAGCGAGGTGGTCCGGCCCGTTTCGCCTGAGACATCTTCGCAACTTGGGGTTCTGAGATGGCCCGCGAGAGGTGGTCTGGCCCGTTTCGCATGAGTTATCCTCTCAAGTCGGGGCGCTCCGAGCTGCCGTGCGAGAGGCGGTCGGCCCATTTCGCTTGAGACATCTTCCCAAATCGGGATTCAGAGCTGCTGCGCGAGAGGTGGTACGGCCCGTTTCTCCTGAAACATCCGATTCTGGGCCCCGAGATGCTGCGCGAGAGGTGGCCCAGCCCGTTTCGCCTGAGACATCCTCGCAATTCTGGGCTCCGAGATGCCGCGTTCGCGGTGGTCCGGCGCGTTTCGCTTGAGACATCCTCGCCTATTTGGGCTCCGAGATGCCGCGCGAGAGGTGATCCAGCCCGCTTCGCCTTGGACAAGTTTGAAACTCTGATCTCGTAGATGCCGGTCGGGAGGAAGAGGAGGTGGAGGGGGAGCAAGAGGACTAGGAGGAGATACAAGGGAGGGTGAGGATGATGATGAGGGAACAGGCAGGAGGAGGAGGAGAAGGGAGAAGGAGGAGGAGGAGGAGGAGGGAGGAGGAAGGATGAGGGAGGTGGAAGAGAGTTGCATAAGAGGACCCAACGGGAAGCTAGAGGTAGAAAGGCCCGTTTCGCTTGGGACAGCCTTCCAAAACGGAGTTCCGAGATGCGCCTTTCGCGAGATGGTGCAGCCATGGATTTGAAAATCCTGTTTGGGGATGCTGCGCTCCGGCCATATTTTTTGTTATGCTCTGGGGAGGGCAGGCGCAATGGATAATGGAAGAGGGCGAGCGGGGGAGGGGTCGAGGGGATGAGGGGAGTGGAGTGGTAGAGGCAGGCCTGCGTACGGTAGGCTCGTGTCGTGTCGACCGGCGGCGACCCCGCCAGAGCGGCGTTCAACGTTGAACGCCGCGGGCGACCCAGACTCGTTCGATGTGGAACGATTTGGACGCTTCGGAAACGCCCGATCGTTCCAGGTCGAACGATCCCCGCGGTGTCAGAAACCAGCGCCGAAGTCGGCACGACGCGAAACCCGACGTGCGTGCTCGCGTCACACTGGGCCTCGGGCGGCCGGGGAGCGGCAGGGCGGCCAGGGCGAGGACGGCCTCGCCCCTCAAGAGAGTCCTGGGACCTCCGCGGCGGTCGAGGAGCGGCGGAGCTGGGGGCGCTGGGGAGGACGGCGGAGGAGGGGGGGGGTGGCCGGGGGAGCAGCTTCTGGCGGGGCAGCTGCAGACCCCCTCCTGGGCCAGGCGGGAGGGCGCAGGCAGCCGCGGGAGCGCAGCGATCCTCCCCCCCCCCCCCGCAGCCATCGCCATCTGCCCCCGCAGCCATCGCAGGGGGCCGCGCATGCAGCGGCGCGCACATCCGCGTTGGGGCCCAGGAAGCAGCCAGCAAGAGGACCTGCGCATATGCGGCAGGGCTCCTCTGGGGGCGGCCAGCTCTCGGCGGCGCGGGGCCCCGCCCCCTCGCGCCGTCTGCCTGCCACCGGGCCGCGCGGCCCCCGCCAGGTGGACAGCGAGATGTCCCACTCGACGAACTTCGACCTCATCGCCAACTCCTACGCGCCGCCCTCTCAGGATGCCCCCCCCCCGCAGCTGGCAGGGAGGGCTGGTACAGCTGCCCCGCATAGCAAGGATGAGCAGCTTCCGAGGCTGCCCATGCATCCGTGCCACTTCGGCCCATCCTTGGCCGCCTTCGCTGGCCGCACCCCGCTCGCAAAGCGTCGGCATGGCCGTCCAAGGCCCCGGCACCCTCATCGTCCGTCCTTATTGCTCGGGTTGCCTGTGCGGTAGGTTCGTGTCGTGTCGACCGGCGGCGACCCCGCCAGAGCGGCGTTCAACGTTGAACGCCGCGGGCGACCCAGAATGGTTCGATGTGGAACGATCTGGACGTTTCGGAACCGCCCGATCGTTCCAGGTCGAACGATCGATCCCCGCGGTGGCAGAAACCAGCGCCGAAGTCGGCACGACGCGAACCTGCCGCAGCAGCCTCAGCTTCGGACGGGTGGTCCGCCCACTGGCCCCCGTCAGCCGGCCTCTCCACCTCGCGCGTGGCCCGTGCCGGGCACCTCCACCGCGCACCTCGGGCCTTCGGCGCAGCGGCACGCGCTCCCGGCCCACGCCCTCGTCGACGGTTCCTCAACGGCGGGCCCTCCTCCGCTCACCCTTCCCTCCACCCACCTTCCCCTCCCTCCTTCTAATATCCTCCTCCTCCTCCTGCTCCGCCTCCTCCGCTCCTCCTCCTCCTCCTCCTCCTCCTCCTCCTCCTCCTTCTCCTCCTCCTCCTCCTCCTCCTCCTCCTCCTCCTCTCCTCCTCCTCCTCCTCCTCCTCCTCCTCCTCCTCCTCCTCCTCCTCCTCTTCCGCCTCCTCCTCCTCCTCCTCCTTTTTCCGCCCACTCCCGCTCTGAGAGCGGGACGGGGCGGAATGATCGCAAGTCGTACAATGAGGAACATCTGCATGTGGGCACTGTGGCAAGCAGCCTCCTGTGTTGTGCAAGCGCCGTCCGGGAAGCGGACCTACCCGCTCCTCCGCCCCCGACTGCCCAGGTTCAGAGCTATTCGTGTCGTGCCCACGCGGCAGCGACCCCGCCACGGGCGTTCAAGGTTGGTCGCCGCCAGTGGCCCAGAAACGCCCAACATGGAAGGATCTGGCGATCGACAAGCCGCCGATCCTTCACCTCCTCCTCCTCCTCCTCCTCCTCCTCCTCCTCCTTTCCCTCCCATGTTTGTTAGCATTATGGTTAGAACTGCGCGCAGCTTCAGCTGCGATTCTGTGTTGTCAGTGCTGCGACTCTGTCTCTGCGGCCGCTCGTGCTTTCTGCCACTGCATCGGTGCATCATCTGCTGGCCCGCGGCTCGCTCTTGCCCGGACGCGGTGTGGCCCTTACTCCTGCGGCGACAAGAATGCTGTGACCCTGTTGTTGCGCCTCCAGCCTGCTGCGTCCCGCTTCCTCCGCCCCTCTCTCCTCCCACCTTCTGCCCGTGGCTGGTCTGCAGGCGGCCCCGCGTCCTGCACACCCCCGGCAGTGCCGCCCCTGGCGGACCCTCGAGGACATCCGGGCTCCGAGGTCCGCCCGAGGAGGGCGAGCGGGGAACCGCCATTCGATGCCAACCCCCGGTGCAGGCCCGACGCTGGCTCTCTGAGCGAGCTCGCCGCCCGCAGGCCACTCTGCGAGGCCACGGCCACCTGCCCGCTCCGCTCTCGGGGGGGGGGCCCAGGCGCCCGCCCGAACGAGCGCTTTCTGGCCCTCCTCCTCCTCCTCCTCCTCCTCCTCCTCCTCCTCCTCCTCCTCCTCCTCCTCCTCCTCCTCCTCCTCCTCCTCCTCCTCCTCCTCCTCCTCCTCCTCCCCCTCCCCCTCCCTCCCTGGGCGGGGGCGCGAGCGCAGCAGCGATGAGGCGGGTTGGGGAGAGGCGCCGGCGGCAGCGGCATATCGCTTGGGCCCCGGCGCCGCCGCCCCAGGACGTGAAGGACCTGTGCGACGCCCTGCCGCGCGGCGTGATGGGGTCCTGGGGGCAGGGGCGCCCTCGAGGGCGCGAAGTTCTTCGCGCTTCGCGCTTCGCGCTTCGCGGTTCGGCTCCTCATCCTCCTCATCCTCCTCCTCATCCTCCTCATCCTCCTCATCCTCCTCATCCTCCTCTCCTCCTCTCGGAGGCGGCGCGAGAGCGCGAAGTTGCCCGCGCTTCGCGCTTCGCGCAGCGCGAAGCGCGAATTTGGGGGCCCTTATGGGAGGGGGGGGCGGGGGTGGAGCGGATCGGCCCGGCGGGAGGCAGCGTCCAGCTCCGCAGCGCCGTCTGGGGCCACCCCCCCTTGTTCACCGAGCGCGTTCCACTACTCGCAGAATGCCTACTCGCAAACGTCCGAGACACACGCGTTCGCCTCCTCCATGTATTTAATCGTAAACCCTTCGCGATTGATCCAGGCCATTTGCGAGCAGTCAAGTTGCGAGTAGTGGAACGCGCTTGCCTACTCTTGCTGGGGGGCACGCGGGTAGAGCCTGGAGCTCAACAAGCAGTGCGGGAATTCCGTGTATCCCGCCCTGGCAGGTGGACAGAAGCCACCCGGGCTCCAACCATCCACCCTGGCGGGCGGGGGTGCGGGAGGAGGGAGGGAGGGAAGATGGAGGGAGGAGGGAAGACTTGGATTAGACTCGATGCATCGCAGAGCTCGGCGCGGAAGGCCCCCTGGCCAACCCATGTTCTTTGCGGCCCCCCTCGTTGGGGGGGGGGCGACGAACATCAGGATCAGGATCAGTCGGCGGGGCGCCCGGGGGGAAGTGAGAAAGAGCAGGCGTTCTCAGAAAGCGGCGGGGCTTCTCAGAAGCCCTTCGTGGAAGGCTTAGACAGATTCTCGCAAGGCCCGTGGCCTTCCGAGCCTTCTGAGAAGGCACGCCCCGTCTCACTTCCCCCTCGGGCTCGCCGCCGAATCAGGATGAGGTGGTTGTGTGGGGGTTGGCAGGACTCTGCCTGTACCGCCTTTGTCGGGAGATGGGGAGGGGGAGAAGGATGAGAGATAAGGGGGAGGATGGAGATGCGAAGAGAGGATAAGAGAAGACGGAGGGGGAGGGACGGGAGAGGAAACCAGGTGGCTCCTTCCTCCGTTCTTTGTTCAGCCTTCTTACGCCCTCTTCCTCCCAATCTCCTCGTCCATGCATCTTCGTTTTCCCCCTTCCTGTCCCCCCCCCTTTGCGTGCTTTGCTGCACATGTCAGAGGACACAGCTCTTACTTGTCAAATTGTGAGTTCTCCATGGGGACCCCTTTAATTTTCCGTAAGGTGCACTGGAATGAAAGACAAGTAACGTGACGCACCTGCCCGTGCAAATCGCGGAGGCGATTGCCAGCACGCCACGAGAGGCTTCCGCTCGCGCACCTTGGCCTCAGTGGCCCGCACGAAGCACGTGCGAAGAGCAAGTGCTGGCCCTCGGTATGTATTGTTCCCAGCCCTCCTCAGTTGGGTGTTCGTTTCGAATAGAGCACTGCGGTCGCGTCCTCCTCCCGCCTCCCTCTTGTCTCCTCTTGCCTTGTGCGTACCTCTTGTGTGTGCATCTTGCCTGCGGTACCGCGGGGTGTGCTGCGATCTGCGAATCTGTCGCAACTTTCGAGGGCTGCTGGTGGGTCCAGCGGGGTGAGGCACCGCGCAGATCTGAGCGGTAGCTCGCCATCCCTGAGGGGCTGCGATCTGCGAAATTGTCGCCATGTTCGAGGGCTGCTGGTGGGTCCAGCGGAGAGAGGCACCGCGCAGATCTGAACGGTAGCTCGCCAGTCCTGGCTTTTCGAGGGCTGCCGGTGGGTCCAGCGGAGTAAGGCACCGCGCAGATCTGAGCGGGATCTCGCCGTCCCTGGGGGGCTGCGATCTGCGAAATCGTCGCCACTTTCGAGGGCTGCTGGCGGGTCCAGCGGAGAGAGGCACCGCGCAGCTCTGAGCGGTAGCTCGCCGTCCTTGGGGGGCTGCGATCTGTGAAACCGTCGCTACTTTCGAAAACTGCTGCGGGGTCCAGCGGAGTGGGGCACCACGCAATCCTTGGGGGTCTGCGAGCCTCACGAATGCCTCTCGTAGAAGTAGATGCGCCCATGTCACGTCATCACCTCCGTACAACGTCCCCCAAGCTACTCATGCCCTGCATTGCGCAGGGGTTGGGTACGTCGCCAGGGTAATGTTCTCTTGATGTGCACCTCAGGTGCTACCTGTGGCGCTGTAAGTCTCTTAGATATTATCGCGCGTTGGGTCGAGTGCACGCCGTAACCCGGCGCAGTGTGAGCTGTGGGCGTCCAGGAATCAGCTGATTCAGACGCAGGGGTGCTTCTCGCTTGTCCTGGTTTGCGTGTTACTGCGTGTGTGTGTGACATTATGAAGAAATCGCATGTTATATCGTAATGTGTGTTGGCGGCCTTGAGGGCGATGGTGATGGAAGCGTGGAGTAGTTGTGTTCGCCTCTGCGCCACGGGGTGTCGCCGTGTGAATCGCTGGGCGGACAGCACGCACAGTGCGCGCAAACTGGATGCGCAGACCTGTGAGCTATGCAGTAAAGAGCGCCAGCAGCACTGGCCCATGACAGGAGCGGATGGTTGTGATGACATCTCCTCTGAGGGCGCGGGCCCGTGACGGCGACCGGGACACCAGGGCGGCACCAGATCGTGGCCAGGGCACGGCTCGGCTTCGGAGGACTTCAGAGGGCCATCGTTGGACACCGTTGGGCGAGCAATCGCCAGAGCAGGGGGAAGAGCAGCAGCATGTTGTGAACGGGCGTTGTCCTTGGTTGCCTCGATACGCGCGTTTTGAAACGCAACGTCCCGTGTTCAAGACGTCCGTGTCAATGCGTTGCGTGTTGGCTCCGCGTATTGGACCACGTAGTGGCGACTGTGCCGCGTCGGACCTACGTTTTCAGCCGACGTGTTGAGCTCCGTATCGATACGGTACGTGTTGCGTGTTGCGTTTCCTGCACGTCAACTTCGGCACCGCCTGATCCCTGGGCTTCGCCCTCTCCCGGCCGCGTGAGGCCCCGCCTTCTTCCGCCCTTTCTCTGCCAATTATAGCTGTGCGCGTCCTGCTTAGCTTTCAGCGGAAGAGGTTCGCTCTCGCCCTGCAGATCAAAACAAAAATATGTGTTGCGTGTTGCGCATCGGGGCAGCTAAGGCGCTGGCAGTGCAGGACGTGCCCGTTCTCCACCGGGGTCTGCACCAGGCGCTGCCACGGCCGTGCCCCACGGGAGCCCACGGCAGCGCTCGTGCCCCAGAAGTGCCAACGACACCAGCTGCATACGAGTTTCCTCCCACAAGGGCCTTGGCATCGCTCGGACGTGTGCATTTTTCCCTCGGCGAGGACCATCGAGGAGCATCCTTGATCATTTGGCGAAAAAACCACGCACGAAACCGAACAAAAACAGGGAATGGACGTCCGAGCGACGGCGAGGGGCCACCAGACCGTGCATCCACGAGTTGAGCGACGCACGGCACTCACCCTTCGAGGCCAGTGGCTTCTTCTTGGGGGCCTCTGGGGTGGCTTCTTCTTGGGGGCCTCTCTTGGAGGGCCTCCTCTTGGGGGCCTCTTGGGGGGCTGTCTTGGCAGCCCCTTGGGAGCCTCTGGGGGCCTCTTGGGCGCCTATTGTGGGTTTCTTTTGGAGGCCCCTTGGGGGGCCTCTTGGAGGTCTGGGGCCCATCGTGGAGGGGAGGGTTCCAGGGGTCTGGCGTGGGCGCGCTTTTTGGGGGCCCTCTTGGGGCCCTCTTGGAGACAGATTCAGCCCCTTCTGGGGGTTGTTGGGGGCATCTTGGGCCATCTTGGACGCTGTGAAGTGTTGAGGCCGACTGGTGAGAATGCTCTAACCATACAAGAGCGTTTCAAGTTTTTATTTATGTAGGCCTTCTGGATCAGCCTCCAGGGCCTCCAAGACAGCCCACGAGGCCCCCCAAGACGGCTACAGGACCTGCCCTTGGCCAGGGGCAGCGTTAGTTGAATGGGTTCAGGGGAGGGCGCGTCGACTCTCAATCGCCCATTCATCGGCTGTAGGGCCCTGATAGCCGCCCCACCCAGGACGTGCTGATTCGCTATCGAGGGCCTGTCGATCAATCGGCATCGCTCTGCCGATTCAAGCTCGAGGTTTCCTCCCCCAGTCCAGTTCCTCCCATCGCTGATCCTCACCTGGAGCCCTCTGGAGGCACGTTGGAAGTTCCCATACCAAATCACGCTCCCCAGACCTCGGGGGGTAACCCAGGCGCACAAGGAAGGCGCCGGAGCGCCCGGGACCGCCCGTGAGCTCGGCAAGTTGGGAGGCGCGCCGGGCCCCTGCACACTCGAAGGTCGGCACGATCGAAAGGGGCACGGCAAGAGGGGGCACGAAGGCCGACGGTTTTTTCCAGCCCGTCTAGAGCAGGGTTCGCTGTCGGTGTCGTCGCGGGCGTGGTCCGCTTGAGACAGGAGGCCGCCGGCCGAGCAGCGGCCGCCGTCGGTTTGGGACCACGTTCCTCGTTGGGCAGCGTGCCCGTTTTTTCGAACCCACTCCGGGCGTCCAGAGAAGCCACAGAAGGAGCCCGAGTTGACGTGAGAAAACCGTTATAACATGAACTTCCTCGCTGTCGGGGGCGCCTGTCCCAGGGCAGCTGGGAAGTTTATACCCTTACGGTGGCACGTCAGGGTATAAACTTTCCAGCCGCCCTGGGACAGGCGCCCCCGGCGACGGAAAAGTTTATGTTATACCGTTCTTCGCCCGCCAACCGAGGACGTTCCGTTGGGTGCCTGCGCTGGCGCGTCTCTTGGTGTGTGATTGCCCAGCTGCGGGGCGAAGGTCGATCGTCAAAGTGCAGGCCACGTTCCGTGCGTACCTGTACCGGTCGCGGCACTTCGGCCGCTCGCGCTCGATAGCAGCGTACTGCAAGGCGCCCCCGTCGGGCAGGGAGGAGGCAAGGAACGTGAGCAAGATGAGGAAGATGATTCCCCAATCAGTGCTTGCACTGAAGGGGTCCTAGCGGATATTGGAAGATTTGGCGAAAGTTTCCAGCCGATTTTGGTAGCTGGCTGGGTTCCCGGGTTCCCGGTTCCGGGTTTCTGGGTTCCTGGTTAGTGGTTCTGGGTCGATTTTGGTGGGTTCCGGGTTCCCAGGTTCCCAGGTTACCGGTCCATCTCCTTATCGATCTCTTTATCGACCCCATTTCAAGCCATCGTTTGATTGGGGTTCTTCTCTGGTGTAATATTGTACTGGCCGTTGTGGCAGGAGTCAGCTTCGTCAGTTTGCCGATCGGCAACATCTCCCTGTTGCGGGGGACTCCAGAGTGGAGAGTTGGGGCAGGGTCTGATGATGATGATGATGATTATGATGATGATGATGATGATGATGATGATGATGATGATGATGATGATGATGATGATGATGATGATGATGATGATGATGCTGTTGCTGTTGCTGACGATGATGATGATGATGATGATGATGGTGATGTTGATGATGATGGTGATGATGATGAGGAGGAGGCAAAACGCGCGAAGGTTCAAGGGAAGAGGGATTTGGGAGGCGCTCCATCCCAGGGGGGGGGGGGGGGACACCCTCACTAAGGAGGGTGGGGTTCGGGGCGACCCCGGACGTGTGGCCGCTCCTCAGCGTCGCACCCTTGCGGGCTGAAGTCCACCCTGCTCCTCCTCCTCCTCCTCCCCCTCCTCCTCCTCCTCCTCCTCCTCCTCCTCCTCCCGCTCCTCCTCACCCTCCTCCGCCTCCTCCTCATCCTCATCCTCCTCCTCCCCCTCCTCCTCCTTCTATTCCTCCTCCTCCTCCTCCTTCTCCTCCTCCTCCTCCTCCTCCTCCTTGCTTGGGGGGGACCTTCACGTGAGGTTTCCTTCCGCCCGTTTGCGTGCTGTTGTCGTTCGGTCGTCGTGGTCGTGCCGTTTCGGCCGTCTCGCTGCTGGATGTCGTCAGCTGTTCGCTTGCTCGGTGTTTCGCCGTGTCGTTCTTCGTCGTCGTTGTGTCGTGTGCGGCCCTTGTGGGCCGCCTTCGGGCCGCCGTTCCGGCCCGCCTCGTTGCCATCCTTTCGGTGTTTCGTGTCGCTGCCGTCTTGCGTCGTCGCTGTCGTCGTCGTTGCGTCGGGTCGTTTCGTGCTGTCGCTTTTGCTCCCTGGCGGGTGTTGCGTCGGCGTCCGTTCGGGTTGACAGCAGCTCCTTGACCTTTGAATTGCCCCTCTCTTGGTCCTCTCGGCTTTTCTCTTTATGATCGATTATTTATTCTTTCTGCACTTCCCTCTCTTGGCTCCCTCTGGCTCTCCTCTCCTGCCCCTGCTCCGCTCGGCTTTCTCCGCTCCTGGCTCTTCCTCTTTCCCTCCCTCCTCCTCCTCCTCCTCCTTCTCCTCCTCCTCCTCCTCCTCCTCCTCCTCTTTCTCCCCCTCCTCCTCCTCCTCCTCCTCCTCCTCCTCCTCCTCCTGGTTCGGGCCCCCCGTTGCCCCAGGCCTTCGGACCGCCGGCACCCCTCAGCACCTCTCCCGCCCTGGGCGGTTCGCGTGCCTGCCGCCCCCGCGCTCCTCTCTCGCCCGCGTCACCATCACCAGCGGGCGCCGGCGGCGCGGCCTCTGGAGGCAAAGAAAGGAGGAGGAGGAGGAGGAGGAAGAAGAGGAGGAGGAGGAGGAGAAGAAAAAGGAGAGGAGGGAGGGAGGGAGAGAAGAGGGAGGGAGGAGGGGGAGGAGGAGGAGGCCAGGAGGAGGAGGAGGAGGAGGAGGAGGAGGACGAGGAGTAACCGGAGGAGGAGTAACCGGAAGAGGAGGATCAGGAGCAGGAGGAGGAGGAGGAGGAGACCAGGAAGCTAGGAGGCCAGGAGGCCAGGAGGAGGAGGAGGAGGAGGAGGAGGAGGAGGAGGAGGAGGAGGAGGAGGAGTAGGAGGAGCAGGAACAGGAGGAGGAGGAGGGGGAGGGGGAGCGGGAGGGGGAGGGGGAAGGGGAGGAGGGTGAGCAGGAGGTTGAGGAACTCCCTGGTGATTCCCTGCGTCTCCCCCGAAGGCTGCGCGCTGGCCCCGCTCCAAGGCCGCCGACGAGTGGGACGACGAGGACCCGCGGCGAGGTCCGAGCGGCTGGGATATGCAGATGGTGAGGAGAGGGATGAGGGGCGCCCCAGGCGGGCGACCGGCGCTCGCGGTCGGGCACACCGTCCGCTCCATCGGCGCTGGGCTCCCGTGCAAGCGAGGTGTGGGCCCTGGCCGTGCGCCGCCTCCTCCCTGGGGTGGCTCGCCGCTGAGCGGTGGGCCGCGACTGGGGTGGGAGGTTCCGCGCCGGGTCCCAATCAAAGTGTTCCGGCCGCGTGGGAGACCCATGCGCGCCGCAGGAGGAGGAGGGGGGCAAGAAGGAGGAAAACGGAAAGGAGGAGGGGAGAGTGGGTCATGACGAGGATCAGTACGAGGCCTGATTTCGCATCCTCAGGGGAGGTGGGCGCGCGCTGGTGGCTTGGTTTGACGCCCGTGCTGGCCAACTGAACCCCCAACGTTTGAAATCAATGGCGACATACCTACCGATGCTTCTGCTCGTTCCGGAGGGTCGTCGTCACGACGTCTGGATTATCCATGACATTCTTGTCAGAACGCACTCTGGGAGACGTCCAGGGAGTAGCGGTGCGGGTGCCTTCTTGCCCCCTATGAAAGGCATCGGCCCCGCGCAGCGAGCACGACATATGAAAGTATGATAGAGACGCTGGAAGGAAGCGGTGGCCGCGGGCAAGACACACGTTCGGGAAATAGAACTTGTTATTGGCAGGCCACCACTGTCGTGGCGACCCTTGCGAAACAAAGTGGAGCGAGCTTGCAGATCGGCAGGATCAACCCTGCTGTTGTCAGCGCAGTATTCCCGAAGAGCTTTTTACTGAACTTGAAATGTTGGGGCACTTTTGCGCGTGTCTGAACTTGTCTCGGTTTGAGCACGCAGAACGGAAGCTACGGTGGCCCCCCCCCCCCGCCGGGAATTGGAGCCGTTCGGAGGCGTCTTGGGGCTGTGCTGGCCTTTTCTTGGGTTGCCTTGCGTCCTTCGGGGGCCGTCGTGAGCCTCTTCGGGACGTACTGCTGCATGTCTAGACCCTTCAGGAGCCCCATCGGGGCCCTCTCCAGTGCCTTCAGAGCCGCCAGGGAACGCACTTAGCCGCTTCGTGGACCTCGTGAGACTGAGAGGACGAATACACAATAATCAAACACAAGCATGGTATGTCTTTTCGAGGGCCCTCGGGGACCTACTGAGGCTTCCTGGGGTTGTCTTCGGGTCATACTGGAAGCCTCCTGGGGGGCTGTGTGTTGGGCTTTGTGGGGCCGTCTGAGGGCACGTTGGGGTCGTTCTCGGGCCGAACAGAGAATTCCCGGAAGAGCTGGCGCGGCTGTGCGAGGCGTCCCTTCTCTCCTCATCATAATCCTACGAGTTCTCCAAGCAGCTTTTGCCAATACGGTTTCTTACTGTTCTAAGGAACTGGGCCTGGCTGGCGGTCTGGCGGCTCCGGGGTCGCCGTCGCCGCTCCATCGCCGCCTCGTCACCGCCCGTCGTCTGGGATTGGCCGGCGGTCTGTCGGCTCTGTTGTCGCCGTCGCCGCCTCGTCGCCGCCCGTTGTCTGGGCTTGGCTGGCGGTCTGGCGGCTCTGCGGTCGCCGTCGCCGCCCCGTCGCCGCCTCGTCGCCGCCCGTTGTCTGGGCTTGGCTGGCGGTCTGGCGGCCATGTGGTCGCCGTCGCCGCCCCGTCGCCGCCTAAATACCACAACGTAGGTTGAACCACGCAGGTTCTCGCTTTCCATCTTTTCCAGAAACGAGTTCGTATCCACCCCTCGCCCAAAGGCGGGATTATCCGCCCGCTTTTTCTTATAGGAATTGGCAGACGATCGTGCCCCATCGTCCATCCGAAAGATGAAGTCGTACCACCCCTGCCAAACACTTATCGAGACCACGCACCATCCTTTGCAATACATGCTGCGCGCCCGCACTCGTGAAGCACAAATCATGAATTTGCAAGAGTCCCTTGCACAACGTGGGACGGAGTGCACACGCGCGCGTCATAGCGGGCGCATCTCGAAAGCTTTCAAACTCTCTAGGCTTCGTGAGGGTGTCAACATCGAGTGCCCCGAACACGGATAGACAACACTTGACTTTGTAGCGCATGTTGTCGAAAAAAGCGCGCTCTTGCAAAATTTTAGGACAACCATGCGATTACCAACGTGTTTATCAATATCGGCCAAAGGGGACCCCTGCGTGCGCTTGTCGAAATTTCTCGAATGCCCTAGCGCGCGTGTTGGGGGGCACGGTCCATGTCAGGTAATACCATGCTGGCCGCTCGAGCGGGTCGGCCGCGCGCGCGCATGGATCAGCATCAGCGCTGTCATTGGCCTTGCCGTCGTCATCGTCAGCATCGTCACCATCATTGCTATCACGATCATCGCGTCCACCGTCGTCGACCTCGCCATGATACTTTGCCCGCCCAAGTCACCGAGTCGCGCTGGGGTGCCCGCGCGTCCGCGCGGCCCGCGACACGCGTTGGGGAGTGCCCAGATGTCAGCGCCACCGCGGTCGCGTCGGCTGCGCCAAACTATGTGGCCATTGTGCGGGCAGCATGCGCGGGCTAACGCGGCCGAAAAGATGCAAAACGTTTTCACCCAGCACTCATCGCAATCGCCGCCGTATGGGCCTTGCAAGATAGCCAAGTTGCGGTTGGGTGGGTGGGATGAGGACTCGAGCAATGCAGTTGACATTCTCAAGACTTTAAACATTATTTGCACCGCGTACGTTTCACCACAACGATTGCACCACTCACACATGCATTCGCATGTATATAAACACATTTATTTCTACACATGGTTCGCAACACGCAGTTTCAATCCATGTTTGCGCTCGCGCTCTTGCGAAGCCGTTAGAACACCATCCGTGTCAACATTTTCACCACATGCTTCCATGTTGGCTTTTCGCGCGCGCTTGCCGAAATTGTTCGAACGCCCCTGCGCGCGTGCTGTCGCAAGAACCGCTTGTAAAACACAGAAAGAAGTGCACAAGCGCGCGTCGTCGCGCGCGCATGCCGCAATCTTACAATTTTCAATTCGTCAAGATAAAAAAAAAACGAATGCCCCGAATGCATATCTTAACACATGGTTTTGAAACATCAGCTCCCGAACAAAAACTTCGCTCGCGCTATGGTTCTTAAGTAACCCATCGGTTTTCCAACAGTTTCGCGCCGCATGCCGAACTCATTCGAACGCCCTTGCGCGCATGCTGGGGGGGGGGGCGCGATCCGTCTCAAATAATAGCACGCGGGCCGCGCGCGCGCGTCGGCCGCGCGCGCATGTCGACCTTCATTCACCTTCGTCGCCGACGCGAGGACATCGTCATCGTTATCGGCGGGCGTGATTAACATCGGCGCTGTCATTGGCTTTGCAGCCGTCATCGCCACCATCGTCACCATGATCGCCACTTTCATATTCGTGTCTACCGTTTTCGGCGTCGCCATGATACCGCGCCCGACACAGTCACCGACTCGAGCTGAAGTGCCCGGTGGGAAGTGCCCAGCGGGCAGCGCCACCGCGGCCGCGTCGGTCGCGCCAAAATTGTGGGCCGCTGTGCGCGCGAGCGTGCGCGGGCTAGCGCGGCCGCAGAGACACACGAGCCAACGCCAAGCACTCATCGCAGTCGCTGCCGCATGGGATTTGCAAACCAAGTTGCGGGTGGGTGGGTGGGATATGTGCAAAAGCATTGATATCGCCATGTATTTACCCACGTTAGTTGCACCGCATAAATTTCTCCACGCGTATTGCACAACATAGATTGCACAACATAGATTGCACAACGTAGATTGCACATCGCATGCTTCACAACGCATATTGCACAACCTGCGCGACAACATGTATATTGAACAACACATATCTCTGCATATGGGTTGCACAACATATATTCGTGGGGGCATCGTTTGGGCTCCAGGACGGCTATCATCTGTTCCGTCATTTATGGATCTGCCATTCTCCCACGGCCAGGGCCACCCGGCGCCGGCGCGCTCGCGCACTGGAGGCCCGTCGTATTTTCTTCGTCTTGGATTTCCCGACGATCGATTGCCCGCACTGGTTTAGTATACATAAGCGATCTACAGCCGAATTGACGCGACTGTGTGTTTTTTTGGGGGGAACTTCGGAAAGCCATCGGAAACAAAAAGGCCTGATGTTGGCCTCTCGGGGGTATTTTTGGGAGGCTAGGTGAGGCGTTCCAGAAAGTGCCGGCGGAAGGCGTTTGAAGGTCGGCGGAAGCCGGCGGAAGCAAAACGAAGGCGCCTCCGCCAGCAGAAGCCGGTGGAAGGCTGGCGGAAATTGGTGGAAGTAACAGTCGGTCCCGGTCCCCCAAAAGACGGCAAGGTTGTGTTGTTCAGGGTTTTCGAAGACCGCCCCGTGGCAATTTGAAGCCTTTTTCGGGTGGCCCTGCGGTCCCTTTGAGGCATGCTTGAGGCCATCTTCACCCAGCAAGGGCTCTGTTCTACCATCTTGGAGGCAACCTTGGGCAATCTGGGGCCACCAAGGAGATATCGTAGAGGCCATATCGGGCTATCCGGGGCTATCCTGGAGACATCTCAGGTAATCTTGGGCGTTCTAGCCCTTCTCGTTTTGGGCGTCCGGACGCAAGGGGGAGGTGGTAACGGGAGGGAGGATGTACCTTCTTCTCCGAAGGGGGAAGAGGAGGGCAGGAAGAGAGAACTCGTTTTTCCTCGCACGCCTAAAGGACTGATCACATGAACCAGCAGGGCGTGGCAAAATCCGTCACAATTCAGGCGTTCCGTCGAGGCATCTAGTGTCAAGATCGGCTATAGAGCAGTACTGGGCGCGATGGTCTGCTGGACTCACTCAGAAGGGCTTCTTAGCATCCAAGCTGTGTGGGGGACTCGCCCACAACGACTCTGGCCTTGTTTGGGTTCTCGGGCATTCAATCGCGGGGCGGGTCTGTCCTGGCGTATCGTGGGGCTTCCAGGGGCTGTCTTGGAGGTCCCTGAAGTCTTCCTTCCTGGAACCAAGTTTCGACCGAAGCCTGGGTGGCAGAAAAGCCTCGAGCGGCTTGATGCTTTCGACTCCCCATTGCCTTGGGAGGGGTCGCGGGGGTCTGCAACGGCTTCTAGGATCTTTCCGTGCATGTGGGGCACCTCCTGGGGATTTTGGAAGGGTCTATGGGTTGTAGCGGGCGGGCTTGGGTTGTCGGGCAGACATCCTGGGATGAGTTGTTGCTTTCTTAGGGGCCTTCTCTGGCTCTGGTGCGCTCGGGGGCGCCTTGGGCCTTGGCGCTTAGCGCCGTCTTGGGCTGTCTTGGGGGCGTCTGAACAGCATCGAAAACAAACAGTTTTTGAGATTTCTCATCGGTTTGGCTTCTTCGGGGTCGCTGGATGGCACCTCAGGCGTCTCTTGTAGGCCTCTTGGGCTGGAGGACGTTGGGGATATCTTCGAGCCCATGGCTAGTCGTTGGGCCGTCTTGGGCTGGTCTTCGGCCTCGTCTTGCAGCCGTGTCGGGGCAGTCGGTGTCCGTGTTGGAGCCGTCAGGATACAGAAAGTTGGGCTGAGTAATGAAACAATGTGGAAACCCTCGAGAAGGCTCGTGCTAGTAGGCGGCGGCCCTAGAAAACGCTACAGACGGTAGCTGGCGACTTGAAAGTATTGTAACACGTCACGTCGTTCATGCACGATGGCAGGTCATGGCATGCCACGTTCATCGCCCTCCTGGCATAGCATGCGCCTCTGCTGTAGCCCAGCGCGGCTTTGGAAACCTGGCCGTCCGCCCCGACAGCAGTGGGCAATCACTATGCCACTACAGGGCCGCAGCCCTGATCTGCAGCGCTCAAAACCCAAGCGCACAAAGTTCGAACTCATCTTTTTTTTCGCAACGTGCGCTTGTCACTTACTCCTGGGTGCGGCTTGTGCCTGGCCCACTGCTGGATGGTGCCCCTCTTGGTGGTGCGCAAAGGTTACCTGCGATAGCCGCGCTCAATTCTCTCCGTCTGACCATCTATGATCTCTCTTGTGGCAGTGTTAATCCTGCGTCTCCTTCTGCGCATCTCGCGGCGTAGGACAGGAGGGGAAGATCTCGCCCCCGTTCGCCCGACACATGGTACTCCTAGCCACCTCCCTGGTGGTGCAGCCTGGAGGAGCCTGTCGGGGGCCTCTACGGAACACTTCAGGCGGATTCCCGGGCCTTCTGCGGGCGTCATGTGCGGCGCAAGCGCAGGGTCTCAAGGACTGGGGGAGGGAGCAGGAGGAGGAGGAGGAGGAGGAGGAGGAGGAGGAGGAGGAGGAGGAGGAGGGGGCACTCGGGGCACAGAAGCACTCGGGGCACAGAAGTCCTGCGGCAGTAGCGGCAGCGCTGGGCGTGAGATCCGGCAGCAGCGCCGCGTGTGGGGGGTTCTCCCAGAGCCGTCTTGGGGGTCGTCACGGGCCCGTCCCGGATCGTGACAGGAGCTGCGAAGGCACTGGTCTCTTTGGGCGGTCTCCGGGTCCTCCAGGCAGGGAGTCTCCTTTGGACCACCACGGAGCCTCCCCCGAATGCCTTGGGCGGGCCGCGGTCTATCGAGGGTCCGAAGCCGGTGGCGATCGGCGAAGAGAGCGTCGGGCGGCCTGGGAGCATCCAGCGGCGTCTTCGAGCCAAGCTGGAGCTTCGTGCTGGCACGCTCTTGGCCCATCCTGGGGGGGCAGCCTCGGATGCTGTCGACGCCCCCGAGGCACAAGTTCAGCTGGCCGAGATGCCACGGGTTGCCCATCGACCCTGGCCGCCGGTTCACACCGCGCTCGGATCATGGCGGGTTTTGTGCGGGCTGGATCTGGGCGTTTGGGCCCGTCGCTGCGTCGGCTCGAGCTCTGCCTCCGGAGGCATGGCGCCGCTCTTTTGGTGTGCGCCACGCGCTGCTGGTCGCTGCTCTTCTGGCTCCTGCTCTGCGGCGGCGGCGCGCAGGCCCTGTGCGCCATGGCGAGCGCTGCGGGCGCGCTCTCCCCCGGGCCGAGGCCTGCGGGGCTGCGCTCTACCAGCCTCGAACGTATCCCTATCCTTAAGATTGACACGCCAAAAGGCGATGGTAATCTTAGGGATTCGCCCTCAAAAAATAACGGAATCCCTAAGATTGGCATCGTGATGAGGAGGTGCCCAGCATAGGGATAGGGATATGTTCCAGGCTGGTAACCCTCATCGTCCTCTTCTCCGTCGTCGCGTAGGGCTACCTGGCCTTCCACTGCAAGTTCTGCCCGCTGCTCGTGCAGCGCACGTGGCTGCTCGGGAGGCAGGCTGGCTGCTGCTTCCTCCTGCTCGCGCCGCTTTTCGCGGGCGGCTTCTTCCACGGAGCGCGGAAGCGCCTGTTGCTCAGTTGGGGCGTGACCGCCCTGGTCGTCGCGCTCCACGTCCTGATCGCCAGCTTCCCGGCGCCCTGGCAGCAGGCCTGCGACCTGGCCCTCGGGGCGGCGCTGGCCGTCGGCTTCGTGTCGATCCTCTTCTGGGCCGTGCAGCAACTCCGCGGGCGCAGGCTCCCGGCCGACCTCGAGCTCCCGCCCGGCAGCGCGCTGAAGCCGGCGCTGCCGTGCGTGCGGGAGGCGCTCGCCAGCGGGGTCCTGTGAGGCCGGGGCGCCGGAGGCGCCGCCCCTCGGGCGGGCATGCGCGCGACAGGCTCGCGTCGTGCCGGCACGGCGGCGACCCCGGCGCCCTCGTGGAGGGTTCAGGGTGGAACTCCGCGAGTTGTGGCCCAGAGTTCGCCGACACTGAACGACTGGCGCTCATGGAGCGCAGCGATCAATCAAGGTGGAGCGATCCACGCGGTATCAGAAGCCAACGCGCACGTCGTCACAGCACGAGTTCGTCGCAGTGTCAGCTTGGGATTATGGAGTAATCCCCCCCCAGAACTGATGAATAGACCCCGCGTGACGCGAAACATTCTGTGAATCATGCGCGCCATGGGGTCGTCGCGGGCGCCGCCGCAGGGATCGTGTACCTCTTTGCACGGCAGGCCCAGATTGATTGCTTTTCGTGAAGAAGTTTGTATAGGAATCATATACATCGGGGCGAGGCTTCTCCCCCTCTCAGGCTGCTTACTGACGGGCCACAGTCGTCGTCGTCGTCGTCGTCGTCGTCGTCGTCGTCGTCGTCGTCGTCGTCTGCGTCGACAATTACAGCGGGCATGCGCAGCGCACCCGCCCCCCGTCTCCCCCCTGCATGGTGCGTCGTCGTCCGTCGTCGCCGTCGCCGTTGCCGTCGTCGCCGTCGCCTTCGTCGTCGTAGGACGTGCTGTAGTGGAGGGGCGGGGTGGTGTAGGAGAAGGAGAATGAGAAGATGAGAAGGAGGAACCCTTTCCGCCTGCGCCTGCCGCTCATCCCCTCCTTTTTTCCCCGCTGCTGTTTGTAGCCATGTCGGCGCCGCCCGCCAGCTGAGGCGCCTTTTCCCCCCGCCTCCTCTTTCCCAGCTCTCTGTAGTTGTTCGGGCCCAACCCCGCTGTAGCAGAGGCGCTGCTGTCCCCCTGCGCTGTGGCGGCACCGCTTGCGTCGCGCCTGTCGCGCTCTTGCTGGCGGCTGGTCATCCGCGCGAATCACCAGCGCTGCCGCCGTGCGTTTCCACTTGGCGGGCGCTTCCCCCCCTTCTGCGATTCGCCCGAGCAGGGGGACTGTGTTTCAATCGCGCGCCACCCTTGTTTTTTTTGTTGCTTGCCGTTTTTTATGCGTATCATTACTCGCTGGCAGTAGGCAAGATGTGATCACGAGACTCCGCCACGGGCGTGTGCCCTTTTCTCCAAGCGCGAGGGCGGCGATCTGCGGCCGCAGGCTCAGACTTCCAGCGCCGACTTCAGGGTCCCGTCTTCTTCCCCTTTTCTGCGCGATGTTAAGGTCGGTTCGCAGACCTGCGGTTCGCACACATGCTGGCCGAAAATCCTGGAGAATCAGACGTTGCACATTTTGCCAAACATCGGATCATCGTTCGGGGGTGGGGAATCAAGTGCTTTGACGTTATGGTGGCCTCGCGCGGGCGCGAGCGATAGGTTTCGGCGCGTGGGCCTAGGGGGGTCAGGGGGCCAAGGAGTTGCCCAAACTTTACGAAACCCCCATCCAGGGGCACTCTGCTTCAACGGCTTTCGGATGTCCTCGAGGGCTTTGGCGGGCCCCATGCCCGCCTATACCTCCCCTGGTACATCTGTCACTCCTGCCCGATACCGCTGAAGGACGACGTGGCCATGCCCTTGGGCCTGAAGAGCAAGAAAACCAAGAAGCAGGCTTCCAATCGGGGGCGCAGCAGCGTCAAGGGAAGGGGGCATGAAAAGTGGAGACGTCGGAAGGAAGAGGAGAGGAACGGAGAGTAGGAGGAGGAGGTGGAGGAAGAGGAGGAGGAGGAAGAGGAGGAGGAGGTTTAGAAAGAGGAGGAGGGAGAGGGAGGAGGAGGAGGAGGAGGAGGAGGAGGAGGAGGAGGAGGAGGAGGAGGAGGAAGAGGAGGAGGAGGAGGGGGGATGCTTGGCCGATGAGCAGAATAACGACACGGAGAGAGGGGGAAAGAGATTTCGATGAGGAGCGTCAGGGGAATGCGCGATGATGGAGGGGGAAGAGTGGCAAGGATTATTTGGTCCACCTTCCCCCTAGCTCAGCATAACCATCCTCCTCGTCATCACCATTATTTGTTCTCGCCTCTCGATTCCTCCGCCTGGATAGGAGAGGCGAGGGGATGCCTCAAATATGGTTTCCCGCGGCATGCTTGCGAAAGGAACAATGGCGGCCATAGGCAGCAGCCCGCATCAGCCTTCCCTTAATCTTCTCCCGTGAAGGCGCGAGGGCAGGAGTGTTGTCGCAGTCCTCTCTTCGGTCTCGCCGGCATCCTCCCTGGAGGAGAGGCGGGTGCAGGAGCTGCGAACTTGCTTTGCGACTCGCACCCTTCTGGTTGCGAGTTGGGTGGGCGTGGGGTTCCAAGAGGTCCCAGGCGGCCCCCAGCGCAAGGGGGAGGAGGGGATACCCGGGTTAGTGGGCAGAGCGGGGCGGTGTCTTTGTCCTCTTCTCGTCCCCCCACATTTTGTTTGTGTTCTGCAGACTTGCCAGCAGGATGCTGCAGCAAAGACCTTTTTGGGGCTCAGGGCGTGATCTGGTTTTCGGGCCGCTCCTTGGAGCCAGGTCGGGGAACCCATGCGTGGCCGGGTCGCGCCGTGGCCAGAGCAGCTCCATCGCACCTTCGTCGGCGTCCCTCGTGGAAGCTCGATGGCTGCCCCCCCGTAAGTCGGCGGCGAGCCTTCTCCGAAGGCCCGCCCCTTACTCTCCCACGTCCTCCTCCCTCCTCCTCCTTCTCCTTCCTTCTTTCCTCCTCCTCCTCCTCCTCCTCCTCCTCCCTCCTCCTCCTCCCCCTCCTCCCCCTCCTCCCTCCTCCTCCTCCTCCTCCTCCTCCTCCTACTCCTCCTCCCTCCTCCTCCTCCCCCCTCCTCCTCCTCCCTCCTCCTCCTCTCCTCCTCCCTCCTCCTCCTCTCCTCTCCTCCTCCTCCTCCTCCTCCTCCTCCTCCTCCTCCTCCTCCTCCTCCTCCTCCATCCTCCTCCTCCTCCTCCTCCTCCGCCTCCTTCTCCTCCCTCCTCCTCCCCTCCTTCACCCTCCTCATCCTCCTCCCTCCTCCTCCTCCCTCCTCCTCCTCCTCCTCCTCCTCCTCCTCCTCCTTCTCCTCCTCCTCCACCAACGCAGCCCTCCCTGGCGAGGCAACTGCGGTCGATGCCGCCAAGCTCAACGAGTCCATCGCCGACTTCACGCCGAGCGTGTCCAAGTACCTGGGCGGGGACGCCCGGACCCAAGGAGAGCGGCCGAGCGCGCCTGCCCGCGGCATGCTCCGACGAGGGCGCCGTTGGCAACCTGGCAGTCTTCTCGAAGGGCTCTTTGAGACCCTGCCTGCGATGAGGCGTTGGCATTCGTTGCCGCTGCGATGCTAGGTGCGCGTGGAGGTGCTCCAAGGATTGGACGGGTCCCCGAAACCACGGAAGCGCAGTATCATGTCGATGCTCAGGATGGGCAGTCGGTGCTTCGCGAAGCCGACACTTCATTATCCTCATCATGGATATCATCATCACCATCCGCATCATCATCATCATCATCATCATCATCATCATCATCATCATCATCATCATCATCATCATCATCATCATCATCATCATCATGATCATCATCATCATCATCATCACCATCATCATCATCACCACCACCATTATCATCATACTCAGCATCATCATCGTCGTCACCATCAAGAGCTGCATCAATCTTAACATCGTAAGCATCATGAGCAACATCCTCATCAGCAGCATCATCATCACCATCATCAGCATCATCATCATCATCATCATCATTCGCATCACCATCATCTTCATTATCATCATGATCATCATCGTCATTATCATCAGCACCAGCATCATCCTTATCATCATCGTCGTCGTCGTCAGTCCAGTGCCTAGTACGCCTTTGGGAGGCGCGATCGTCATCGTCGTCGTCATCGTGACCATAAGGATGTTTGTGGTACGACCTCCCTTCAGGCGATACGACACGGAGGGCGAGGATGTTGACAGAGGAGGAGGATGAAGATGAGGCCGAGAAGGAGAAGCATACTTATTGAGGCAGATTGGAGGCCAATCCCGTGCTTCTTCATACGAGCTCCCCCTTCCCTGCGAACGCCACGACCACCTCGCGCAGCGGCCTCGCCGAGGTCCTCCGAGCGAGGGGCCCGCTCGCTGGCGGCAGCGTGCCCCCCGCATGGCATCATCATGGGCATCGCCAGGGCCGCCTCCTGGGCTCCAGCACGTGTGGGATGCTATCGGGGACTAAGACAGGACATTCAGAGCCCCGAATCATGAGGGGTAACTCGGGTCTGGGCCAACTCGGCTCTGTTACTCGGGAATCCGAACCCGAGTCACCCCGGGCCCGAGCTATTCCGGATAACTCGGTCGTCCAGAGCCCCGAATCATGAGGGGTAACTCGGGTCCGGGCCAGCTCGGGTCTGTTACTCGGGAATCCGAACCCGAGTCACCCTTGACCCCGAGTTACCCCGGATAGCTCGGGAGTCCAGAGCCCCGAATCATGAGGGGTAGCTCGGGAACGGGCCAACTCGGCTCTTTTACTCGGGAATCCGAACCCGAGTCACCCTGGACCCCGAGTTACCCCGGATAGCTCGGGCGTCCAGAGCCCCGAATCATGAGGGGTAGCTCTCGGGTCCGGGCCAACTCGGCTCTTCTACTCGGGAATCCGAACCCGAGTCACCCTGGACCCCGAGTTACCCCGGATAGCTCGGGCGTCCAGAGCCCCGAATCATGACGGGTAGCTCTCGGGTCAGGGCCAACTCGGGTCTGTTACTCGGGAATCCGAGCCCGAGTCACCCCGGGCCCGAGTTACCCCGGATAACTCGGGCACCCAAGGACATAAACGCAACTTTTCCGAGGTCCGCGCGAGCTTCTCGCACCGGAGCTGGAGCCCCTGGTTGCCGCCTCCGGCGCCGCCCCCCCGGCGCGCTCCTCCCGCCAGGGAGGGGGGCCCAGCGCCGATCCACAAAGTCCGCGCTGCGGACCGCCCCTGGCGTGCTCCGCCCGCCAGGGAGGGGGAAGTCCGCGCGGTCCTTCGTGTGCCGAGCGACGGTCGCTGCAAGCCATTATTTTCTTGGACTCCCAGCGTCCAGTCTGCCCTGGGCGCCTTCCCACTTCAGTGATCGAGGGGCCTACCCTCTTCCCTGCCCCTCCTGAGGAGGACGGACTCCCCAGTCTGCTCTCAACGCCTTCCTGCTCCCTGTTGCTACCTGCTTCTTCCGACCGAACGTTTATGCTTCTGGTACTTGTTGCACTGGAGGAGGAGTAGGAGGAGGAAGAGGAGGAGGAGGAGGAGGAGGAGGAGGAGGAAAAGAGGCGGATATGATGAGGAAACGGAGCTCCTCCTCCTCCTCCTCCTCCTCCTCCTCCTCCTCCTCCTCCTCCTCCTCCTCCTCCTCCTCTATGTTAAGGCGTGCTGGAGGCCGCGCTCCGGGCACCGAGGCCGGCCAGGCCCGCAGAGCCCTGCAGGGGGCCCTGACCGGAGGTGCCCCCCGCTCTCGCCCCTCCGGGAGCCGCCGCCGCCGAGGTCTCCTCCCCGTGCGCATGCTCGTGCCTCACGCCGGCCATGTGCGGCGGGGGCATTGGATAATCGAAGAATTAAACATCATAAATATAAACTACATAAGCTTCTGGCGCCGCGCGGATTTCTTGGATCCGCGCCTGGGCCCCCCCGGCGGCGCCTCCGGCGCTACCCCTGGCGTGCTGCGCTCGCCAGGGAGGGGGTCCAGCGCGAATCCAAGAAATCCGCGCGGAGCGCCAAAAGTTTATGTTCATGTGGTTTTCTCATTTTTTTAGATAAGGAAAGTCTTCCTGGGGCCCAGATTCTGGCGCATTCCTTATTCTTTTGAGGCGAGGTGAGTCGCCCACGTTTTGCCGCCCATCGGTCGCGAGCCCCTGGGCTCCTTATCGAAGGCATCCTTATCCAAAGCCTCCACCGGACGCGTTCGCCCCAATCCTGTTGCTCTCCTGCGGGCGTGGAAGGGGCGTGACGAAGCGGCTAGATGAACGCGTCACAGTGCCCTCCGTGGTGGGCCCATGGAGGTGGACAATTAACGGGCGAAGAACGGTATAAAGTAAACTTTTTCGCCGTCGGGGGCGCCTGCCCCTGGTCGGCTGGAAAGTTTATACCCTCACGGTGGCACCGTAGGGGTATAAACTTTCCAGCCGCCCAGGGGCAGGCGCCCCCGACGGCGGAAAGTTTACTTCATACCGTTCTTCGCTCGCTGAGACAAGAACCCCCCCCCCCTCGCTGGCGGCAGCGTGCCCAGGTTTTGTGGCTCACCAGCCGGGGGGCGGGGGCTTGGCGAGGCGGCCAGCTGAAGGGTTCGCAGTGCCGTGTCTTCCAAAGCCGCAGGTTCGCGCGAGGGTTTGCTCAGTCCGGGGCCTCGGTGCCCACCCTCGGATGGCCTCGGGCTTCCTTTTTGATCCTGCTCCCTTCGCAGGCAGATCGTCTGAAGTGCAATAGGCTGTTAATCGACTTTGAGGCAACGTTGGCACTTCGCATGGGTGACCGCGACGAGTAATTAGCCTTGCCGCGAGGACCTGAGGCGACGCTGCGAGCATCCCCGTCCCCGAAGGGTACAATGGGCTCCAGCATGCGATCCCTGCAGGCGACGGCGGGGAGGCATTGTTTCCGAATATGTCTTTCACATACCTCGAATAATACATGCAATGTGCGAGCGTTGATCGCACATTGTGTTTTTTGTTTCTGGAAGTGTATCTTGTACGACCTATGTAGTGCAGTCCATGTTTTGCAATATACGTGGTGCAACCTATGTGGGCTAGTCGATCGGCAGTGTAATATTCGTTGTGCAATCCAGGATATGCAATCTATGCGGTTCTAGATATGTCGTGCAAGCCACGGGGTGCAGTCCAAGTGGTGCAACATACGTGGTTCAATATATGTTGGGATAACTTGTGCAGTTCATCCTGCCGACGTTTAAGTCTTCAACTCCACTGCTCGCGCAATCACCTCACCCACCCACCCGCATTTTGGTTTGCCAAACCCATGCGGCGGCGATCGCGATGCCTACCAGTCTGGCCGCGGTGGCGCTGACCGTTCGGGACTTCCCAGCGCGTCTCGCAGGCCGCGCTCACGCGCACTTCAGCGCGAGTCGGTGATTCGGGCGGGCGCGGTATCATGGCGACGCGATGTTGATAGTAGCGATGTTGGCGACGACGGCGATGACGATGTAAAGGCCAACGACGGCGCCGATACTGATCACGCCGATGACAGCGATGGTGCGCACGCGTCGGTGACGCAGGTTGGGGAACGATTTGGACGTGCGCGCGCGGCCGACGGGCGCGAGGAGCGGCCCGTGTGGTATAATTTTGACGAGGGACGTGCCTCCACCCCCCAGCGCGAAAGGGTTGTGGGAATGATTCCGGCATGAGCGCGCGAGAGGCCAGCTTGGCCGCATTTGAACCAAATGTTGAAACGCCAACGTGATTTCCCTAAGATATCATGAGAGCGATCGCGCTCACTGCAAGTCCGCTGTCTTATGTCCAGTTGTTGGGGCACTCGATTTCGAATCCCGCACGGAGCCCAAGGTTTTCAAACGAGTCCAGCATGCGCGCGCGACGACGCGCGCGTGTGGATGTTTCTTAGTTTATTGAAACGGCTTCTTGTACATTAATAAGTTGTGATACGCGTGTGCGAGCACATCGTATCATTTGAGAGGATAGGGGGGGGGCTCGGTGACGGCGTGGCTGGGATATTATGACGAGGATGCGGGGAGGGGGTTGATTCCAGTGTGGCGGGGATGGACGATGAGGCAGAATCGTGTAAGTTGTACTATCACAGGGAGGGGGGATAATCTTGGGGGGGTAGATCTTAATTCGGCTTTGGAATGAGAATCCACGTCGTGCAGACTAGGGCGGCGAGGGGGCTGCGACGGCGACAACATAGCCGCCAGACCGCTGCACCGGCCCAGACGACGTGCAGCGACGAAATGCGACGGTGCGGCAACGGCAACAACAGAGCAACCTGACCGTCACAGGCCCAGACGACGGGCAACGACGAGGCGGCGATGGGACGGCGACGGCGGCCACATAGCCGCCAGACCGACATACCAGCCCAACTCCACAGGACAGAAGTAAGAACCTCTACGTGCAAGCTTTGTTTGGGGAGTAGTTAAACGTACACTTTCAAGCGGTGCATGTGTGTTCTCCCAAATCAGTCCCCGACCTCCGCGGGAATAATCCGCTTCGGAAAACAGAAATGCTGCGTAGGAGCAGAGCTTGACCGCTCTGGGCCTCGTCCTCCCCATCTGCGGGAGTCGGCAGAGGGCCCACAGAAGCTCCGAGGAAGCACATCCGCCGCGCCCGCGCTCTTCGAATGAGGGGAGGTTTGAGAGAGTGTCTTTCTCTTGTCTCTCCCAAATGTCCCTCCTTGTCCCCCAAACAGCCCCAGTTACCTTCCCTCTTACCTCAGCTGTTCCCCCATTCTCCCCTTCTTCCTTTTCCAACGCAGTCTTGACATGTCTTCTGCCTCTCTCGAGATGAGGGTCTCTCCATATGACAGCCTTGCGTCGGCCTCTTCGCAGCGTTTTGCGCTGGTTGTTTTCACTTGTCTGCTTTTCCAGGGTGCTGTCCAGTGGGACCTGTGAGCAGGGAGCCCCCCTCCAATACCCCAATTACCCTCGTCCCACTTTCTCCCCACGGCTCACCCAGTTCGGTTTTCCAGGGATGCGCTCCTCCCAGGTTCCCCATTGTAGTGGTCCCATTTGAAAACGTCTGCATGTGTTTGGTTCGGTTTGCGTCCATCTCCAGTTCTATCGGCTCAACCGTGCCGTAGATTGTGTTGATGTCTTGATGGCTTGGTACTTACCAGGCGTCTGTATCGGTGTTATCATGCATTCAGCGTGTATCCAGCTTGGGTGTTAGTTGTTTGGGTACCATAGCTGCGAGTAGCCGTTGGCTTGCCTGTGGTTTGCCGTTGGCTTGCCCTCAGCTTGCGTGTTGACTCTCGCTCAGGTCGGGTATCCCTTGTCTTCAGCGTGCCTCCAGGCGTTTCATAGGGGCTTGTCAGATTCTGGCCTTTTCACCGCCTTTCTCTTTTCCTTGATGGTTAAGTCGGGCATGTCCTTCTAAAGGGGGAATACCCCAAAAATAGTCAACACATAAAGTCTGGTGACGATGTTTTATTGTTTGGGTCAAGTTTTGCACATTGTTGGAGTAGTTTTAATTTGTCGTCGAACATCGGCCTGTAGGGGGACATTCCCGACTTAGCTTTAGGGCTTGTGTGCGACTCAGCCTTTCCAGAGAAGATCGCGCCCTTTCCTGGTTTTGGCCGCGCTGGGCTCTCGATCTTCGTGTTCTGCATCTTTCAGACCTTACTATTGTGCTCGCGCCGCCTCCGCGTGGCACCTGCTGATGTCGATTCCTTACTCGGGAACACCATCATCGGCACCCGCCTGCTTGCAACAAACTCCTGCCATGGCGCCAACATCGCAGAGCGGATTTCGTTTGGAAAACGATAGGATGGGCCTGGAATGTCCTGTAGAATTTCGTTCAGGATTTCGAGGTGAATTTCGTGCGGATTCGTTTGGCCAGGAATGAACACAACACAACAATCCACGCGAAATTCATGTCCTTTGTCACTCGCCATTTCGGGGTGTTGCGTTGGCAGATGTCCACGCAAAAATCCGCTGCAGCCTCGTGCAAGGTCGGTGCAGTAACACCTATCACCTGACGGTGGACAAACGGTCGCTCCTGTGGCGCAGGGAAGCAGCAACATATTTGGCTACATCTCAACGCGCGCTCCAGACGCAATCACCCAACACAATCAATGCGCCACCTGGACTTTGCGTGTGGTGGTTGCGTAATGGTCTTCTGCGTACGTGGTTGCCAAAACTCTCATTCGCATTGCCCCTGCCCCGATTTTGATTTGCCCACTGGGAGGCAAATCTTAGGATCTTAGGAGGTAGAATTCAGCATTGGCGCTGGTAAGCACTTTTGGACGACAAGGGGCATATTCAGGCGCAGTCCCGTTGAAGACCCTTTATCCCGCCTATTCTGGTTTGATCGGACCTCATCCGTGACCTACTGCCGCAAAATATGTCGTAGCCCCGTAACCAGCCACATAACAAATCCCTTATCGTTCCCACGACCTCTCGGGAGTTGTCTCCTAGCATATTGCCCTGTTGTTTGCCACCTTCTGGGCGTCTCGAGACCGAAGGCATCGTCCAACACTGGCCAGACATCAGAATTTGGAGCATTGGCAGCTTACAGTAGTTATTGTGCCTCGTGTCCTAGCGCGCGTCAGGCAGTGCTACGATGAGGATACGTCGCTCCTTGGCGTTCCTGAACGCTCTCGTAGCATTCGGGGCGCTCTGAAAAGGCCGCGGCGCCAGATGCATCCTCCAGAGCTGCCAGCTCTTAGACATTCCAGATGTATCTTCATTCTCGAAATGTCATCATCCTCGTCTTTGTGTTGGTACAATTCGCTGGGAGGCCCTCGTGACCTCATATGGCCAAGATCGCGCTCAGGACGGCTCAGGTTTGCAACTGCGACGGCCTAGGGTCTAGGAGAAAGTGAGCAGGTTCTTATGTCGGAGGCGTGTTTTGATATGTCGTTGACGTCGTGAAGTGACCGCGGCTTCAGAGGCCCGTATATCTCAATCGCATCTCTGGCGGTATTGGGACCCAATATGAGGCTCTGCAGTCCGAGATGTCGAGCGAGTGTCCGTCGAGCTATTCTGTGATAGCATTCGAGGTCTGGAGAATCCGATCTAAACAGGCTCCTGGCCCTTCCTGAGTTCGACCCCGACCGATGAGGAGGCCCCTCAAAGGGTTTTATTACATGTATTTTGCTTCGAGCGATCCCCGCCCGAGACCGCGAGGGGTGATTCCTAGGAAGCAACGGGCCCCTTCCGGCCTGGCGGCCGCGATATACACTCGTCATCCGTCGAAGACGCAATGCGGGATACCCAGGGACTCGGATGTTTTCCTTGTTTTTTTTCTGAAGCAAACAGAAGGCGCGTTTTTCTCTCCAATGTCAAGATCGACGTTTGTTTCTGCTCTGGGGGCAGGTGTTGTCCGTTTTGAGATTGCCGTCTCGCAGTTGTCGAGTTTGTTAGTGTTGCGATCCGTTTATGCGTGGCTATTTTTCGTTGTTGTTCATGTTTTCCGTTTCTGTTAATTGTGTTTTGTTTTGAGTTGTGCCTCATCATTTTGGGTGTTCTCGTTTTCCGCTCGTGTTGTGCCCAGCACTGTTGGTTTTGGTTTCTTTCGAGTTGACCGCGAAGCAAAAGTTGAGACAGGGGCCAAAACGCGCCCCCCCGCGTTTTCAAACACAGCTCGGCCCAGTGAGCCTCCGGACCCTCTGCAGGCTGGCGGCCGCGGTGTGCAGGGTGTGTGCGGGGCGGGGCGGGATCGCGGCTGGGGAGCATAGAAGGGGAGTCCAGACCAGACCTGCCAGGGAGGGGAGGGGAGGAGGGGAGGGGAGGAGGGAGGGAGGGGAGGAGGGAGGAGGGAGGGGAGGAGGAGGGAGGATCTGCCAGAGCAAAGAGGGAAGGGGAGGAGGGAGAGGGCGGAGTCCAGACCAGATCTGCCAGGCGACCACCTCGGACTTCGGCCACGGGGAGCGGGAGAGGCGCGCGTGGCCGCTCCCGACCGCCGACCACCGGGCCTGCGCCGACCTGTTCGTGCTCTACGCGTACAACATGTGCCCCCCCCACCCCGCCACCCACCCCGCCCTCCTCCCCCCCAGGCGTCCTTCATTCCCCCCCCCTTTCTCCCTCCCTCCTCCCCATTCCCCCCCTCCCCCCGCCCGTGCTCCAGGATTCTCCTCTCTCCCTCCATCCCTTGTCCTCGTCCTCCCCCCCTCCTTTCTCTCTCCTCCCCCGATTGCTCCTTCCACCCTCCATCGTCCTTCTGCCCCCTCCCCTCTCAACAATGCTTCCCTCGCGCTTCCCGCGTAGTCCCTCGTCCAGTCCACACCCTCCTTCCGCACAGTCTCCCGCACCCCTCCTCGCCTTCCGCCTCCCCCGGTGTCCAGCGGCTCCCTCCTCCCGCTCTCCACCTGCCACCTCCCCACCCTCCTTCGCCCTGCCCCTCCCCTTTTTCCCCTCTCCTCGTCCCCCCCCCTTCTCCTTGTCCCCCTCTCCTCCTCCTCCTCGTCCCTCCTCCCTCCTCCTCCTCCTCCCCCCTCCTCGTGCCCCCCCCCTTCTCCTCGTCCCTCCTCCTCCCCTCTCCTCGTCCCCCCTTCCGCCCTTCCAGCACGCCATGGGGTGAGCCTGGCGCTGCGGGGAGCGTCGCCCCCGCGGGACGCGGCAGCCTCGTCTCGGTCGGAGCTGCGAGACACTCGCGAGCAGGGGTATGCTGCGGTCAGCCTGTAGCTTGCCGCCGCATGGGTGCGGGGTGTAATCTTCGACGTAGGATGTCATGCGATGGTGGGAGTGTGTCGGGGGAGTCCATCAAGGATGCGGATGTCGCAGGGTGGGCGGGGGGGGAGGCGACGTGTCAGAGGCGGAATGTGGTACGTTGGCAAGGATACGATGTACATGGCGGGGCCAACGTTGACGT
Organism: Prorocentrum cordatum; assembly: GCA_963575745.1. Lineage (NCBI taxonomy): Eukaryota > Dinophyceae > Prorocentrales > Prorocentraceae > Prorocentrum > Prorocentrum cordatum. Next base: position 264,544 of record CAUYUJ010002947.1, read on the forward strand.
AAAGCGAGGCGTATATACTGTGCCGTGCTGGGCAGGTGAGATGGAGGTGCGGCGAAAGGATGTGCGCTGACAGTCGGTTCAGCCCTTGCCGAGCATTCCGACGTCTGAATAATTCATTGTGCACGCAGTGCATGCCCGACACCGTGCCAAAAGGTACCGCCGGCGTGATATTACCCGCATGTGGCAGACTTTGTGCGGCGGCTACGAGCGCAGGACACGGCCTTGTTTCCTCATTGCCGCTTCCTTTTGTCGGCATGTCAGTCCGACCGTTATCCCCACGTGGAGTTGAATCGAGACCACAATCATTGACAATAGTTTCAGCAATCGCATCGTCATCGACATCGTCTTTGATGGGCGGCCTGCCTCATGCTTGGCGACGTCACCACCGCGCCGCCATCGCCGTCGCTGCTCCAAGAGATTGCCTTGAGTTGCCCCGACCGGTGGGCTTGCTTCGACGAGGCCGATGCTTGCGGAGTGGTTTTGTTATTCGGGGGCGAGTCCCCGGATACTCTTTCCTGGACTGGTTTGGCGGCGCTAGTTGTTGTGCGTTCGGCTTGAGTGCGTAACCCCCAAGACAAGGCCTGGACACGAGCTGAGACCCTGATCCCATGCGGATGCATCAAGCTGACCACACGCCTGGGATGGGCTTCCGACTGCATGCCCCGAGCTAGCGAAACTTGAGGGGGATTTCTGAGCCTTCGACTTTTTGCTCGCATGGAGACTAGAACTTGCTCGGGAGCGGTTGTCGCATTGGGTTCCAGGTGCCTAAGCCGATTGTTCATTCTCCAGCCTTCGCTTAGGCAGTGCCAGGAAGGGTCACCACCGATGGGTCCCCTCCTGTGGAGGATCGAGGATCGAGGAGGAGGGGAGGATCGAGAATCGAATTGGCGTCTTGACATTCTCTGGAGTCTTGGGTGGTTTTTTGGGTCAGTGAGGGGGGGAGTGCGGGGAGAGGGGGGAGAGTGTCCTAGGGGTCATCCCCCCTAGTGGTGCCCCCTCTGAGAACGCTTGGGCTGCGCCGACAAGCCAAGGCGCTGGAGAAGACAGCACGTCGGGCCCCCGAGGGGCCATGACTTCGGGCCGCAACTTTGGTCCAGGCCGAGGTGCCGGTTCGTGGCCGGGGGCTGGCCGAGACCAGGAGAGCCCCTTCGTTTCTCATTCAGCGCGCCTTCTAGTGGCACGAGGAAGGTGTCCCAGGTCGTATCTCGCGCATTTGCCCCTCGCAAATGTTAGCTCACGGGTGCCGCACCGACATCGCGATTCAAGAGGTCGCTGGGCAAGCCAGGGGCCCCGCACAGCAGAATCGAGAAGCATAAGCTCGCGCCCTTTTTTATTCGCATCTCTTCCCGATGAAGGCAGCATGACCTGCAGACGGCGTCAGGCCTCCCGGCTCGAGCTGACGGACGCCCCCCCCCTCTCTTGATCCAGTGCCTGCCTTGGCAAGCTCCACGTCTCCCTTCCCCTCCTCCGCCTGCGCAGGCGACTCTCGCCCACACTCCGACGAGACGGGGGGGCTCCGGAGTGCACCCTCAGGGGGCGATTCATATGGCTCCGAGTGATCCTGCCAGTCGAGTGTCCTACTGAGTCGCTGAGTCGGGCATTGGGGTCGCCATGCCTCCTCTTCCTCTTCCTCTTCTTCTCTGCCCCTTGCGTGGCGCTGCCATGCTTGCCAGCAGCCTGCATGCGACTCTCCATGCTCCAAGGGTTCGCTCTGACCGCCCAGAGAGTGCAGCCACCTATCCTCAACAGTCAGTGGCATCGCCCAAATGTATGACTTGCCAAGTTGTGGAATTGACGTCTGGACTGGTTTATGCCCTTGCTTTCCTGTGCTCCTTTTGTCCGCCCCTCCGGCCCCAGCATGGACACATATGCAGAGCTGCTGAAGCGGAACCCAGCCTTGAAGCCGATGCTTGAGTCAATCTCGGCCCAGCTGAAGCGTGGAGCGGTGGTTGGCCGCGACCCTAGCATGTGCGACAATCCGCGCCGAGGGTGTAGCTGACGTCATGAGCTGTCAGACTGGGGTCAGCACGTCCAGAGGGAATCGCAGAATGACCCATACGAACGATGTCACCCAACCGCTTCTTGTGAGAAGTTGCCCCCAGGCTGGGTAATGCTTCTTTCTCGGGAGGTGGACGCACGAGTGAATGGGGGCGACGAGATGAGTGCGGGGTGGATGGAAGGGGCGAGGAACGGGACGGGGGAGCGGAGGGAGGGGATGGAGGAAGCGGGGAGCGAGAGGCGGATGGGATGGAGGAAACGTGGAGGGGAGGGAGGGGATGGAGGAGTGGAGTGGAGTGGACGCCGTTGCGGAAGCAAGAGGGAGGGGATGGAGGAAACGGGGACGGGGAGAGGGGGGAGGGGAACGGGGAGGGAGAGGCGGCTTGCTGGAAGGCGTGGGGGCGAGGAAAATAGGGCCGCCTCCCAAGGGGCGTCAGCTAGTTCCTCAGGCGATCGCAAACATGGATTAAGGGGCGTGGATTAGCGACAGGTTCCGTTTCCATGGGGAATCGAGGGCTCCCGCCGCCGAACGAGGCGGTACCGGCCGCATTTGGGGGAGGGCACTTCCCCAGATCCATGGATTTGGCGACCGCGCGCCAACTCCATGGATCGCTAATCCACGTTTGCGCGCACACGAGAGGGGACGGTGACGGACGGGGGGTGAGGGGACGCGGGGGGGGAGGGGAATGGGCGTCGTTCTTGCAAGCGTGGTGTTACCCAGGCGTGCCAGGGAAGAATCGGGGAGGAGAGACAGGGAGGAGGGGACGCCGCAGCGAGAGGGAGCGCGGGGGATGGAGAGGGGTAGTATAAGAGGGGAGCGCGAGGGTTCAAAATAGGGAAAAACCGGAAGAGTACCATCTGTGGAAGTTCAAATGGATGTGTCTCGGCTGTGTGCGGGATGTTGAGGAAGCGTTGCTTGAAAATTACGCTACCGAGGAACCCCACATATTTACTTTATGTCACGTGCGTTCACAAACAATATCACATCCTGCTTCGCCATCCTGACGAGCCAGACTGACCAGACCAGCCATATCAGCCAGACCAGCCAGACTGACCAGACCAGTCGGATCAGTCGTTCCAGCCATAACCAGCCAAAGTAATCAGACCAGCCAGCCACGCCTGCTGTGCCTGGACGACCGTCGTGCATAGCGGCCGCGGTGAGAGACCACCCCCTGCGCACCCCCTGTGGTGTCGAGAAAGTGCCACGCCTGCTGTGCCTGGACGACCCTCGTGCATAGCGGCCGCGGTGAGAGACCACCCCCTGCGCACCCCCAATGGTGTCGAGAATGTGCCACGCCTGCTGTGCCTGGACGACCGTCGTGTATAGCGGCCGCGGTGAGAGACCACCCCCTGCGCACCCCCTGTGGTGTCGAGAAATTGCCACGCCTGCTGTGCCGACCGTCGTGCATAGCGGCCGAGCTCAGGGACCACCCCCTGCGCACCCCCTGTGGTGTCGAGAAAGTGCCACGCCTGCTGTGCTTGGACGACCGTCTTCCATAGCGGCGAGCTCAGGGACCACCCCCTGCGCACCCCCTGGTGTCGAGAAAGTGCCACGCCTGCTGTGCCTGGACGACCGTCGTGCATAGCGGCCGAGCTCAGGGACCACCCCCTGCGCACCCCCTGTGGTGTCGAGAAAGTGCCACGCCTGCTACGACCCTAGCGGCCGAGCTGACCACCCCCTGCGCACCCCCTATGGTGTCGAGAAAGTGCCACGCCTGCTGTGCCTGGACGACCGTCGTGCATAGCGGCCGAGCTCAGGACCACCCCCTGCGCACCCCCTTGGTGTCGAGAAAGTGCCACGCCTGCTGTGCCTGGACGACCGTCGTGCATAGCGGCCGCGCTCAGGGACCACCCCCTGCGCACCCCCTATGGTGTCGAGAAAGTGCCACGCCTGCTATGCCTGGACGACCGTCGTGCATAGCGGCCGCGCTCAGGGACCACCCCCTGCGCACCCCCTATGGTGTCGAGAAAGTGCCACGCCTGCTATGCCTGGGACGACCGTCGTGTCATAGCGGCCTGGACGAGCAGGGACCACCCCCTGCGCACCCCCTCTGGTGTCGAAAGTGCCACGCCTGCTGTGCCTGGACGACCGTCGTGCACGAGCTCAGGGACCACCCCCTGCGCACCCCCTGTGGTGTCGAGAAAGTGCCACGCCTGCCTGGACGACCGTCTAGCGGCGAGCTCAGGGACCACCCCCTGCGCACCCCTATGGTGTCGAGAAATGCCACGCCTGCTGTGCCTGGACGACGTCGTGCATAGCGGCGAGCTCAGGGACCACCCCCTGCGCACCCCCTTATGGTGTCGAGAAATTGCCACGCCTGCTGTGCCTGGACGACCGTCGTGCATAGCGGCCGAGCTCAGGGACCACCCCTGCGCACCCCCTATGGTGTCGAGCAAGTGCCACGCCTGCTGTGCCCGGGCGACCGTCGTGCATAGCTGTCGAGCTCAGGGACCACCCCCTGCGCACCCCCTCTGGTGTCGAGAAAGTTCCACGCCTGCTGTGCCTGGACGACCGTCGTGCGTAGCGGCCGCGCTCAGGGACCACCCCCTGCGCACCCCCATGGTGTCGAGAAAATGCTACGCCTGCTGTGCCTGGACGACCGTCGTGCATAGCGGCCGAGCTCAGGGACCACCCCCTGCGCACCCCCTGTGGTATTGAGAAAGTGCCACGCCTGCTGTGCCTGGACAGCCGTCGTGCGTAGCGGCCGAGCTCAGGGACCACCCCCTGCGCACCCCCTGTGGTGTCGAGAAAGTGCCACCCCTGCCACGCTCTGCCGTGCCGTGCCCTGCGCGCCTGCCCTGTGTGCTATGCTGTGCTGAGCTGTGCTGCGATGTGCTGTGCTGTGCCGTGCCGTGCTGTGCTGCGGTGTGCTGTACTGTGCTATGCTGTGCTGTGCTGTGCAGGTGTGCTGTGCAAAACTGCCACGCCTGCTGTGCCGTGGACGACCCCTATGGCGTCGAGAATGTGCCGCACGTGCCAAGCCTGTGTGTGTGTGTGTGTGTGCTGTGCTGTGCTGTGCTGTGCTGTGCTGTGCTGTGCTGTGCTGTGCTGTGCTGTGTGCGCTGCGCTGTGATGTGCTGTGCTGTGCTGTGCTGTGCTGCGCTGCGCTGCGCTGCGCTGCGCTGCGCTGTGCTGTGCTGTGTGCGTGAGGAGGAGGGAAAGGAGGAGGAGGAGGGGAGGAGGGCGGGTGTGGGTGAGACGCGGGTGCGGCGCGGGTGGGAAGAAAACCGGAACCCCACGAAGCATGTGGGGAACAAAACAAGTGATGGATAGCGAGGACTGGCGAGGATCGGTACGGAGCGAGGAGGACAAGGTTGCCGTGGTTTGAGGAACGAGAAGGATGATCGAGGAGGGAGATCGCGAAGGAGAAGGATGATCGACGAAGAGGGTTGAGGAGGAGCAGGGAGAAGGGGAGAAGCAGGGTGAACATCTACGAAGAGGAGGAGGACGACGAGCAGGAGCATAAGACGGATCACAGAGGAGGAAGATGGTGTGACAGCAGAGGGAGAAGTGCTAAGTATGAGAAGCTGAAAGCGAAGGAGGATGGGGAGTTGATAGGAGAAGATGGGGAGGGAGGACACAGTCGCACTGAGGTTACGACAAGGCGTTCATCGCTAAGCACACTGGGGGCGACGACGCTGGCAGCGCAAAGGCGTGGCGGCCCCGACGCCCCAAGCCTGCCGAGGGGATTTCCATAGCGACACAGCGCACATCTCATGCCGACTTGGCTGAAGAAGGCAGTCTCTCGGCATGCTAGTTGTTGCTTCTCTTACTATTACCACACAGTGCCAGCACTTTGAACCTCTTGCTTGAGTTAGACACCGGACAGGTGCCCCCAGGTTTCGCCGGGTGTCCAGCTGGTGGCCAGTCGTGGGCGCCTCGAGGGTGACCCGGGCCCTGGGTGTGTCCACCGGGCTTTCGCCTGGTGCCGGTTCTGGTGGCTGTTCGTGTGCGCCCCGTGGGCGCCCCATGCGCTGGGTGGGTCCGTCAGGGTTTCGCCCGGTGCTCGCACCACGGAGGCCCCTTCCCCTGAAAGAGATTCGATTTCATCCCCTCGCCGAGGCCATGCTTGTCGGCTCCCTCCGTGTTTTTTGTTGTTTTGAAAGCACGGTCGTCCGTCTTAGACGTCAAGTGAACAAGATTTTTTGTTTTGAAAGCACGGTCGTCCGTCTGAGACGTCAAGGGAACAAGAAACACATCCCAGCCAAGCCGGCATCGATTCCTCCGTCGCCGCTTCTGGCAGCAGAAACATTATCGGTGCACGTGCGTGGATCTAAGAAGCGTTTTCTGTAAGAGTCCCATTTGGAGCCTGCGTTGCGGGTCACATTCGCTCGCCGCCGCCGCGCGCACTTCGACATTTTGCTTGATATCATTCCACAGTCATGAAACCATTGGTCTTCCATCAGAAGTGCCAGAATTCTGCGCGCGCTCGCTTAATCCAGGAGGGAGCAAAAACATACGGACACAATGAGTTGTCGATTCCACATAGAATCAGGGAAAATATGGGAAGTGTGGGAGGAGACGAAACTCCAAAAAATATATGGAAGAGTATAGGGGGATCCTGGGATTTGTGTGTATTAATTTGTGTGTCCCTGGGCCCCTTCATGAAGTCATGTTGGGGTCGTATGTCGCCGCGCCGTTTGCTCCGACGCGCGGCCATCCGTCTCGGGGAAGGCGCGGCGGCCACCGGGACAAACGCCGCCTCGGACGCAGGGCTTGCCGTGTGTTTACCGCGGTCGCCACGGCCGCCCACCGCGCTCTGGCCCTGCGCGCCTGGCTGCTGCTTCCCGCCGGCTGCTCATCAGCGAATTCTTCGGCGTCTGAGCGTCCCTCCTTCCTCTCGGCCTTCCCCCTCCGTCCATGCATGCCAGCCAATTCGCTAGTTAGTGCCCCTACCTAGCTGTTACGCTGGTGCGGATTTCGCCGCCTCGCCGCTGACGAAAAAGTTGACTGCGGTGCAGGCTTCGTGTGGTTGGGCGCGGGGCGCAGTGTTTGCCGTGGGTGTGCTGTGGTGTCGGCTTTGTCCACTTGGTAAAGTCGAGTACAAGCGGCGCGGCGGCACATGTTTACAGCTAGTCTGCCAAATGAGCCCATGCGAGGCATTCGCGCGCACATGACGAACACGTGTGACCATCATCAGGGGCCCACCCATTTGTCAAACGATAGAGCTTTCCGCGTGGGCACGCCGAAATCTTGCTGTCGAAAATTTGCGACCAATACATCTCAGCACAGAGGTGGTAAACCACATAAGAGAACGAAGTGCTTCCGATAAGAATCCTGTCTGGGTGTCCGACTGTCTGCGGGGGTGCGCTTTTTCATCACCCAGATCAGCACAATACTTATCGTAATCGCCAGCGTCATCATGGCCATCGTGGTCATCCACAGCATCGTCGGGATCATCGCCGCCGCTGTCAGCGTCATCGCCGTCATCGTCGATGTCGTCATCTTCGTCAATTTCACCTGCCCGCGCTTCCTCCACATCATCATCGCCAGCACCGTCTCCATCACCATCATCAGCACCACCATCTTCAGCATCATCACCGCCAGCGTCATCGATGTCACTGCCAATATCATCGCCAGCAGCTTTATAGTTATCGCATCGTCGTCCACGTCGGCGTCATTACCACTGTTATCTCAATCGTTGTTGTCGTCGCGGTCGTCACCATGACCACCACCATTTCTCGACTTGCGGGCGGATTTGTTTGTGCGATTGTGTTCCACGCGACCGTGCGTTTGTTAAGATCATGGCCAGATGTTTGTTTTGCAAACAAGTTGCTGGTGGGAGGGTGGGATGCTTGCCCGAGCATTGGAGTTGACCACCGCAAGCTTTACATAATAATTGCACCACAGAGTTCGCACCATGTAGTTTTGTTGCCACATAGCGTTTCTTGCACCGCATCGCTTGCACCACGTCGTTCTCACCACATCCCGTATACACAACATGTATTGCACCAAATACATTTGCACATATAGTGCACATGCTCAGAGTTTTGAGTCCACGCTGGCAAACATTAGATTCGTGGACATGTGTCATATTCTTGGGGCCAGGGACGATTATCAAATGACCAGTCGGTCCCACAACTGATTGTAGAACGGGGCCCGCCTAGAGAAAAGGGCGTGCGCGTGAGCGCGCCCACGGCTTGCACACAGCTGCCGGTTGCAGGCACTAGTGCATCGTTGGCTCATGGTCGGAGTGGGCGTCTTGGGTCGGTGCTGATGGCCACAAGGGGCCCCACAGGTATGGTGTCAGCAGCCTGCCACATGTCGTGTTGAGACGGGCCGCCTGGATTTCATTGCGCGCTGCCGGCTCCCGCGGCTGCTGCAGCCCGGGACGCTCGGCAGCATAGGCAGCATAGGAGCTGATTTAAGCCACTGGTGGATTTGCGGTGCTCGGGGAAGCGGCTGGTGACAGCAGACGAGGGACGAGTACAACGCCTGGAGGGGATACCCCGAATTACCGGGACATCTGCGCTCTCTTTACCAACCCCACGTTGAGCCGACGTTGCCAAGGAAACGAGTAATCTAGACTTCCAGATGGGATCGGAGCAAATCGGGTCGGAGGATCGCGCCGCATTGCCGATGCATCTGCGATGCGTCTCGATGTGTATCCCGATGTTCTCCACGCCGACGTCGCCGATGCATCGTCGATGCATCGCAGACGTCGGCTACACATCGCCGATGCATCGGCGATGCGGCGCGATCCTCCGACGCTATATACTCCGACCCCTCTGGGAGCCCCTGAAGAAGGACGGATCACCTTTCAGGCCCCGCAAATGTGCGCATGAATACGAGGAGGCATAGAAACAATATTCACCATGTCTTGCCATCTTTGGCGACACTGAAGTACTCTGGCAAATTGCTTGCAGTGAGCCAAGGCCCAAGAACATGTGCATTGTATTCTATGGTGGGGCAGAGGGGAGTCCCGTCGACCCTATCACTGGGGCGCACGAGGTGGAATGACGGACGGCGCCAGGCAGTGGCGGGTTCAACGCGAGGGCGAACATCTAGTGGTCGTCGGCTCATTCCGCCACCGCGCCTGGGTGTGTTTCAGAGGCCCTGGAAGCATCAGAGGCCCCTTTATGAGGTCTCCTGGGCGACTTTTACGCCGCCTTCTCGGGGTTTACTTGGTGGCGTCTTGGGGCATCTGGTGGTCTCTTGGGGTTCTTGTGATCACCTTTGAACGATTGGCTCCCTGCGACGCGGTGGTGGCACACTTCTTGGGGCCCTCCTGAAGTCGTCTTGGGATTCTCTTGGGCTTGTCTTGGTTGATCTTGAGGCCGATCTTGGAGGCTTCTTGGGCCGTCTTGGGCTTTCTTGCGACTGACACGGGGAGACATTTCCATATCGTGCGGAATCAGATTGATTCACACGATGTTGTTTCTTTGGTTAGTTCCACGAGATCTCCAAGATCTCCGCCAAGGATCCCCAAAGACGGCCAAAGTGGCCCCATGATCACCCCGGTCACTCCAGTAACAAAGGGGGGTGGGGGAGAGTACCTTCCCCCCAACAGGACCCCCACAATGAATTTCGACGCGTTGTGTCCGTAACGGCGATGGTCACGACACTCATAATTCAAGGCGCAGGCGGCAATGCAGCTGAGAATCGTCCACTCAACCCCACCTGATGGGCAGGCGAGGCTGCTTGAAACAGAGTGTGTCGAGGATCTAGGGAGTCTTCCCTTCCTGCTGCGGCACGGGGGGTTCGGGTCTGGGAGCGACCCAGGCTGAAAGGCGATGGGGTCCTTGGCGCATACCGCACCGACGCACCGAGATGATTCTTGGATGGCTTAGATCTTAGTGGGCCCAGGAAACGACAGGGCCGTTTTTTACCGGTTCCGTTTTGCCGTTTTTGTTGCCCGTTCCGACGCCGTTTTTTTACCGGTTCCGTCGCCGTTTTTTGACCGGTTCCGGCTCCGGTTCCAATCCTGGAGCCGTTTTTTGCCGTTTCCGGTCGCCGTTTTTTTGCCGTATCCATTTTTAAGGGACACTTTTTTGGACACGGTGAAAAAACGGCCCTGCCGTTTCCGGGGCCCACAAAGGTCTAGATACGGTGCCGCCATGCTTATGGTTGTTTGGCTTTGGTTGCGGGGGTGGTGCACGGCATGGGCCTCCGCAGGCCCCCTGGGGCGCGCTCTTCGGACACCGTGGGCGCGACAGTTCGACGTCGGCCCGCCTGAAGCACGAGGCTCGGCAGAGGCAGCTTGGACCGATCTTGGACCTCCTGGGGCGCGTCCCTCGTCCCAAGCTTCGTGGGTCTGCCCCCGACTCCTCAAGCAGTGGCGAAGCGTCCTGGCTCGCCCAGAGGCCCACCACAGGATGTCCTCAGAACCTTCTGTGGTCTGTACGGACTGTTCTTAGAACATTTCTGGGTGAGACTGTCTTGTTTTGGCACGTCGCGCTTATGTTCTAAGAAAATTGCTTTTGTTCTCAAGGGCATTTTGGAGTTCTGAGAAGAATTTGTGGTAGGCCTATAGGAATGCCGGGACGGTCGGTCCCTGCCCAAAACTCTGTGCATGCCGGGGATCGGAGTGCGAGGGCAGCGGCCGATCTGGGCTAGGCTCTCCGGCAAGGTCGCTGGTGTGTGTGTGTGTGTGTGTGTGTGTGTGTGTGTGTGTGTGTGTGTGTGTGTGTGTGTGTGTGTGTGTGTGTGTGTGTGTGTGTGTGTGTGTGTGTGTGTGTGTGTGTGTGTGTGTGGGGGGGGGGCGTGGCCTCGGCGACCCCGGGCAGGGCCGGGTGCTCTGAGGGCATGGCAACATGCTTGGACTTCAGTCGTGCCTGTCCGTCTACAGGAGGCAAGTTCACAAATTGTATTCAAAACATCGTCAGGAGACGATTGTGTCTCCTCTTTTTTTGTGACAATTCTTCAATTTTCGCCCAGAATCCCCCTGTAGGGGAACATGCCCGACCTAAGACAACATGCTCGGACTCATCCGTTCAGCGAGGGGTGTGAATAATAAGTATCAACTTGCGGCGGCGTCTGACTTGTGGCTACGGTCGGACTCGAGGTCGGCTCGGGGAGGGTACCTTGGTATCCTTCGTGCCTGTTGGACGTTCTTGTGCATCCTGGGGGAGGATGCCCTCGAATATTCGGTTTGTTTTGGCCGACGGAGGGTCTCATGTCCTTTAGGGATGTCCTTCTGTCTTAGGTTTAAGTCGGGCGCTTTCCTCTGCAGGAGGAATATTCAAAAAAAGTCCCAAAATAATAGGGGGACGATTTTTGTTTTTTTGAGTAAGTTTCGCGTATGTTTTGTCAATGCTTGCGCGAATAGTAGATATAGACCCGCGGCGGCGTCCAACTTGTGGCTACGGTCGGTCCGACGGTGGCTCACCCGGAGCTTCCGCGCGGCTTGCCCGGAGCCCCCCTTGGGAATGCCCACATTGGAGGCGCGCCCACAGAAAAAGAAAACGGGTCGACCTGCCGCCCCGTCCCGACCTTTGCACATCCTATGCTCTCTCTCTTCGGTGTCGTTTAACCGATCCCCATCCCCATCCCCATCCCCTTCGAGACCCCCACCAAATTACCGCCCCAGTTGGGGGTACACTCCTCGCAACCCGAAGGGAATGGCCTACATCCCCATCCAGGGGGGTAGGTTGGCCAGTGGGGCCCAGGCCACGCTTCTGGGGGATCGATCAAACGTTGCTCACTACTGAGCCCAGCAGCCCTACGGGCGGCCACTCGAGGAGCGAACGATGCCATCACGGCTCGTGCTTACCACGACTCCTGGCGCATGCAGCAGCGAGCATGCCACATGGAACAGTGCGCTTTCAGTGCCGCCGAACGGCCGAGGAGGGCGCCCAAAAGGGGCTCCACACACCGTCGTGGCAGGAAGCTTCACTTGCACCAGTGCGTGTCACGGAAAAAGCTTTGCACTCTCTTTTCCGTTTCTTGGCATCGTTCGGACGTGAGTGTTTTTCTTCGGGGAGGACCCTCCAGGAGCATTTTGGATCACTTTGCGATAAAAAACACACGCACGAGACTGAAAATGCACGGTGAATGGGCGTTCGAGCGATGGCGAGTCTCTCTCTCTCTCTCTCTTTCTGTCTGTCCAGGTCTCTGTTGATTTCATGATGTGCCATGCTCTCGGCAACTTCATGATTCGCCAGGGCCTGGCGCCAGAACGCAGTTGCCACACTTGTTTCACCGTGCACTCTAGATCTTCGTTGCCTCCATAATCTGTCACGTTCACAACTGATCAATAAATCCCGAGGGCCTGCCGCCACAGCGCAATTGCCACAGTTGATTTCCCCCAGACGCGAATTCGAGATGGTCAGTTCGCAGCTTCGCATCTCGCACCTGCGTCTGTCCCACATAATGCGTCCCCGCTGAGGTATCAAACCATGTCGCAGCAGCCCCGCGCCGATGTTTGCACAGCATGGGCTCACCTCTTGTTCGTCGGATGGTCGTCCGCTCTCCCCTGTTCCCACCGACGACATCGCTCGGTGAGGAGTGGAGCAGCCAGGGATGGCTCCAGAGAGGGGGGCGCGACCAGGTGGGTTGGGAGGCATCCTCCAACGTCTCGCATCCAGCGCCCATCGGGGCACGAAGGCCTCGCGCTGCCCAGCCAGCTGCAACATCGCGAGCTGGCATCCGGGGGAGATGCGACGCCGACGTATTCGGGATGCAAGGCCATTGCGTTCTGGAGACGAACCTTCCCGAAGCCTCCCGTCAGGGGAGGGGCTTGGCATCGCTCGGACGTGTGCATTTTTTCTCGGCGAGGACCATCGAGGAACATCCTGATCATGTCGGAGAAATGCACGCCCGAAACCGAAGCATGCACGGGGAATGGACGTCCGAGCCATGGCAAGGGGGCAGCACAAGGGAAGCAAGGGGTAGCAGTGCTGGGCGGAGGAGAGGGTCGACTTTTTTTGCTCGTTCTCGTCCCCCGCCTGACTCCGCCCTCCAGAGGGCCGCACGGCGGACGCCGACCTCTTCAAGCGGAAACCGAAGCAGGCGGCGTTCGACTCGACGTTCCCGCGCGCACCGGGGACGGCGGATGGTTCAGGCGCTCGAAGGCGGCGAGCAAGTCCAGGACCCCTCCCATCCAGGACCCGCTTCCCTCATGCTCACCGATTTCAGAACCGAAGATTCCAAATGTGTCGTCTCCAGAATCCATGATCGAATTATCTTGGCGCCGTCTTTCAGCGTGTACCGTTGGGTTCCGCATTGTGCTGTTGGGTTCCGCGTTGTTGCTTGTTGCAGGTCCAGCAGGATCTCATATTTAGAGTTGGCGATGGGGCACAATCGTATGTGAATTGCACGTCCTCTGGCCGAAAGGACAAAACTGGGAAGGTGGTGGTAGCGGTGGATCCAAATTCCTTCTTAGAAGAAGGATGCTATATGTTGTGTGATTTATGTAGTGCAACCTGTGCGGTGCAATCTACCCGAGGCTGCGACGGGGTGGCGACAGCGACTACATAGCCGCCAGACCGACCTTCAGGCCCAGACGACGGGCGGCGATGAGGCGGCGACGGAGCGGCGACGACGAGTAAGTAGCCGCCAGAGCCACCGTCAAGCCCAGGCGACGGGCGGCGACGAAGCGGCGACGGGGCGGCGACGCCGACAACGTAGCCGCTCCACCGACCTTCAGGCCCAGACGACGGGCGGCGACGGAGCGGCGACGGCGAGTACACAGCCGACAGACCCACCTTCGATCCCAGACGACGGGCGGCGACGGGGCGGCGACGGCGAGTACATGGCCGCCTGACCGACCTCCAGGGCCAGCTCCCCGCATCACAAATAAGTTCCCTAAGGGCAAGCACTGACTGGGGAATGGAAGCCTATGTTTGAACTTGTTCGTGGAGACGAAAGTCATACACGGGGAGGACGGGATACCTCCAGGACGTAGACAGGGAAGAAAGGACAATTCATTTCACATGGGCGCAGGAGGTGTGGGGGATGGGTGAGACACTGGAAGGGGATGTGGAGTAGCTGAAGGAATGAGAGAGAAGGAGATGGCACGCGGGCAGCTGTTGCCACAGCCCCCCGCCCCCCTGCCCAGCCGGCGAGGTTCGCGTCCGTGGAAGACAGCGCCATGCAGTCGTTGCCTGGGACTTGGCGCGGAGTCCCAGAGAGCGTTGCACGTTCGGCTCTGACAGGTTCGCTTGCATGTCAGTCCCCCCCGCCAATCGGACGCCGTTTCAAACACCGCTGCGCCGAAACAAAACGTGAAAGTGAGTCACGTCTTGTGTGGAGTTCAGATGTCCTACCAGGCCTCGCTCTGCCTCCCCCTTCCCCCTACATTCCAGTAAGTTTGATGGAGTCTACTGAACTGCATCGTTGGAGGGATTCTTGGAGGCCTCCAAGAGGAGTCCAGCGAGGAAGGCCACAGCGCGGTCCGATCCCGCAGGGAGGCTCGGCATGTGGAGGTTCCCGAGGGGGTCCCGTGAAGCCACGCGTGTCCAAAGCGAAAGCGGAATTATGAGGATGGGTCCGCATGAGCCCGTGTTCTTGAATAATTCGTGGTGGGGTCTGTTTTTTGAAGCCGAGGCTTTACATTTCAAAAAAGGCGGGCCCCAACAAGGTTTGGTGCGCCTGGCGTTTCCTTTTCGACTCTGGACTCTAGGCTCTCAGGGTCTTGCGTGTAGCGCCTGGCTCACCGTATTGACATGTGCAGTCGTGAAGCAAGAGGCAGCGAGTTCTTCGTCAATCTGGGTCGCAGGCTGGGCCAGGACCACCACTACCCCACCACCGCCACTTAAGCCATGGCGAGCACCACCGTCAGGGGACCGAGCCCAGGCCGGGTCAGCATCGCCACCATCGGGCGGGTGGCAGTGTGGGGGGGGGGACCTGCACGGGGGTGGAGAAGAGGAAGGAGCCCTTCAGGGCCCCTTTTGGGCCCCAGCTGGCTCCGAAAAGGGGTCCTAAGAGGGCCCGAAAGGGCCATGCAGGTCACCCCCCATGACCTCCCGCCCGACACCATCCGAGCCGTCGCCGCACAGTTCCTCATCACCTCCATCTCCATCATCATCAAGTCTTGGAGCACCCGCCACACTCCAGAAGGGCGGACGCACCACGAGGGACACGTGCGATGTCCCGCCTCTGCTGATGTGGCCGTGATCCACCGGGACGTCCAGGCGGAGGTTCGGCCGCACCATGGAGAGAACGGCGATCAGGACTCGCCACACACAGGGGCCGAGTAGGGGATCGATTACACAGGCGATTTACCCACAAGTCATTACTTCGTCGGATCCATGAGAAATTCTTATGACGCCAGTAGACCTACAAACACTATATGTGTTTCGTGTCGTAGATTCGGTCAAGTCTGGAGTACATCAACTCTGTAGTCGATGCCACCCTCGAAGGCAGCACCACCACATGGATGAGAAACCGATCAAGTTGTGGGCTGAGCCGCGCCCGCGCCCTGCGAGCAGCCCGCAGCTTGCGGAGGGAATCTGGTCAATCCTCGCGGAGACCCCCGTCGCCAAGTCCGCTGCCCCTGCCCGGGCACACGGGTGGTGACCGGAGTCTTTGCAGGTAGTCGAGCCCGGATTGCTTTTGAGGAAGAGAAGGATGGGGAGGACGAGAAGGAGTAGACACGAATAAGCGGAAGGGGGTGCAGGAAGGGAGGAAACGAGAGGGAGGGAGGAACCAGAATTGTGTGACGATGGCGATGATGATGCTGCTGATCATCATGCTGATGCTGATAATGATGATGATGGTGATGGTCATGATTAAGATGATGATGATGATGATGATGATGATGATGATGATGATGATGATGATGATGATGATGATGATGATGATGATGATGATGATGATGGTGGTGGTGGTAATGATGTTGTTGTTGTTGCCGCCGATTAGAATGGTGATGGTGATGATGATGATGGTGGTGGTGCTGATGATGTTGATGACGATGAAGTGATGACGATGGTTATGGTGATGGTGATGTGGATGAGGATGAGGATGAGGATGAGGATTGTTGTGGTGGTGATGATGATGATGATGAGGAGCAGGAGGAGGGCGACGTCACGGCACAACCAGCAGCAATAGCAAACAGAAGGTGAGGGATTACGAGATGGAGAACCGATGTTGAAGAAGAGGGGCAGGAAGTGAATGACATAGATAAGGAGACGGGAGGCGTGAGGCGGGAGGGATGTTGGTGGGAGCGAGCTGGGCGGGGAGAGGAGGAGGGAGGAATGTGCGGTGCATGCGGGAGACTGGAGGAGGGAGCAAACGAGGAAGCGAAAGGAGGTGGAGGTCCAGGAGGAGGAAGTAGAAGCGAAGAAGAGACAGAGCCGATAGCAAGAGGGGAGCTACAGAGGGAGGCAGGGATGCGCGGCGCTAATGCGAGAGCCACATTTTGAAAACGACCCGCCCTCAATCCGTGAAATACTTGCAACGTTTGAGCACAGATGCGCGCGGCGCTAAGGCGAGAGCCACATGTTGAAAAAGACCCGCCCACCATATGCGAAGTTGTTGCCAATTTTCAAGCTTCAGGTTCATACATGGTGAGGATTTCTCATACGAAACGCCTGGCCCGGCCCACCCGAAAAACTGGCCTCGGGGTGCGACAGGGAGAAGGTATTTATGAGGAGAAGGAATGGAGGAGGAGGAGGAGGAGGAGGAGGAGGAGGAGGAGGAGGAGGAGGAGGAGGAGGAGGAGGAGGAGGAGGAGCAGGCTGGGCCAGGACCACCACTACCGCACCACCGCCACTTTAGCCATGGCGAGCACCACCGTCAGGGGACCGAGCCCAGGCCGGATCAGCATCGCAACCATCGGGCGGGTGGCAGTGTGGGGGGGGGGGACCTGCACGGGGGTGGAGAAGAGGAAGGAGCCCTTTAGGGCCCCTTTTGGGCCCCAGCTGGCTCCGAAAAGGGGTCCTAAGAGGGCCCGAAAGGGCCATGCAGGTCACCCCCCATGACCTCCCGCCCGACACCATCCGAGCCGTCGCCGCACAGTTCCTCATCACCTCCATCTCCATCATCATCAAGTCTTGGAGCACCCGCCACACTCCAGAAGGGCGGACGCACCACGAGGGACACGTGCGATGTCCCGCCTCTGCTGATGTGGCCGTGATCCACCGAGACGTCCAGGCGGAGGTTCGGCCGCACCATGGAGAGAACGGCGATCAGGACTCGCCACACACAGGGGCCGAGTAGGGGATCGATCACACAGGTGATTTACCCACAATTCATCACTTCGTCGGATCCATGAGAAATTCTTATGACGCCAGTAGACCTACAAGCATTATATGTGTTTCGTGTCGTAGATTCGGTCAAGTCTGGAGTACATCAACTCTGTAGTCGATGCCACCTTCGAAGGCAGCACCACCACATGGATGAGAAACCGATCAAGTTGTGGGCTGAGCCGCGCCCGCGCCCTGCGAGCAGCCCGCAGCTTGCGGAGGGAATCTGGTCAATCCTCGCGGAGACCCCCGTCGCCAAGTCCGCTGCCCCTGCCCGGGCACACGGGTGGTGACCGGAGTCTTTGCAGGTAGTCGAGCCCGAATTGCTCTTGAGGAAGAGAAGGATGGGGAGGACGAGAAGGAGTAGACACGAATAAGCGGAAGGGGGTGCAGGAAGGGAGGAAACGAGAGGGAGGGAGGAACCAGAATTGTGTGACGATGGCGATGATGATGCCCCTGATCATCATGCTGATGCTGATAATGATGATGATGATGGTGATGGTCATTATTAAGATGATGATGCTGATGATGATGCTGATGATGATGATGATGATGATGATGATGATGATGATGATGATGATGGTGGTGGTGGTGGTAATGATGTTGTTGTTGTTGCCGCCGATTAGAATGGTGATGGTGATGATGATGATGGTGGTGGTGCTGATGATGTTGATGACGATGAAGTGATGACGATGGTTATGGTGATGGTGATGTGGATGAGGATGAGGATGAGGATGAGGATGAGGATTGTTGTGGTGGTGATGATGGTGATGATGATGAGGAGCAGGAGGAGGGCGACGTCACGGCACAACCAGCAGCAATAGCAAACAGAAGGTGAGGGATTACGAGATGGAGAACCGATGTTGAAGAAGAGGGGCAGGAAGTGAATGACATAGATAAGGAGGCGGGAGGCGTGAGGCGGGAGGGATGAGGGTGGGAGCGAGCTGGGCGGGGAGAGGAGGAGGGAGGAATGTGCGGTGCATGCGGGAGACTGGAGGAGGGAGCAAACGAGGAAGCGAAAGGAGGTGGAGGTCCAGGAGGAGGAAGTAGAAACGAAGAAGAGACAGAGCCGATAGCAAGAGGGGAGCTACAGAGGGAGGCAGGGATGCGCGGCGCTAAAGTGAGAGCCACATCTTGAAAACGACCCGCCCTCAATCCGTGAAATACTTGCAACGTTTGAGCACAGATGCGCGCGGCGCTAAGGCGAGAGCCACATGTTGAAAAAGACCCGCCCACCATATGCGAAATTGTTGCCAATTTTCAAGCTTCAGGTTCATACATGGTGAGGATTTCTCATACGAAACGCCTGGCCCGGCCCACCCGAAAAACTGGCCTCGGGGTGCGACAGGGAGAAGGTATTTATAAGGAGAAGGAATGGAGGAGGAGGAGGAGGAGGAGGAGGAGGAGGAGGAGGAGGAGGAGCAGGAGGACGAGGAGGAGGACGAGGACGAGGAGGGGGAGGGGGGAGGGGAAAAAAGGGACAGGGCGTGGCGGAGGGAAGAGGGGGGAGCTGTCCGAGGCCCCAGCAGCCTTCGATGATGTCGGAGGCCTCGATGCTCATCTCCCCCGAGAAGTCCAAGGACGACGGCATCCAGGTGACGCCAGCACATTGCTGGGGGTTCGGCTCCTGGCTCTGGCTCAACTGGGAAGCTGGAGAACGGGGAGACGCAGGTGGATGAGGAGACATACGAAAAGGGCACGATGAGGAGGAGGTGCATGATGCAGAAGGGTCCAGGGGAGGAGGAGGAAGAGGACGAGGAGGAGGAGGAGGTGGAGGATGCACGTATGAGTAATATGCGGATAAGAGTGACGGGCCGGGCGCGGGTTGGGTCCCAGGTCGGTCCCGGGTGGGCCGCGGGGTCGCAGGTGTGTCGTGGGGGGGTCGCGGGCGAGGACGACGATAACAACAGATAGCAACAACCACAAACAACAAGAAGTTGGGCCAAGGGATCACCACTTTGGCCACGCATCAAAGGACAACGGATGACCGTTCGGCCCCCTCACTTGGACGAGTGGGGAAAATAGAGAGGGAGAGGCGGAATAGCGTCGGAGGCGGAGGAGCAGGCCTTGCTGCTACGTTTCCTGCTACAGTTTTTCGCAGGGTGGAGGACGAAACGGATAATGCAATGCAGGATGGAGGACGCGATTGAGCTGCAGGGTTTTGGAGGGAGGAGGAGGAGGAGGAGGAGGAGGAGGAGGAGGAGGAGGAGGAGGAGAAGGAAAAGGATGGGGAGTAGGTGAAGGGAGGAGGAGGGTGATGAGGGATGCGGAGGGGGAGGTGGAGGTAGGATGAAGTGGTGGAGGAGGAGGAGGAGGAGAGGCAGCGAACGGTGGCTCATGCGAGGTAAACAATGTGGAAGGGCTGGGGGTCCAAAGCGAGGGATTCCAGGGAGGGGTCCCTTCTTGAGGGCCCCATCCAGAGGGTAGCCCACCCCTGGAATCCCTAGATTCAGACCCCGTTCCCTTGGGCGTGAAAGATCAAGCGGGGGCTCAGCTGTCGGAGGGCCAGCGTGGGACTCCCCCGTCCCATGAAGGCCCGGGCGACTTGGGCAGTCTCACTGGTAGATCGACCCCGGCAACTATCTCTGCTGTGCGCAGAGCCTTGCTTGCCGAAAGAGTTGCCCCTCCAGTGCCGCCTGATGCCTCAGCAGCGAACCTGATCCGAGCCCCGGCAAGGTATCCGAGCCGAAGGGTCGGGGCTCAAGAGACGGGGGTCAATGCAAACGGGGGTCAGCCAGGGCACGGGATCCTGCAGGATCCTGCGAAGACCCCCTCTGGATGACCCGGGTTAGCGAGCCGCCCGTGGCCGCGAGGCGGCCGCGCAGATTGGCTGACCCGGGTTTGCGAAGACCTGCGTTGCAGTGTTTCTCCTGCATTGCAGTTGTTTGGGTTTCCTGCTGACCCGGGTCTGGATTTACCCGGGTCCGAAGATCCCCGAAACGGCCTGCGTTTTTTCATTGTCTGGTCTCGGATGGAACGCGGTCGACTATCTGGGCGCCGTGCCCAGACAGCGGACTGGGATAGAGAGCGCTCCCCTGTACCTGGGGAAGCCGACCCCTCCGATCGGATTGCCGGGGACCTGCTGATTCCGTCTGGCCTCACGTCGGGCCTGTTTCTCTACAAGGGCAAAATTCAAAAACAGTCAAAAAATAGTCTGGGGACGATTTTTCGATTATTTCTGATCACGTGGGAATATTTTTGTGGCATGTTTGATCTATCGTCCCAAACCCGCCTGTAGGGGGACACGCCCGACCTAAGCCTGGCACCAGACTATTGGACCCACTGCTCTCTGGGTGGCGACTGTCCCCGCTGCCCACGCCCTTCTCGTTAGCGCGCGAGCGTCTCCCCATTCGGGCTTCCAGACTTATGTCGGGCGTGTCCCTCCACGGGGACCCTTTTAAAAATAGTAAAAAATAATCTGAAGACCATGTTTCTACTTTCTTCACACTGTCGAGTATGTTTTTTGCGTATTTTGATGGTTTCACCGAAAATCCGCCTGTAGGGGGGCATGCCCGACCGAACTCTAGACTCTGAGCGGCATCGTCGCTTGCTGTCACTGCCCTCGCTCTTCGCATGCGCCGCTCACGATGTTGCAGCTGCGGGCCGCTGGCTTCAGCTGCGTGCCCCACTTGCAGCCCCCCATCCGCCCATTCGGCCATTGTTGTTTCTCTGACTGGCTGGTCCCCGCAGCGTAACTGAGGATGCGTCGGGCTCCTTACGCGGACCCAAGGTACTGTCTGAGCAGTGCTGGTCCTCGCTCTCGCTGCCATCCTCTGGCGCACTCGCGGATCCCAACGGCGTAGCTGATGACGGAAGGCTCCAGATCTGTTTCCCACGCGCGATCTCAAGTACAGTTTCGCTGCGGCCGGAATTCAGTCCCCAAATTGCAGCACTTGGGAAGTGTGGCCCCAGGCTGGTGCAACATGAAATACGAGGATGTATCGGCACGAGCTGAATTTGGCGAGAGCGGATTGGCTAGGTGGGGAGTGGAGGTACGGGCAAGATCGGATGCTGGCGCCTGAGTCATACCTGGCACTTCGAGGTAGAGCCCGATGTTGGACTCGAGGTGCCAGCTTGACACGATTCTAGATCATGCCTTCGATGAGCTGTCTTTGGCCAAATATTCCCAGTCTTTCGGAATCCAGCCGGCTGCATCGGCATGTTTTACACATTCCAGAGTGAAGGCGGCCGCCCATCATCAACGAAGTATCTACTGCCACACCTCCTCCCGTTCCCCCCCCTTCATCTGAAGATCACAGCGGAGCACCTAACGACGTACATCTAGTAACTAGGGTACCCCTTGCACTACCAACAGAGCCACCACCCCCCTCCAATACGCCCTTGAGGTCACTCGGGGGCAAGTTACGAGATGAGTCCAGCAGGCCGAGCCGTACGCTATTGATCAACTAAGCCCCCTCCCATACCTCCTCCATGTCCACCCCCCTACACCCTGACATCCCCGGGGGGGGCGCGTTACGAAGTGTATCACTCTGGCTGCCCCCAACATCAGCTGAGGCCCCGCTCCCGCACCGTCTCCATCTCCCCCTCCCCCTCACCTTGTAGTCGGAACCGCCCACCTTCAACCACGCACCCGCCCTTGCACTTCTCCACGTGCAGATCAGCAACACGGTCAGACCAGATCCTCGGATCCCTCCCGCTTGGCATCGCTCGGACGTGTGTATTTTTTCTCGGCGACGGCCATCGAGGAGCATCCTTGATCATTTGGCGAAAAACACACGCACGAAATCGAAAAATACACGAGGAATGGACGTCCGGGCCTAGCCTGGTCAGCGTGCCGTCCTGCGGAAATGACGGCCCCTGGCCCCGAAGCCAGAACCCCGACCTGCCGGGGTCGACCCTGGATCTTCCGCCGCCCCCCCCTCCAGGGGTCAAACGCCGACCGCCTGCCACATCCCTGGGTTTCAGTCGGGCCTGCCCCTCTACAGGAGGAAGCTTCAAAAGCAGTCAGAACATAGTCTGGGGACCATTCTTGAGCATTCTTGCAGTATCGTTGAGTATGGGCGTGCCTGACCTAACCCTGGGCAGATCCCGCCGTGGCGAAGGGAGCGCCCTGGGAGGACAGCAAATGCAGAACACATCGAAGCACGCCCAACGACTTGTGTCCACGAAGTTCAAGCATCCAGTCCTCACCCCTCGCCTGGAGATCACGGGGGACTATCTCACGAAGTACCTGAAAGAGATGGACGGCGACGACTCGCAGTTCAAAGACATCAGCCCTGCCGTGGCACCGCTGTCTACAGGCCGTGGGATCGGGCCGCCAGCCCCGGTATGCCAGAGTGGAGGGGAGGAGGGTGGAGGCAATTCATCCCTCGAGGAGGTTCACCCCCAGGGGGGTCGCCAGCGCCTCCTCAGAGCAGAGGATCGCGGAGGGCTTCCCCTGAGCAGCGAATGCCGCGAGAGCCTCCCGTCGTTTCCAAGGAGGCGCTTCTCGGTCTCGGGCTGCGGAGGGAGCGCCGCCCGCGCGCCGCCGCTGGGCCGGGCCGGGCCCCCTGTGCCGAGCCGCGCCCGGGTTCCTCAGTCTCGCCCCGCCCCCCTCATCCGCTGCCGCCCCGCTGTCCTCCCCTCCCCCCCCCCTGCCGCCGCCTGTCCCGCCCCCCCCCCGACGTGCCTTCGCGAGTGCCCCGCGCCGATTTCGGCGTCGGCTTTGACGCGCATCCCTGCACGCCCTCTGCAAGCTCGGCATGGTCTGAACGTATGCCCCCCTTTCGCGGCCGCCCCCCCCCCCTGCCGTGCCCGTCCGCGCATGTGCACCAATTGCTGGCCCGCACCGCGTTCGAACCCGAGAGCGTTGTGTCCCCCATCGCTGCGACGAAGGAGTACGATCACTGCAGATGTCTCGCCTCCCTCGCCTCAGGCACGAGCCTAAACCGCCAGTGCTCGGGGGGCGGGGGCGGACGCCTGTTTCTGTGCACGCATGCTCCACTGATGAAGTCTTGCGCGCGCATCTGCACAGGAGCTCTGGGATCCCCTTCGGCGGCTCCGCTTCGGTGAGATTGGGGGCGGCGCAGGATAGCAGCGTGCATAGAGCGCAGGGGCGACACCGACCAACCCAAGAGCGCCAGTGCATCCGTTCAACGCCGCATCGCGAGATTTGAAAGATCAGCGAGGTGGAGGAGGGGGAGGAAGGGGAGTGGAGAAAAGAACGGATCGCAAACATGGATCAATGGGGCGTGGATTAGCGACGGGTCCCATCCCATGGGAAATCGCGGACTCCCCGCCGCCGAGCATTTTGGGGAGGGCACCTCCCCCGATCCATGGAGTCGGCGACCGCGCGCCAGCTCCATGGATCGCCAGCCCATGTTTGCGCGCCCCCGAGGGAAGGGAGGAGGATGGCCACGACAGGAGCACACAGTGCGAACACCGTCGGAGGTCCGCGCGGAGTTCTTCCGTCGGTGCCGGGCCCCCTTCCCGGGGCGTGCGCCAAGGGGGCCGCCGCCGGAGGTGCCGCAGGCGACGCCTCGCCCTCCAGCCCTCGGAGGCCCGAGCCGACCTCACAGAACAAACGGCCTGCTCACTGCTCCCGTGCGCCGGAGGAGGCCAGACCGTGAGCGAGGTGGAGGATCCGAAGTCCTTATTGGAGGAGGAGGAGGTATCCATACCGCCACCCTTTTCTTCCCCGTCTTCCCCTTTTTGTTGGCCTCCTGGGAGGCCCTCGTCGCCACCGCTGGACGCGCCTCGAAGTCCTGGTCCGAACGCACCCCAGGAGAGGTCAGAACGCACCCCTTGGAGTAGCGGCATCGGTCGGTACCTTTTGGTTTCCCCAGTCCTTGCCTGCCGCCCAGACGCAACGGCGGGGCGTCCATATCTGCCAATGCCTGGTCGTGCGCAGTGCATGGCCAGTGCGATGTGCGCTGCACGCGGGCCCTGCAGCTGACACGCTGTCGGTCGGCGCTGCTTCTTGACAGGGAGACAGTTATCGGGTGGGGAGGGTGGGATTTGGAGCAATGAAGGTATCGTTATCCGTAGGCGGTCGAAGGTATCGTGCATCATCCTCCCAACCCGTTCCCCCCAACACGGTAACTGCTCTCCTCATCTTGTTCCTGTGGCAGAAACCTTCTTTTCGAAGTTTCAGTTCACCGAACGTATGCCACGCCGCTGTGCGATGGCCATTCGCAGCGTCAGGGATAAACGTCACGACCGAGCGTCTTGGACGAGCAGCCGCAGAACACTGGACAAGCTCAGGAGGGGGGAAACAGGCAAGAGGAGAGAGAGAGGTGGCAGCTGCTTGCGGGGTCGCTTGCCATTTTTCCCCAATCAGTTCTTGAACTGAAGGGGTCCTAGCCGATATTCCCCAATCAGTGCTTGCACTGAAGGGGTCCTAGCGGATACTGGAAGAGAAGGCGAATGTTTCACGCCGATTATGGTGGCAGGCCCTGTTCCCGCGTTCCCGGTTCCGGGTTCCCGCGTTCCCCGTTCCGGGTTCCCGGGTTCCCAGATCCCGGGCCGATTTCGGTGGGCGGCGAGGTTCCCAGGTTCCCGGGTTCGTGGTCGATCTTCTTATCGATCGGTCTCAGCATCGATCTCATTTCCCACCTCTCTATCGATCTCACAATCGATCTCACAATCGATCTCACAATCGATCTCGCAAGCGATCTCACTAGAGATCGCACGAGCGATCTCGCGATCGATCCCCCTATCGATCTCATTGAATCGATTTCACTCTCGGTCTCACGATCGACCTTACTATCGTCAACTATCGATCCGTAAGGGCTTCGCCCCCTGCCGCCGGCCCCCTCCCTCGGAGAATGGGCCATGGATGAGCGAAGTCATGAGGCTTTGGCTTCGCCGTGAAGCAGGGTCGGGACCTGTTTGTTTTTCGACCCTGACCCTACGGATCTGCGTGAGGGGTGCCGCCGAATTTCAGACATCTGGCAAATCCCTTGTGTTTTTGGACCCTGACCCTACGGATCTGCGAGAGGGGTGCCGTCGAATTCCCTACCTGGGCTCTGCCTAGAAGGGTTCTTACTCTCTGTGCTTAAAGGGGCCGGGTAGTGTAAATCGCCCGGGGCGGTTCCCCTGGCATCCGCCCCGCGGTTCCCCCAGTTACGTCCCCTTAGCTTAGCGTTGTTTATCTCATCTTAGCTTAGCTTATTTCATCTTAGCTTAGCTTTGCCTGGCCTAGCTTAGCTTAGCTTAGCTTTGCTTGGCTTAGCTTAGTATATCTTAGCTTATATCATCTTAGCTTAGCTCAGCTTAGCTTGGCTTAGCTTAGCGTAGCTTACCTTAGCCGAGCCTAGCCTAGCTTAGCTGAGCTTAGCATAGCTTAGCTTACCTTAGCTTAACGCAGCGCAGCAAAGCGCAGCGCAGCATTAGCACATCATATCATATCATAGCCACTCATAACATAGCATAGCATAGCATAGCTCAGCATAGCATAGCATAGCATAGCATAGCATAGCTCAGCATAGCATAGCATAGCGCAGCATAGCATAGCATAGCACAGCGTGGTATTGCTTAGCATCGCACAGCGCAGCATAGCATATCATAGCACAGCATCGCGTAGCATATCATACCATAGCATAGCATATCGCAGCATAGCATAGCGTAGCGTAGCATAGCATAGCGTAGCGTAGCATAGCATAGCATAACAAGACAATAGCAAAGGCAAGATCAACAGCAAATGCAATGCAAATCAAACGCAAAACCAGTGCGAACGTGTAGATGTAGATGTAGGTGTAGGTGTAGGTGTAGATGTTGATGAAGGTGTGAGTTTCGCTGTTGATGTTGATGTAGATGTAGATGCAGGTGAAGATGTAAATGTAGCTGTCGGTGTAGATGTAGATGTTGCTTTCCTAAATTCTCCAACTCCTAGGTAGGGTCGCACTGGGATAATTTCAAAAATGTAGCCAATCCTTCATGTTTTTGGACCCTGACCACGCCGATCTTCGTGAGGGATGCCCCCGAATTTTAGAAATATCGCAAATCCTGTGTGTTTTTGGACCCTGACCCCGCCGATCTGCGTGAGGGGTGCCACCGAACTTCAGAAATGTGGCAAATCCTTTGCGTTTTGGACCCGCCGATCTGCGTGAGGGGTGCCATGTGGCAAATCCCGTGTGTTTTTGGATCCTGACCCCGCCGAGATCTGCGTGAGGGGTGTCTGACCAGCAATTCAGAGCATACGATTTGGGCGTGGTAAAAATGACCGTTTTGGGCTTCCCCCCCTCGCGCGGCCCATCAACAAGGAACAGTAAGCAGTGAAAAGTCAACAAGGAACAGTAAGCAACAAGACGAAGAACTGTAACAGTGGAAACTGGAAGCTGCAACTCGCACAGGAAACTGCGAAGCTTAGGCCTACAGCCTGGTGGCCCCACAGGGGGGCCGGCGGATTCCACTATCGATCTCAATATCGATCTCACAATCGATCTCAAGATCCATAGGGCTAATTTGCAAGTCATCCACTGATTGGGTTTTCTCAGGCGTAATTGAAATATTTGGCGAAAGTTTCCCGCCGATTTTGGTAGCCCGCTGGGCTCCCGGGTTCCCGATGCCGCGTTCCTGGGTTCCTGGTTATTGGTTCTGGGCCGATTTCGGTGGGTTCCGGGTTCCCGGGTCCCCAGGTTCCCGGTCGACCTCCTGATCGATCTCTCTTCATCGATCCCATCTCCTGATCGATCTCTTGATCGATTTCTTTCTCTTGGGGCTTTCCTCTGGTGTAATTGAAAACCAGTTCCGACATCCGTGCCCCCCCGCACCAGGCTAGGGAGCCCACAACGGAGGTACGCGCCCAGCCATGTACATGAACACGGCCCCTCGACCCGCGGGACCTGCCACGTGATACGAACGTTCGCGCCATGCGAACCCTCGAAACCAGCGTGGATTCATGTAATGTCCAAAACCGGTTGACAAAAATGGTGACCCCCCCACTCCCCCCCCTGATCCCGACTGCCATCCAGTTTGCCCCTCCTCCCTTCTGTTTGTTTTCTATAGGCGCACTACAGCGCTGGGGAAAATCATTATTTAACTGTCTCCCCGAAATAATTGCTTGAACAGTTTTTAGACATTACTGGAGGATGACGATTTATGGATTACCGGGGGTCGTGTTCACGCGGCGGCGCCCGGGGTGACGATTAGAAAAAACCGGCCGCGGGCTGGAAAACTACTATTTTTTTAATCGTCCTCCTCCAGTCAGAAGCTTGCGCAGAAATAGCAGGAGAACTATTTTTGTTAATCGTTCTCTTCCGTTTTCTTATTAATCGTCATCCCGCATTACATGAACACGGCCCCTCGAACCGCGGGACCTGCCGCGTGACACGAACGTTCGCGCCATGCGAACCCTCGAAACCGGCGAGGATTCATGTAATGTCCAGAACTGGTTAACAAAAATGATGACCCCCCCCTCCCCCCCCCCAGATCCCGACTGCCATCCAGTTTGCCCCGCCTCCCTTTTGTTTTCTATAGGCGCACGACAGCGCTGGGGAAAATCATTCTTTCACTTTCTCCCCGAAAGAATTGTTTCAACAGTTCTTAGACATTACGTGTAATGGAGGAGGACGATGAATAAATGACTGGGGGTCGTGTTCACGCGGCGGCGCCCGGGATGACGATTAGAAGAAACCGGCCGCGGGCTGGAAAACTATGTTTTAAATCATTCTCCTCCAGTCAGAAACTTGTGCAGACATATCAGAAAACTATGTTTTTAAATCGTTCTCTCCCTTTTTTATTACTCGTCATCCCGCATTACGTCCTTCTTTTGCTCCTCCTCCTCCTCCTCCTCCTCCTCCTCCTCCTCCTCCTCCTCCTCCTCCTCCTCCTCCTCCTCCCCCTCCTGCTCCCGACAGGCACGAGCCCGGGCCGCCAGCCGCCCGGGGAGCACATCCTGAGCCAGGAGGCCGCCGCCGCCGCCAAGGGCAGGCCCGGCAGCGGCCAGGACGCGGCCTCCGGTGGGCAGGGGGGGGGGCCGGCCTTTGTGAGGCCTGCCCGTCGGCAGGAGGAGGAGGAGGAGGAGGAGGAGGAGGAGGAGGAGGAGGAGGAGGAGGAGGAGGGGGAGCAGGAGGAGGAGGAGGAGAAGGAGGAGGAGGAGGAGGAGGAGGAGGAGGAGGGGCAGCGGGGTGGGCAGTGGGGCGCGCCCCTCCGATCTCTCGGGGACAGGCTCAGGGGGGGACGCATCGACCCCCATCGGGGGTGGACAGAACCCCCAGCAGTGATACGTCGATTGGTGAGTTGTCCGTGTTCGGTTCTCGAGAGGGCGCCGCGGCCGTTCTGTTCCAGGCCTGCGCCCGCCAGGTTTGGGCCTCAGGTCGTTTTCACGAAGCCACGCTTTACTAAAGGGAGGTCTGTCCAGCCCCGACCCCCAACGATCGCCCACGGACTGCCACTGGGGGCCTGGTAGCCCACGTCGCACAGGAGCGTGCGGTGTCGCGAAGTATCGGTGGCCCGTGGCCGATCCATCGGCGATGCCGCGCCGATCCCAGGTCTTGGCATCGCTCGGACGTGTGCATTATTCCTTCGGCGAGGACCATCGAGGAGCATCCTGGATCATTAGGCGGAAATGACCACGCACGACACCGAAAACAAAAACACAGGGAATGGACGTCCGAGCGATGGCGAGAGGTCGGTGCTGTCACCCCGCCCCCCCGGGCCAGTCCCCCCCCCCCCTATATCGTTGCTCCTCGCCTCTGCGGCTTGACACCTGCCCTTCAAGACAGGGCATCGCACGAAAAATTCGTGACGGTTGTCGAGGCCGTCCCTGCCCCCTGGCTTGTCGAACATCGATGCAGGATGAAAGTCTTGCTCCGCAGGGTTGAGATGCCCTGGTGCCCACGACGCGACGTCTACGCCTCTCTCCACCGAGGGGCCCTGGAGGAAGCGGGTCCCTGTTTGGGCCCCTGGACCGCCGAACATCGACTCGCGAGACGGGAAATTGGTACCGCAGAAAGCCCCCAGGTTCAGTGCTCATCAGAAGGAGCGTCGGAGAAAGGGCCTCGCCTTGGCTCGTGCCGCTCGAGTGACCAGCTTGTTCGACGGAGTTCGGCAGATCACGGCAGTATCCGCGCACCGCGCCTCCCTGGAAGTTGTGCCCCCCCTCTGAGGGTAGTCCATGTTCTGTTCCCGTTTGTTTTGGGTCACCCCGCTAAGGTGATCCGAAAAATGACCC
The DNA here is from genome assembly GCA_963575745.1 of Prorocentrum cordatum. Taxonomy (NCBI): domain Eukaryota; class Dinophyceae; order Prorocentrales; family Prorocentraceae; genus Prorocentrum; species Prorocentrum cordatum. The sequence continues at coordinate 293,783 of CAUYUJ010002947.1, forward strand.
CATTGATGTTGTGTTCACTTCTTTGGGCGGGGGTGGACGTTATGCAGGGTGTGCAGTCCTTTCGGGGGTCTTGGTCGGTCATCGGGGCCTTGGTCGGGTATCTGGGTCTTTGATACTTGTTGTTCGCACATGCCAGTTCAAGCCATACACGTTTGCACGCAGAGCATACTTGAATGTGCCCAGACTTTCAATCAATTGTCTTCAATCAGATGGCTAGTTCACGCCGGAGTTCCAAGTAAGTTTGCGTTGTGTATTTGCTTCTGGTGTTCAGTGGCGGGTCATCTCGTCTGTGTCTTGTGATGTGAAGTCGGGTTGGTCGCTCTTTCAGGAGCATTACGCCCTCAAGCGTGCACTGAACTCCCATCGATTGATGCGTTATGTAAGCGTTTCTACTTTAGCTGTTTCCATTTCCAGGCGACTTGTGCATGGCACACACACAGTACAACGCAACACCCTCGCACCGTTGGTACAAACGGTCGCTTCTAGGCTACAGTGCCACTATGGTCTGGCAATAGTTCTCGCAATTGTAGTGCTACGCGGTGGTAGACAAATGCGCAGGTGCATTGCTTATGGATGTGGCTACTCCACTCGCGAATACTTTTTCCCTGCGCACTCCGCCTGGCGCTATCTTCAGTGCAGCTCCCAGTTCAAGCATTGATTAATCTATCTTGGACCCACGCGTGCGCGCGCGGCTGTTCCGCATGAGCGCTGGCCTCAACCGAGAAAGATTTCAAGCCAGGGCAGGGCCACGGCAAACCTGGACAAGGCAGGGTACAGAGCAGCGTGCAGGTCTAAGAGACGCGGACGAGACAAATGCCCCAACGAGTGGGCCAACGCCTCTCACTGGCAATTGTCCCACGATGGCTGGTTTTCCCGGGTAACCCTCGAGAGGCGACGCTGACATCGCGCCTGATCTTGACTGCGTGGATCAAGGTAAGCTAAACAAAGGCTCGAATACCAAGTGTGTTTGTCTGGTTTCTGTTGCTAGACTGGGAAATGTTGTTCCTGGTGTCCTTGCATGATGTGCTGTTGCAGTTCGATCATGCGGCCGCGTCGTCGGTTCTTGCATTGAGCTTGCGGATGGGCGGCCCTTTGGTCGAGGCAGGCCTGCCTTGTCATGTTGCCATGCTCTACAAGTGCTGGTTGGCGCAAGCACCCCCCTGCGCAGGACAGCTCTGTTGTGCGGCGCGCGCAAGCTCGCTTCGCTACCGGGGTACTTTTGTTTCGACAGGGTCCCTCGCATCGGATGCATGTGCTTCACTAGAGGCGCTCCAGGGGCGATGGAGTCGTCCGAACCAGCATTCAGATGGAAAGGGTTGCCGCCCGTGAGATGCGGCGGCGGGTGTCCCGACCTCTGGCGTTACGACGCGTTCTGTTTCGATGCCCCGGCGGCTTCCAGAGCTCCGTTTCCCGCACAAAGCGCAGCCGCAGATCAACCCAGCGCAGGAAAAGACGGCCGAGAGCTCCTGGCGCTTGACGTTGCCTCTCGGGTCCACGCGGTTTCAGAAACCAACTCCGGGGTCGTCACTGCACGAATTTGCAGTAGGAGGAGTAGGAGGAGGAGTAGGAGTAGGAGGAGGAGGAGGAGGAGGAGGAGGAGGAGGAGGAGGAGGAGGGAGCAGGAGGGAGGAGGAGGCGGCGACGCTGGCGACGCCGGCGACGCCGGCGAAAGAGGCCGACGGGACGGCAGGTGGCCCTGCGCGCGACGTCACGCCAGCGAAGCCGCGCCTGGACGTACCGTTCTGCCTGCAGAGAGTGAAGCCCGTGTGGCTGCCGATCAAGGCGGGGGTTGGACGGGAGCATGGCAGGCTCCTCCTCCTCCTCCTCCTCCTTCCTCCTCCTCATCCACCTCCTCCTCCTCCTCCACCTCCTCCTCCTCCCCCTCCTCCTCCCCCTCCTCCTACTCCTCCTCCTCCTCCTCCGTCTTTCCTCCTCCTTCTCCATCTCCTCCTCCTCCTCCTCCTCCTCCACAATTCCTTTCCTTATACATGACCTCTCCCTATCGCACCCCGAGGCTAGTGTTTAGGGTGGTCCTCCTCAGGAGGAGGAGGAGGAGGAGGAGGAGGAGGAGGAGGAGGAGGAGGAGGAGGGGAATCGCGGCATGGCAGGGGGGGGAGCTTGGGAAATGGGTTTTGGGAGCGGGGCTGCGCTGACAGCCGCTGAGGTGGGAGGGAAGGGAGCGGAGGGAACAGATGGAGTCTGCGGAGGCCTGAGAGCATAGAGACCCCCACAATGGAGGGGTCCATGACTGAAATATTGCACATGGCGCTCATACATCCGATGTTGTGCCGTCCGTTGTTGAAGCCGTGGGCCTCGACAGAGGTCCCGACCCCTCCCTTGGGGCACAATTTCCGTCTGGGACCCATTTTTGTTCGGTTACCCCAGGGTCCGAAAACGGCGTCTGGAGGCCGAACCGTCAACACAATGATGCAGGAATTGAGAAGTCCATGAGGGGGGGATTCTGGGAACACGCATGGGGATGGCGAGAGCTCTTCAGCGCGCTGGGGCCGCAGGGATTACGCACGCTCGAGCGAGGAATTCCGTTCGGCCTCCCCCGCTTTCGGAGATCTTTCGACGCGTCTTGCACAGAGGTATCATGCTGCCCGTTCTTATGATAGTCTTGCGGCTCACATGCAGCTCGAGAAGGCGATTGCGCATTTGCCAGCGCGGGCGCGAAGATCAGTCGGATCTCAGTCTACGCTTGTTGGTCTGTCTGTCAGCGGGGGCTTCAGTTTGCCTGCCTTCGCTAACACGCGTTCGTCCTGATGGTGTTCGTCGGCTGGAATTGCTTCCCGCACGTGTTTGGCACGCGACTCTGCGCCGAGCCTGACGCCAGCAGCGGCACCATGGGGTCCTCGTCGCTCCTCCTCGCTCCCGGGCTTGTCCCCCAGGCCAGGCGCAGCGGCCGCTCGCTACGGCTGGGATGGGCAACAGGCCTGTGAAGCAGTACGCGAAGGGCAGAGAAGCAGAGGGGCCCCAGGCGAGGAGGTATAGAGTGCCATAGGAGAGCAGTTCTGAGCTCGCTGAATGCACACGTTCGGGCTGTGGTGTGAACCCGAACTTTTTGTTTACTCCCATGTTTCCATGCTTTTGTCCCTCCTCTCGGCTTCTCCTGTCTCTCCTGCGATGCGCAGCCAGTTTCCTCTCCTGCCCCCCCCCCCCCCCTCTCCCGCCCTCTGTAGCCCCTGGCCCCCCCCCCCTTCTCTTCCATCTCCCCCACCCCTCCTTCAGGCAGGCCCAGGATGAGGATACACCGTTCCACAGCCCTCCAGAGCGCTCTGACCGCGTTCGGGAGCGCTTGAGAACGAACGCGGTCCCCGAAGCATCCATCTCGTAAACCTGCCCGCTCTCGGAGATTCCCCGACTCTATTTGATAGTCATCTTGCCTGCTCAGGGCCGCGCAACCGGAGACGTTGGTGTACCAGGACATGACCTGCCCGCTCTCAGAGATTTCCCGATTCAGTTCAATCCTCATCCTGCCTGCTCATGGCCGCGCGACTAGAGACTCTGATGTACCAGGACATCGGCGTGCCCGAGACGGCTGCAGCTTTGGGTCGACGCATCCTCCATGTTTCATGCTCCCTCCACGTGGAGTTTTGCATGTCCATGTTCGCAGCGCCCTGGTTGGTAGGGGGCCCAGGCCTCCGCCTCACCCCCATCCCTCCTTCCCTTGCCCTCCCTTGCCCTCCCTTGCCCTCCCTTGCCCTCCCTTGCCCTCCCTTGCCCTCCCTTCGCCTCCTTCCCCTGCCCTCCCTGGCCCTCCCCGTCGCCGAAGATGGCCGGGGGCCGCCCGTGCCCCCCCCCCACTCCCTCCCGAGAGCGCCAGGCGCACCGGTTCGCCGCGTACCGCGCCAAGGTGCTGCAGCTCCTGCCGCAGAAGGTCGGGCATTCAGGAGGGAGAAGCTCCGAGGAGGGAGGAGGAGGAGGAGGAGGAGGAGGAGGAGGAGGAGGAGGAG